>WBMW01001713.1:88955-231909 GCA_013396635.1 Penelope pileata
AAAAAAAAGAAGAGGAAGAAAAAACACCAAAAAACCACAAAACCCAAGCACAACTCCACCGCAAATATCTAGACTCACTGAGACTTTTGGAGAAGTCTTTTGTTGAGTATCGAGTCTTCAAAAAAGGAGGGCTGACTCACACCAACGTGCGTGCCCATTTCAGAGATCTCAGGAGGACAGATCCGGCCCTGCTGCTGTAGGAAGGGACAGAGAGCAAGCCTCTCTGCTCTATTCTTAGCAACATATCAAGTGTCACACAGGAGATGCGTGGTATTTCAGTCACACTACCGAGAAGAAAGTTTCTAACTACACCTCCATTCTTCCTGCGCGTTGAGTCTGTTCTTCAGTATCGCTTGCCTTTGTGCTGACGGATGTGCCAAGGCTTATCCTTCATCCACAACAAAGCATGTCTGTTCTGTAGAACAAGAAGTTTTTGTCCAGCAGGTTTCTCTGTACTGTGCGGCAAGCAAGCCACTTAGATGCTAAATGCAAACCACAGCAAACATCACCCGCAGTGCCACTGCAAAGGAGGAGAAACATTCCTGCATCTCGAACTCCGGCAGCGTGGGGCCGTGCCCACTGCCCTGGGCAGCAGTGCCATGCCCACACCTCTGGGCAGAGCCTTTCCCTCACCCCACCTGCCCCTCCCCTGACAGCTCCATGCCGTTCCCTCGGGCCCTGTCACTGTCCCCAGAGCAGAGCTCAGCGCTGCCCCTCCGCTGCCTGTGAGGGCTGCAGCCGCCATGAGGCCTCCCCTCATCTCCTCTGCTCTGGGCACAACAAACCCAGGGACCTCAGCTGCTCCTCACACTTGTTGCCCTCCAGACCCTTCACCATCTTTGTAGCCTTCCTTTGGACACTCACTGACAGTTTTATGTCCTCCCTTTATTGCGGTGCCCAAACCTACACACAGTGCTCAAGGTGAGACCACACCAGCACAGGGCAGAGAGGGACAATCCTTTCCCTCGATGAGGATATCTCAGTTATCTACTTAGCTTCAGCCTCAGCCCCTTGAACAAAGCAGTATTTAAATGGTTATTTCAACTCTAGGTGGTTAATACGACTCTGACTCAACTCGCAGCTGTGGGGGTGGATTTCTGGTCAATCTGAAGGTGTGCTGGGAGTGAACCGGGGACCGAGCAGCCCACCATCTTCCTCCGTCATCAGCCCTCAGATCCATCAGTCCCTGGGCAACCTGTCATCCTGGTGATCATGCTGCTTGTACTAACACGAGAACTAAATGAAAAATAGCTAGGGAAATATGCCAACCTAGTTTTCTCAAAGATCTATCTGAAAATGTTAATTCAGATTTCCCAAATGAAGTTGCTTGTACCTCAATCCAATCTGAAACAAGCCACTGCTGGAGGCTGAGGCAGTGGACACCACCTGATTCTGAACACAGCACAGGTGCACGAACAACACGTCCATTTTGCCAACAAAATATCAACCATCAGACAGAAAAGCTGTTTAAAAATCTGAATGTGTTACAGAGATTTCAGTATATCTGAAAAGATCACCCTAAAGTATCTTCTTCTTCCTACACCATCCTAACACAGCCTTGAGGAATGCTAAACACGTCTTCTGCAGAAGACACGTGTGACTGCCAGCTAGAGTTGTTTTTTGGGGGGAGAAAAAGGGGACCAAGATAAACAAACAAAAACTCAGAGCCACATGTGTTGGACGGACACTGGCCCTGAAGGAAGGCAAGACAGGCAGCTCTTTGTGAGCTTTTTTTTTTTGAGCAGTTCCTTCCACAGCCCCACATCACATCTAACACTTTAGGGAATATCAGCTCCCTCAGGGGAGATGCCTGTTTGAAAGTGAACTGGAAAGTTTTAGCAAATTCTCTTCTACTTTACCAGACTATCCCTTTCCAAGCCCAACTCATGACAGCTTTCAGCACCATTCTTCCTGGGCTGATGAGTTTGACAGTAGCACAGTTCCATTAACTGGAATGGACTTTATCTTGATTTTTCTTCTGTAAAAGCACAAAAAAACTCAAATCACTTCATTATAACACAGCCATTAGATTCCAGTAATGCAAACTGCTTGCAGCTCTTGCTCCCTTTTGGTATCTCTGTCGTCTGCCACGTAATAGCATGGGCTGACTTCTGCCTGAGGAGTACACAACATCCTGCTGGCTGCGACACCAGTGCTCAGCCAGTGCCTCAGCACGTGGATCTTGGGTTTCCAGATTGCTTTCCTCCCCTGATCTAACAGAGGGGCAGCTGATGATTAAGCCATTATTTAGCTTCCTTGTTTCCATTGGGACAATTTTCAAATTCAATACACAACTTGCAAAGAGATCAACTGCTGTATGCAGACCATGCGCAGCTGAGTCAAGGAAGTAATCCTTTGGTTTCTTCATGGCCAAAAGGCTCCTCAGGTTATTCTACATTTGGACTAATGTACAGTCCAAGTACTACAAACACCAATAGTGGTGTGCATCATTTTCTACCGCATTAAGAACAAAGCATCATGTTAAGCAACTTTCCACCAAGGGCACTGGGCTGCTGCAGTGTCTCATTCCTGCTAGGTCTGACAGTGGTAGGCCAGAGAAGTACTTTGGCAGGGAAAAAAATAATATACGTGTTATCTGTATATATGTATATATAAACCTTTTATGTATATATTATTTATATATGAAATACAAATAATAGTTATATGTATAGGTGTGCAAGCAACAGAGTTACTTTTTGAGAGTAATGCAATCCTCGTATTAACACTGCACAGAAAACAAGTGGCAGCCCACCACAGCTCACCAAACTGGGCTCCTTGCACACAGCTCCTCCATCTCGCATTTACAGAATATTTACAAAGTATTCCGTTGTTTCACAGGGCTGCTGGGAAGACAAAGGAACAAGCAGAAAATACTGACTATCCCAAAGCTACTTGAAAAATGATTATTGGGGACAATTGGTCTCAGGAACCTGCCTGCGTGCGGCTGGGGGAAATTCAGACATCTTAACATTTTCTCAACGCCATGGAGGAAAGAAATGCTCTACTTGTGCTCTGGCTCACTCAGGCTCCCAGATGAAAGGTCAGAGATGCTCCTGACCAGTTCCACAACCGATGTCCAGCAGCCAGCTTTCTGCATCTTTTTAACAATTTGTAGAATAAATTTATTCTATGAAGTTAAACTTGCACAAATGGCCAACAGCAGAACTTGTCCAGTTTCCAAACAAGCAATTTCCACTCTTTAATTGCATAATCTCCAGATCTTTTAAATACCCATTTGTGTTTTAGATCTGAGGAAGCTCCATACATAAGTTAGTATTGAAAAAACAGCCACATGATAATATAATTAAAGACTTTTGTGCACTTGTGCATAATTAAGCAACCAAAGTACAGTGATGATGCTGTGCATGCAGAACTGCCTTACAGCTACTCAGTTGTTGTATAAAGCGTACAACTCAAAGACATATATAAACTTTTTTCCCCCATTTAATTCATTTGTAACTTTGAGCCGGACACAAGGCTGTTCTAAGGAAACCATTTCTCAGGTGGAGATTGTAACTATGGTGCTCTGCAGGAAGGATACTCAGTAAATGCAATTATCTAGCCCACTAAAAAGATCAAATCGAGAAATGAAAGCAGGATGGGAAATAAGAAGCAGAAATATATTAAAGGAACAGACAACAGGAAAACAAAGGATTGCTGCCTTGAAAAATATTGCTATTCAGGTGAAACCATCAGGCAGGTTTCCAGGTACAGGTTGCAACTACCTGTTAGGGCATCACCAGGCCACAGCCCCGGTGCAGCACAGGGATGGCCCAGGAAAGGTCTGGTTGCATTTCAGAGGAGTTGAAAATTCAGCAGTCCGCTTCCAATCACTTATTACACCTAAACCCCATAAATGGATTTGGTGGCTGGCAAGCCCAAGAAAATTGCATGACCCTGCCCTAAAGAACATCTCTGCACTGCTCAAACTGCAGAAGATTAAGGAGCAGAAGAAGGGAGAGAAAAAAAGAGAAGACGAATAGCCAACCCTTGCAATGTAACCACCTACAAACACAGGAAGGGCTAAAACTTTTCCTACCATATTTTCATCAACAGTCCAGATGTAGAGAGAACAGAGAAACCTCCAAATCCATCAACAGATTTTCCAGAGCACCGTTCTTCTTTGGAGGTTTTCAAAGCCCTTTGTGAACACTGAGCAAAGCCTCACCTTTTCTTTTTTTTTTTTTTTTTTTTTTAAAAAAAAATAGGTTAAAAAGCCCAAAACCAGCCTAAAAGCCAACACCCAAACTGTGGTGATTCAACAGCTTGGAGGTCACAGCAGTTCAGAAGCAGGGAAATACAACCGGGTACCTACTGTCAGCCCTATGTAAGGAAGTTTCCCAGTGAGCAGCGATCCAGTTACAAGACACAAGCCTTGCAGGCTTGCAGGCAGTGAGGATGAAGCCTGCATCTCGGAGGGGACGCAGCTGCTAAGCAGTGACGGAGGTCCTGTTCTTAACAGCCCTCCCGGTGCCTCGATCACTGTAGGCACCAAAAATCTCTCCCAAACCAAGTGGCCCCAAGACTTCCTTGAAAAAAACAAGCTATTATCACGCCACATCCACAAAATTACACATTTCCCATTCCTGCAAATACATGACAAGGTGTCTTTAGTTCCCCTGTCAGTAAAACACTGATTTCTCTTTACTTGACAAGTCGTGCCATTCTCACTAGGCCAGTTATTTATCAGGACTGTTCCTTAACAGATGGCTTAAAATGGACTTTCACACTCTTCCTTGCATAGAGTTTTCTTCTATTAATAACAGTCTATCAAACCCTCACTGCTCGCATATCTCAGAAAGAATATTTGTAAATCCACAGCTATTTGATTTTTATTAATGGCATTACAAAAAGGATGGACCAGTCAGGTCCTGAAGATCCACGTCTCCTCATTGCTCATACTTCTGCAAAGCAAAAGAGGAGGGGCTAATGAAAACCTGATTTTTAAAATACAGTACACGTTTCCAGATGGAAAAGATTCAAAAGTTAATTATATTACTTGACTTGCAGGCCATCTGAAGAGCTAAAAAATTAACCTGCAGCAAAGACTAATATTTTGCCTTGGTTACAATGTTCACAGTTAATTTCATCTCTCTGAAAGATGCCCACTTTCCCCAAAAGCATCCATGTTGTGAGGCTTCACCTTAAGCCCCAGACCTAATACCTAAATACCTAATACCTGTGTGTGGCACCAGAGCAAACACCTAATACCTGTGTGTGGCACCAAAGGAGGTACAGCATCCAACAGGTGGTGACAACGAAGGGAACACCCTGGGGAACATAACATGCCGGCAAGACTGCAAGCACTGGTCCCATTTGCTGCCCTGCTGCCTGCTTTCTTGCAATGAAGGTGAAGCTGCTACGTGCAAGCAGTGCATGAACAACGCACGTTTAGGGCATGCTGGAAGTGCAGTGTATTGGGTGGAAAAGTAAGGAAAGCAACAAAAAAAACCTAAGGATTTTCCCTGTCCTCTTTCTCATCATATTGCTACAGTTATTTAAAAAAAAAAAAAGTGTGAGAAAAGGCAGTTTTTAAACAATAGCTAACAACAACAAATAAGAAACGCATGCTTAGAGAACTTATACTAGTCAAGCGTAAGTTGACTTAGGCTGCACTTTCAGCCTAAAAACATCTCAAGATCCTCCCAATTCCTGGGGTTAGAAATTCAATACACTGAAGTCAAAACGCAAGGGATAAAATCACAGAAGCATGGAATCATTTAGGTTGGAAAAGACCCCTGAGATCATCAGGCCCTACCGTTAACCTAGCACTGCCAGGTCTACCACCAAACCACGTCCCTGAAATGCACGTAACTTTAATGAATGAGGCTGTGTATGCTAGAGTATACAAATAGTTATTCAATGTTTTTTGGTTATGGTTTTTTTAATTTAGTAGTTATCTCTGTTAGTAGATACTCCTACACTAAAATTAGGGTCTTATGTTCCTTACATATTCATGCAGCTTCACCAAGCCTGAGGCTCACCTGGCGAACTCGAGAGTTTTCCTCAGACTGGAGTGTTCCTGGCCAAACTTCGGTCTCTGGGTTTTCTTCGTGGCCAAGAATTACAACAGTTGGAAAATGACAAAAGGCAGGCTGCTAGAGCCGAAAGTACAGTAGCATTTTTACCGTGATTTTCACTCATTTCTACTTGCAGGTAGGCAATGAATACCAAGGATTTTTACGTTTCAAAGATAAAGTAAAAAAATAATACGTCGGTAACATAAAACGATTTCCTTCTGCACCAAGGCTGCCATAAAATACATCCCAGCCTGTTCCTAGCAAATATCAAAGGTGGATGTATGTCCCTATTTATAGCACACTAATGCAATTGTGAAATGAGTACACCATACACTTCGTGTGTATTAAACTTTGACTGCACTCTCCATGGAGCTAAGCAGCTTGTGGGATGGGCCACTTCCAAGAACAAAGCTGCATTAAGTCCACGCACGTCTCCATTGCTTGCAGAGAGGCAGCGTGCTGCTGGGGCTCCCCATCCACCGCTCCATCTCCTTCGGGTGCTGTGACAGCAGCATGCACATTGCAAGAGGTGAGAGCTCACATTAAATTAAGAAGTGGGGAAGTTACGACCTGCCTGTGATTCATCCCTCCCCTCAGAATGGGGATAACAACTGTTTCTCCACCTTTTGTTCACCTCCTTTCTCTACACAGTAAATCCCTGCCAAAGGTGCTGAGCGTGACTACGTGTGTGCCATGCCGATGTGCCAGTGGTACCCAGACATCTGCTGGAAACCCAGGCACTGCTGCACAGCAGATAAGAAACAGTCACTGCACCAGAGAAGGTCTGCAGAAATACAGTGCATTTACTAGAATGACACTGCAGAATAATTCCTTCATCTACTACCAGGACAAGGAATTGCAAACACTGCAAGACGATTAAGCGGCAGAAGAAGATAACTACAGAGCCTGAAAGCTCTACAGTTCATTTATGGACACCTGCCCTAAATTAAGCTCTTCTTAAAGCCTCAAACAACTTGAAATACATCCCTATGCAAAACAATAATCTACAAAATTACAGTTCCATACCAAAAAAACCCAACCCAGACCAAACCAAACCAAATGGGAAAAAAAAAAAAACACACCCAAAAAAACCAACAGTAGGAGTCATCCCCTTTTTCTTCAGTTTTCCTACTTCAAAATTATCCACATACATTTTCAAGCCATCACAAAACTAAGTTAAATGCTTTTGTATAAACATTTGATGTATCCTAAGGTTAAAGGTTGGGTAAAGAAGGGTACTTCACATCTTCTGGCTAACAGACATGATATAAGCTACAAGGATTTTTTTTGTTTAAGCTAAGGGCCACACACTACATCATCTTAGAGATCTGATACAGTAATCTCAAAAAGCAGCAACAGAAAATTAGAACTTGTTCTGTTGAATTTAGTAAATTGTTCTTTACTTACAGGCATGAAAACATCAGCAACATTTAAATGGTAAAGACGTGCTATTCATTTGGGAAAGTAAACTCATTTAGGGTCTGATTTTTATTTTTCTTTTCTAAGGACAGAACTGAAATAATGGGAGACAGAACTCCAAACGTGCACCATTTTTCTTCATTGCTCGGTCTTTGCTTCCTGCCAGGAGAAGCCATGACTAAGAAGGGGGAGGCTTTATCTGGCAGCCAAGCCACTCGATTGATATAAATGCATCCTCTCCCAAAAGCGTTGCAAAGCAGCAGAGGGCACAGCAATGCCAAGCAGCATCCTGCCTGTTACTGAGCCGCTCCCCGAGCAGGAAAGAGAAGCATCCTGCCTCTGCGCGTCTCTTGGCCAACCAGTCCCCAGCATGTGCTCTACTTTGCCTTCAAAGAACAAAAAGCTTTTGTAGCTGCCATGGTATGAAAGAGGCACAACTGCTGTGTGAAATACGAAGACAGAGATGAAGTGTGGCATGGCTTCATCCACAGTCAGGCAATTGCCAGCCTGGTCGTGCCCAGTCCCAATGGACACCAGGGTCCCACCCTGCAGAAGCTGTTAACCACCATGTGTGCAGCCCTGCAGGTGGGACAGGCTCCTTGACTCTTCCCAAAGGGGAAGCATGCCACTGTCACCAACCTTGGGTAGCACAGGGCTTGCTGTATTTGATCGAGGAATGCCTTCAACCACTGCTTCAACAAAGTCTTCAACACAGTGATTTACAACAGCCAAGTTATTTCCCAACATTTGAAGAGGCACTCTGCTGTCACTTCTGAGCCAGTTCTCATCACAGCTGTATCAGAGAAGCTGGAGGCAGAAAACCAATCCAGCTACAAGTGGCAAGGCACCTTCTTGGAGCCTACAGGAACCTTTCCATGGCTTGGATTGCATCCCTGAGGACTGCCGGATCAGCACTGTCCCACGCTCAAGCCAAAACAAAAGCAGGAGGAGCGTGAGAAGAGAGACCTAGCTTGGCCACTGGAGAAAGCTCTTGAAGAATGCTCAGCACTGGCAGGGCCCTGAGTGCACTATGAGGCCATGATCAGTCTCATCTCAGGCACCACTTGCCTCTTCCACCACAGATCCAGGAGCTTCATTTTGGCTGAAGCTTGAGCCTTCAGGCCTTGCCTGAGCAGGTTTGCTGCCTCCACTCCCAGCTCCTGGAGGGCCCTCAGCCCCACGCTGGAGGTGCCATGTTTCTGGGATGGACCCCTTTGGCAGACTCCATCCTCTGGCCTGTCTCCAGCTTCATCTCCTGCTCAATGCACTCCCCGCGTAGGCTCGGCCTGGTTCAGGGCCTGGCACTGCTCACGTCACCAGCACTCGGCTCTGCGCCTGCTCAGGCCCCACAGGACCATGTCCCACCAGTGAGGGCACTGACGGTAGTGGGGGCACTCAGCCCACCTCCTCTCATGGGAGGCCCTGCTGCTGTTCCCAGGGAGATGTCAGCCCATTGCACCTTCCACAAAAGGCTCTTTTTATATTCTTTATACACTTCTCTGGATTTACTTGCTGGAGTCGGATGAAGAGTTTGTTTTGCTACTAACCATTAAACACACCCAAAGCCCAGGTGAGCTTCGGCCTCACGCTGCAACAGCACTGCCTACCACGAAAGAGCCATGAAGATGAGCCACTGCTATTCACAAAAGGTGAAAACATCAAGTTTGGATTCACAGGAAAACACTTATCACTAACAGGTCTCTAGAAAAAAAGCTGATGGCAGCGTCTGGTTTTGTTGCTTCCTTATGAGAATAAAGTAGTGAATGATTGACTTGTCAAGGGTGTTGTCCTAGTTACACAAACACACCACAAACTAGATAAACAATATGACGTTATTACTCTTCCCACTGAAATATTGTTTTCTTTTATTTTTCTCTCTCACTTCCTGAAACAGATAGATTTAATACTGCCCCATGTTTACCTAGATAAGAAAGCAGACTGTCACCAAATCAGGTTAGAATAGCATGGATAAAATTAAAGTTGTTGTTAAAATATTAAATATAATTTCATTCAAAAAGACACTGCAGCTTACCATGTACTTGGGATCTGTTCTCCCTCAGCAGTTCCTTAAAAATTAATTAAAAAATGAGGAAAAACAGAGTCCAGTATAATTACGGTAGATGCTCACCTACTAAAATGTACAGTAGCCCTAGGCAGCAACATGCTCACCTGCCTTCCTCAGTCTTCCAAGCACTCAGCAAGATCTGCTTTATAACACGAGCTGCTGAAATGACAAACAAGGTGTAAGCTACCCTTTTAGGAGCCAGGCTGCAACGTGAATTTAAGGAATGAAAGCCTCCTCCTCTGAAACTCAGGGTGATCTGTAAAGTTCTGCTCCCTGAGACCAGCCTTTCAGAGGGCACCCACACACCACTCCCCTCGAGGCAGCTCAGAATTAAGAACTGCATGCCTGTGGTTGTACCAGATAGATTTGTTCCTGTTTGAAAATATCTTTAAAAGTTATTGTCTCAAAATATCTACTGTGGTGTTAGGGCACAGCATGGTGCTGGCCCCCTTCAGCGCAATCACCACTGTTCCCACAAGGAAGGTCTGGCATTGCAGAAGCACGTCAGCACAAATGAGCTGGAGCAATTACTAGCTGAGCACTAATCAGCTGATCAAGAGGGTCCATAAAATGAAAGCTGGCAGGCAGAGCAAGCTGTGGGTTTGTAAGATGCCTAATGCAGCAAGACCTTGTGACCACAGCATGCATTCACTGCTAAAATGACAGGAATTTTGTCCCTTAAGCTACTTCCTTCTAGACAGTTTCAGTTCAGTAAGGATGACCACAATGAACGACAGATTGACCAGAAAAAAGAAATTCTCATTCTCAACTTCAGCATTTTTTTCTGCCAGCTGAGGGAAAGACGAGAGCTACGAGAAAGATGTCATTCACTGAAAACTGATACACTTTTTCCACTTTGAAAGTTATTCTGAAAGCTTCCCTGCTTCAGACCTTCAAACGTGCAGAAGACTTTCTGCAGAGCAGTGTGCGCAGGAGCGAGGTGGAGGAAGGCAGGCTGGGAAGTTGATCTCCCCTCAGTTAAGGACATCTGAACAGTCTGCCAGGTTCTCAGATACTTTGGTCCCCTGAGTAACAACCCAAGACTGAAGTTTTGAGTAAGATGAGATTTCCAGGCCTGTCAATCAAGGAAAAAGCCTTCAAAACAAACTACATTTTCCTGCTTAAATTCTAAACTATGACGTTTTCAAAAAGTTTGGGAAGGAGCATCTACGCAGAAGAAAAAGGTTGACGGAAAAACAAGTGAGGAAGAACAGAGCAGACACAAAGTGCGCAGGTCTGTGAGTGATCTGACATCATTTCTTGTGGCCCATTACAAACCTACTCTGTGCCATTCATCTCTAGAAGAAGGGTAGGACTGCAATACAAACCAGGAAAATTTGAGGGTAACCACACAAGAGCTTGTGAAGCACTTGGATATTATGTTCATCATTTTTCAATCGCATTATCGTACCTCAAGCCTAAGCATTTCCTTTTCTTGCAGTGTCCTCACAGTTAGAGATAAACTGGTTGAAACACTATTGTGTTTTGCATTCAAGTTTATTTGGACTGGCTTAGCAACTGCAGCTGTTGTTAATAACAGAAATCCTATCTGATGTTACCCATCTGCCAGAAGATTATTTCCTGCCATGTCTACTCTTGCAAAGCACCCAGGAGTTCCACATCTGGATTGGACTCTCAGATTAATGAATAGATTCTAAAATATTTTTTTCCACAGCAAATCATATTAGCAGTTATTTTCTTACACAAAAATTACATCAATAACCTCTTCCCCAAATGAACATCCCATGATTTTTTAAAAAGGAGTAAATAAAATTAATCTACAAAGATGTTACATTATTAAAACATATCCTGAAATCAACAGTGCTCCAGGCTCTATCATGGCATTTTTTTCTTCACTGGTATTTACATTATTACAGACCTTATGTATTGCCCTGGAAATCAGCTTTGAAGTGAAAAGATGAATAAACGAAGATTTATTATTACTACCCTTATTAGAGGGATTTTAAAGTCATTAGAGACCAACAAGGCATAATAATCACATCATATTCAATCTTCTCTAGAACATCTCCTCTGATAGGCCTGCTAACTCAATTATTTAAGTATACATTACAGAAAATGCAGGGTGCCTTCTTCAGTTTGGGATAAGACAGAAATTTTTAATGTTTTGCTTACAATTAACCAGAATTTGTTACAGAATCCATGGGTAACACCAGGGATTCACTCTTATGGTGAACACCTGGCTCAACGTATCTGCTCAATTGGGAAAGATCATTAAAAGCCAGGGAGGAAGTAAGACACTGGAGCATAATCATCACCTGCGGTGACATTTAAAAGTCCAAAAGCAATCCTCACAGAAGAGATGATCTCTCCAATAGACTTGGATACAAGCAACCACCAGCAGTGAAAAAAGGAAAAAGCATTCAGAGGCTCTGAGGAAGCTGCAAACTGCAGTGCTCTGAGCAGTTCAGTGTCATCTACACTCATGTAAAACCCATTGGCAAAGAAAACCCAGACACTGTATACCTGCAAATTCTCTTTTTCTTCTACAGAAGTGTGGATAAAGAAAGCTTTGGAAATGTTAAGTGGTTTTCTAGACAGGCTGCCTTCTGAGGGCTTGGGAGGAAGGCTACAAAACAAGTAGAGCATTCGTGACAGGTTAATTGGCAACAAAGAGAGGGTAAAGCTGCAGTCTTATTGGTGCTGGTAACTCCTACACGGCTTCCCTAGGGGCTTCTGCCCCAAAAGGAGGATAAAAAAGTACAGGAAGACTTGAAGTCTGTTCACAGCAAAGTCAAAATTGGCAACACAATAATGCTGCTCTTCCGGGAACTTCTGCAATGTGAACAGAATTGTTATCCGAGGCACAGAGGGAAAAGAGCGGCACAGGAGTTACTTACGTCCTTTCCACTCCTCCTTTCCCATGAAGTCCTGCACCATGAGTTACAGCTTTCCCAAAATGAGAAGCTTGGAGACATCACCACTTACACAGTTCTGAAACCACTTCAACGCCTTCTTCAGTTCAGGCAAGGAAGGATGTTTCCTGTCTCCACTACGTGTACAGCTGACCTCTTGCACAGCAAGAAACGGTCTGTAACTACGACCAGACAGCTCTTCTCTCCTTCCCCCAGCAACCACCCTCATTCTAGCTGTGGCTGTCTTCCATCAGATACAAGCTGGAATCCAATAACCCCAGGCTATGACTAAATCCTTCTTCTCTGCCCTCTGAAACTTCCATCATTACTCAACCTCAATAGCAGAGCTGGCACAGAGCAGCCATGTGCTCTGCACCACTGTAGGCTGGCACCAACAGTTCTTATTGCCCAAATGGAAAACAATTGCAACAGCAGTGGCAATGATCACCATCTTGCTCATCCCTCAGCATGTCCACCAGCTACCTGGGGAGCTGCAGTCATAGCCATGGAGCAAAGTGGGAAAGCTCTTGAGCACCAGAGGAAACAGAGCTCACAGAAAATCACAGGAATGCCTGCCATGTCAGAGCACTTATTTGTGGAAAAGGATGGTATGTGTGAAAGCTAAAGGTTTTTCAGCTTTGTGGCTCATGCTTTCAACCATGCACTACAAAAATTCTTAAGTGGAAAAAAAACCCAGCAGCCTAAGGCAAAGGTAAGAACCAAATAAAGTATTTTCATCTCTCTCCTCATTCAAAATGACCTATTTAATGCAAAAGCAGGATGGAAAGCAAAGTCCTTACTACTGACTCTTTCGGCCTGTAACTTCTGAAGAAGATGCTCAAGGAAGAAAGAAGAGCACCCGTTTCATCTCAGACGTTAGTCCAGCAGCGAGAGGCAATATGCTGCAAGCCACATCTTTCAGATCTGGGCAGGTAGCATCTGCACCAAGGTATTTGCTTTAAATCCTGTCATTGCTGTTCTGAGTGCTCCAGGAGTTCCTCCAGTTACAGGCATCTGAGGGCATCCTCACTACTGCAAGTACAGAGCTCAGACTTGCCACTTCTGCATAGGTGCTTTAGGACAGATTTGTCCCCAGATCAAACACTGCAAATAACACACATACTAATTTTTCAGGACTTTATCAACACTACCACTACATCAAGCTCACTAGCTATCTCTATTTCTTTCACTTTGCTGCCTCTTACTCCAAAACTACTTTTCTTACCAACTGCCTCTAATTAATTCCTTTTCTATTATCTTCCTCCTCCACATGAACCATCCAACTTCTCCGCCACTCCTCCTGGTCTTGCCTAGTCATTCTGCAGTTATGCTTACATCCAGGCTGTAGAGACGCTCTGCTCTTGGCCACTGGCTGGATGAGGCACTTCTGTCCCCTCCCAGCAATAAGAAAGGAAACATTCAGCAGCTCTTGGCACCTGGCACTAGATGGGGGAAATGCTTGACGGAAGTGTCGCCATGCACTCTGACCTTGGTTGACTCTCTGGATCCTCCTGTACCTCTGGGAATTCATTCTGCTAAGATTTATCATCCCAGCTGCGACCATCTGATCAAACCTAGCATGACTACGTCCTCTCCTTGCAGGGAGCTGATTATGAGAGCCCTCTGACATGGCAATGAGTGACTTCCTCCTTGATGACTTAAGGAACAATTGCAAATACGTCACGTGGAATTAATTCAGGACTCAAACTTGAAAGTTTAAGAGAAAATGAAGTAGGCAGAATACTGAGAGCTTTCAGATCCACCTCCCCAAACAATGTCATCAGCCACTGCAGTTTCCAGCATGGAAGAAGGATGAAGAACAGTATTGTCTCCTGTAAAGAGCTCTAGGCATTGTCAAGTCCAGAAGATTGTTAAGAAGGATGATAAATATGATCTTAAGGTGCAACATTCTTGCATCTCTCTTTATACAAGGGATGCTCCGAAAGTACTGCCTCTTATGTTATTATGTTGGCCTGTGATGTCAGAGGCCATCAGGTTGGTGGGATGGCAGCAGAGGTTAAACCTTCCCACCAATACCCCATCCCATGTTGTTGACATGTGACAGATGGCAGCAGAGGGGCACTCTGACCCAATGGTGTCTGACATGGGAGTGCGGATGGAGCAAACAGGTGGAACTGAATTCCTCCATGCAGAAAAAATGGCACCCGCTGACGTTCATTGATGCTGCTGAACGTCGATGGAGACCAAACAGTGGCTGTGAGCACAGTGAGGGGTGGTGGTGCATTTCAGCAGTGGTAACAGTGATGTGAAAGACAAGCCACATTCTGGATGGCCATGTACAGCTCTCACACCACAATATGAAGTGTGTCTCCATCAGCTCATTCACATGAATTAGCTATGTTGAAAAATAGTGTTTTGAAGCTGAGAATTTGCTCTGTCAAATAGTGTTATTGTGCTTGTTACACCTGTTGTGGTTTCCATGGAAATAAATAAGAGCCACTACTTTCAGAGCAACCCTTATATTAAAAAATCTATTTGGGATGTGGGATGAACTATGCAAGCCACGACGCACATGAAGCACATAGCTTCCTGTTTCCAGGCATCTCAGCATGCTATAGATCTTTTATAGGTCCAGAAAGGGCAGCAGTAAAGCCAGGCACCTCCAACTCACCTTCCTCGCGGCACTCAGCTCCTGACCTGGAGGCTGTCCCTCAGCAGCAGGGCAGAAACACAGCTCCTGTCCTATTCTGGTTGCCATTCAACAAGTCATTTAAGCCACAGAGACCAATGGTACATAAACTCTTCGCTAAAAAAGGATCAGTCATTGAGCTGGATCTTTAACTGCCACAAATTGCATACCTAAACTAAAATACCTACCAGAAAATAGATAACTGCAGATAGTATTTCTGGTATTGATAGGTTCCTGTAAAACAGGGAAAGATTAACAGCCCTCAACAAACGGATCCCAGAGCAGCTAAACAATGATGCTAAAACGTGTCCAGCACTGTAAAGTGGCAATCCTTTTTAATCCCATCAGTCATCCTGATCTTCTGCCTTCAGAAGTTCCTCTAAGTTTCCTGTCATTACAGTTACGATCTTTGGCTTGCAGCATGCAGTTTAAAAAAATAATATTAATGTTGAGACACATATTGCCAAAACTGCTCCCTTGCTAAGGTATCAGCTAAAAAAATCAACTGCAATTCCTTTCATAAGCTAACAGAGGATTTTGTTCATGCCAGCATAGAAATAAAAATAACATACTGATCCCACAATTCCCAAACTGGCATCTCTCAGGCTAGTGAAGGAGCATGCATGGGAAAATAACCTGAAGTTCAGGTGTGAAGTTTCCTGAACAACTTGTTTGTCTTCAGACGATGACCTCAGGTAGTCCTCCGTTGGGATTCATTGCTGGGAGCAAGCCAGTTCCCAGAAATGTTGAAAAAGTGAAATATCAGTGCTTTCAAAACTAAAAAGAAATATATTTTTTGCTGCTAGATGTGTCACCTCCACTATACACAAACAATTGCTATAAAAACCATCAGAGAAGTTTGGCATACTTGGTAGCAATACACCTATTTTAAGAACAGCGCCAACCTACTGCATTCACAGTAAGGAGGTTTCAGATCCGGGCAGACTGAGAACTCTCATTTCTGAATCAACTTCCAGACAGTTCCTAACATTTTAAAAACTAAATTACTATTTACATCATTATCTAAAAGACGCTTAGCCTATACTAACCCGGAGCAATAATCCTGCAGCTGACTACACTGTAGATCTGCAGTGATCTACATCTGTAGATCACTTTGCCTTTCCCGATGCAGAAGTGTCTGTGATAAGGCCCTGATTACAGATCTCTCTGCCCACACAGTGAGATGAAGTTTCCTGCCACATTCAGAGCTTCCCAGTACCACCGAATCCTTCCCAGGAGAATACTTCTGGTCTCATCTTCAAACCCTATTTGCTACAGGATTTCAGAACTAGTGCTTTATTGTTGTACAGGACAACAGTACTAAAGAATTTGCTTTCTTACTGATTTTTTTTTCAATTGTTACTGTTAGTAAATGTGTATTTTGGCACCTAACTGCAAATAAACACACACAGACACCTATGTAAATATGAGGGGGTTGCACAATTGGCTCTCTTTGAACTATCCTAGTACGTGAGGAGTTAAAGACAGTGCAGTACAGAACATCACTCAGAAGATCCATCTGCCACTGAAGATTTCACTCAATCTCTATTTCAGCTGTCCTGGCACTATCCCTTGGAGAGGCCAACTGCACTATCATTGTGATTTATTCTAACAATTTCCTTGATATTTTGTGAAAGGTTAAGACTCCCAAAAATACCTTCCGGACCACTCATGACGTTGGAGAAAGCTGAAGTCCCACACCACTTACCACCAAACACATCGCCGTTCTGATAGTTCTTCCCCTTCTGAGTTTCCTCTTCGTTTTGAACAGTAGAAACATGCTTGGCTGACGCACAGCCCATAGCTTCATTCAGACAGCTCCAGCTGGACCGAACCACAAATCATGTCTAGGGACGCATGCTCATTGTTTTAAAAATAATCCACCTTCCTGCACAGTTGTCAAGAGACTTTTACCTAAAAGACAGCAGAAGAAAGAAAAATATTTAACCGCATGTATTGGCAAAAGGTAAACTCTAAATGCAGTGCTTTAAGAAAACAAAATAATGGGCTTTCAAGAGTACAAGAGCACAAGAGCTGTCTCCATTGTTTTAAACTTCTACAGCCTATTCAGTAAACACCCATCGGTGCAATAAGAGTAGCTAATCCCACCTTGGAACGGGAGCACAGTGGTTGACCACAAAGCCCCTTCTGGCCCTAATCTTCAATCTGTGCCTTGATGCAACCAAGGCACACGCAGATATGTTTCACACTCACCCACCCAGCTGTCCCCACAGAGTGTTTGTTTTTTTTTTTTAAAAAAGGAAAAAAGGATAAGAAACCAGCAATATCTGCTTCT
The DNA here is from genome assembly GCA_013396635.1 of Penelope pileata. Taxonomy (NCBI): domain Eukaryota; kingdom Metazoa; phylum Chordata; class Aves; order Galliformes; family Cracidae; genus Penelope; species Penelope pileata. The sequence continues at coordinate 106,279 of WBMW01001713.1, forward strand.
TCTGTTCCTTTTAACAATGTACCCATCAAGCCAGCTTTCTTAAAAAGTGTTTTGGTGATTAAGAGCTGCTAATTGCAAGTGTTCCGAGAAAATAACCCCCTAAATCAATTAAAGATCTTATGTTAATAGATGTGAGAGAAGAGAGCCAGCTGTATAATCTTTTTCTTACATGTTCATTACTCTATTGAATCCCCACAACCTTCACTGCTCAAAAAAGCAACGATCCCCACCTGAAGACAGAATAACACTCCCCAAAGAATCCAGATGTCAAATAAAACAAAAGGGGGAAGAAAAAGCTAGTTAGCTAGTTTACAGCTGCAATATCTTACGTCCAAAACATCAAATAATTAAAATGTTGTGTAATGACTCAACGGCTCCACTTGAACAAAGATTCCTCCAAAGTCTGACTGCACTTTCACACATGGTTTTCTTCCTTTATGATCAGTATGATCCTCCACATCCCTTCAAAGCAAAGGGAGGAAACCATTTGCTTTGGTCCCACACCAGCAAACTCCCCATAGACTCAGCCTTTACGGTTTAGTGGGCATGGCGGTGATGGGTTGATGGTTGGACTGGATGATCTTGGAGGTCTTTTCCAGCCCTGATGATTCCTTTTTTCCTTCCTCCTACCTATACACAGTTTAGCACAAACTTCTCATTAGGTGCACAAACATCCTCCTCTTCCTCCATCATTCACCCCAAAACCATGGCGTTCTAACAGCACTGAGCAGGCATCCATGCTGGTGGAAGCCAGCAAGCAGCTCCCAGGAGCTGCCCTTCTTCTTGCAAACAATGTAATATTTTTTTTCACCCTGTAATACAAGCCAGATTTGGTAGGAAAATCCAGGATTAGGCCAGAGAAGCTTTCTGCTTGTTCAAGCAAGAACCAAGGCCATTCTCCAACCCAGCATCAGTCTGCTGTTGGATGTGTAAAGCCAAAGCAAAGAAACAAATAGTTCTCAGTATCGCTCCGTGTGTCCAACATATGGCGCAGGACATCGAATTGCACCACCACACACCCTAATTATTATTATACACTCATTTTAGTCATCTCTATCAGTTGTTCCCACATGTTTGCAATGCAGCAGGAGTGCCAGCTGACCAGCTGCCTCCACGCATCCAACCAGCAGGACATAGCCTGAGGGAACAGGGCCTTCACCCCAGTGCCAAGATGGGAACAAGGACCCACAAAGATTTCAAGCACCAGGTCCCTGAGCCTGCTCTGGGGGTAGGGAGAGGTACAGGCAGGTGTAGGAAAGGGAGGAGGGATAGCAGACTGGGAAAGGCCTGCTATTCCGGATGCTCCAAGACCACTACTTGGTCTGTAAATGAGATGTGGAATGCGCATTTTCTTACAGGATGCAAATTCACTTGAACAAAATAGCTTCTAACGGAGCAGCTAGAAGTAACAAGGGGAGAAAAACAACAAACGTCTCTGCCACAGTCCCTGTTTCAGACCTCAAGTGAAAGCAGCAAACTGGGGGAACACAGTAAGTCTGGTTTCTGATTTAAATTATCAACAGCGACATTATCCAAAGGAGAAGGATATGGCCAGCTACGGTGACAGAGCGGGGGTTGACCATCGAGGCTGTTAGTCCTAATAGCCCCGAAGAGCAGGAGGTACAATCCATGGGACCACTAATGGAGTATACAGGGCAGGGGGAAACTGCCTGCTGTAAACCCAGCACCTCATCAGAGCCCACCAGAGCGGCACCACCAAAACACTCACTCAGTCACCCGAGCCCCAATCCATCCAGTTTTTCCCTTCCACCTCTCAGCAGGGAGCACGTCAGCTTGCTCCGGACCCAGAAGCATCCCAAACCAGGCACTAAGAGCAGGGCAGCAGCTGCTCAGCCATACAAACCTAACACAATTCGCAACATAGGGGTGGTTTTGGGAGGGGATTTTTTTGTGAGGCTTCACATGCAGCCAGCACACAGCAAAACAAAGAGCACAAAGAAAGCTCCAGAGCTGTACAGACATCTCAGTCTCACTGGGGATTATTCAGCTCCCGGGCTTTGCCTCTGCAAAAGGGCAGATAAGGGAAAATAATGAAAAAGCAGAGCAGAAAAGGTTCTGCCTTAATCACTGGTTAGTGCCCAGGAGGGTGGCAGTCCCACCAAACACAACCAGACTCTGCAGAAGCAAAAGGGAGAGAAGTGAGGCTACATCTATCAGGATAAGGCTCTTTGGGGAAGGAAGAAAGTTCATCCCTGGTCACATTTCTTGCAGGATCTTAGCAGCAGACACCATCCTTCCTGAAACACAGCATCGCTGGGAGGCACGCTGAGAGGAAAGGAACCAACATGAATGCAAGAACTGCAAGTTTTTCTCTTTTGCATTAAAGAACAGTAATCACAACAGTATCCAAAAAAAAAAATACACATAGCTAATGCTTGGCTAGTGGAGACAATTGAGTTGGCCTCCTGCTGCCAACACTGTTTTCTAAGGAAGGCCCCTCTGAAAGGATCTCCACCAACACATGTATCCAGGTGCATCGCTCGGACAATACAGCACACAGAGACAGCCAACACTGGGCTGTCCTGGGACACCTAACTGGGACACCTAACACGACATGGGATCAGAAAACTTTAAAAAAGAAGAGGAGGAAATCTGAGGTAGGTGACTCCTTGGTGCTCTCCAGCCCTTCGTGCCCCGGCACAGCAGCATCACTTTGGAGATGCAGTGCTTCAAACGGCACAGAATAACGCAGCCTCCTTTTCTCCTCAAATATAATTTTCCTTTTGTCTTCACAAGCACTTTGGGGGCATGTACATTTTAGAAGCCAAAAATAAAAAGCACAAGAAAACCTCCAATCATTTGCAGCTCATGTTCACCACCCACCATCATTAATTATCAGGATTTGAGAGGCAATTTACAAGCTCTGCTCTACAAAATGCTAGTGAGAACAACTCTCAGGCAGATCAAAAGGGTCTGCACCAGCCCCAAATAAAACGTGCAGCTTCACTATTAACATCTTCAGTGCAGGTCAGGGGAAGATGACCGTACTCACTCTCAGATGCTGTACTTGGTACCCTGAGTTTCCTCTGAGTGCATTAAAAAGAGGAGAATTTCTTGTTTTTTGTTTTTTTGTTTTATTTTCTTTTGCAGTATGTCTGTGCTGTGCTTTTTCTTCTATCAGCTCTTTCAACACTTCATTAATCTGCTCTTCATCCTCTCAGCCCTTATTTCCTGCAGTCATATACAGGCTGCATCCTCAAGCAAACACATTTTGCCTCCAGAGCTGAAAACCAAGCAGCAGATACCAGATGGAGGATCGCCAGTGTTTTACAATGAACTAATGTTAATTATTCTGTTACCACAGGTGTATTTGTTTCCATTTTTAGTGCACTGAGATGCATTTGGGTGGTGCTGTGTGGAGGCAAGAGTTGGACTTGATGAACCTTATGGGTCCCTTCCAACCTGGGAAGGGTTCTAAGAAATAATCCATCTTTCATCTTCTTCAGGTTGCAGATACATCTCTATGTTTCTCTCTGTGCTGATCACACAGGAAATCAGGTTACAATTTCACAAAGCCCGCTGTGAAAAATCCCTAAGCTACACAGAACAACCACACTGACCTTTCTCACAATGCAGCCTAGTCCAGGCAGTGGGCTCTGAGCTCGCTGCTGGTAATGACACTGATTTCCTGTAAGAAATAGATCTGCTTGGCTTTCATCTTATTTTGTTCCAATAGGAGAAAACAGCACTGAATTTGCACTGCATGAAGGTCATTGGGGCTAGCACCCAGCTGTGACAACCCTCTTCTTCAGCTACCACCACCCACCTGTGCCAGAAAAGATGCCTTTTTTTATTTTTCTACTGTCAAAAGGCATTTTTGAGCCAAAAAGAGAGAACTTTTGCCTTTGAAGTGCACTAGTGGCCTAAAGGAGGAAGTAGTAGAAAAAAAAAAAGCAACCATAGAAGCTCTCTTCCCCTTTCTTCAAATTATTCAAAGCAGCATCACCAGTGGATATCAAGGTACTACTGGAAATTAAGCTAAGTGAGCAGGGAATGGTTACGGCAGGAGGAAGGCGGCGGGTGCTGCGGAGCAAGGCCCTGCCATGGCAGGAGGGGGAAAGTCAGCGAGCAGTGATGTGCTCCTCTCCCTCTGTTGACATAAACAGCCACGAAACTAAACATTTTCTCCCTTCTAGGAAGTGTTTGTCCCATGATGCAGAACCTCCATGTTTATTCCCACATTTTCGGATCCTCCCGGAAACATGCTGCTCTGGGCAATGGGGGGAGCACAGCAGTCATCTTGCTGAAGGGGAAAGGGATGAGAGTGTGCTGTAAAATCAATAATGCACAAGGAAACGCAGAGGGAGCACATACGTTTTATAGCATTTTACTCGAGCTGCACTAAAAATACCATCAGCAAAGTACCCAGACCCAGTTTTCAGCCGGATGGAGGTGGAATCGCCACCCAAAATTACACTTTGCATATATCCTCTTTTGTGAGGCTGTGCTCAGCAGAAAGAACAGCTTACCTACTCACATGTCAAAGGACACACAAATACTGACGGAAAGAAAAACCAAAAGAGCTCATCTACCTGTTTTTTCCTAGCAGGGAGGGCCTGGTATGAGTTAACACTGACAATTAGCATCGGCAGGCTGCTGTAGGACAGGCTTTGTCCCGCTGAGGCTTACCTTACTGCCTTTATCTGTTCAGTTAGCTTTTTTTTTTTTTTCCTCCCTTTTGGCAGTCAGCACTACTCTTCCAATGCATGCTCCAAAGCAACAAGTGATTTCTAAACAGAACAGCTCCTAGCAGCAACGTGATCCTTCCCTGTTCAGCCTCCTAAGGACAAACAGTGCTAGCAAGTCCCAGAGATGGGATTTCATGCACAGTAAAACACAAATGAGAAAGCAAAGGGGAATCACATTGCAGTCTTTTCCTAATTCACCCAGGGCAGAGTTAGAGCAGTGCCAGCACAAAAAGCTGCCCAGCAGCAAGGGATGCCAGTCACAGCACCTGCAGCTTTTGCTCTTTCCATGTAAAATCCATTACATTTTGTTCTATTCTTTCAAAAAACCTCAAACTCCCAAGGAGCAGTGACAGGAAGATTACCACCACCACTACAGAATGCAGTTCAAACATGTAATTAATTTTTTTCCTCTATCTAGGAGAATTAATACACCAAATATTGAAGACAGAGGGGACTTTACAAGAGCATGGGTTGGCAGCACCACAGGTTTTCCCTTCAACACACAGGATGCACACACAGGAGGGGGCTGCTGCTGGGGAGGCAGCAGGACTCCCATACGTTTACTTCACCTGCACAGCCGCTTCCTCCTTCGCATCAGCACAGTGCTGCAGCTTCTCTGTACTGTATCAGGTGGTGTTACTCTCCAGGAAATTTCCAGAGAATCAGGACATTTATCCTATGTTCTCTTACTTTGCAGAAAACAAGCTCATTTCATTAAAGTGAGATTACATGAACACAAGCTGCAAACACCTGAAGTATTTCCCACTTCTCTGTGAGCAATAGCAATAAATGTTTAGATGGAGCGCCTTGCTGCCAAACACATTTCAGAGCCGATCTCAGTGATGGCTGTTACTGCAGTATCAGTCCATTACACAGTCCTTCTCTTCGGGGTTACAGCCAGAGCTAGATGATTGAAAACCCAACAGAAAACAGCTCGAGGGCCCTGACTCAAGGCAACAAGACCCCATTCATTGACTTCTGATGGCCTGAGGTCACTTTCTAAAGCTCAAGTCTCATGGAAGAAAGATTGGTTTGTGATTTACTCCCAGAGAGGTTCCAGAAGGGCACTGCTGGTGATGGTGCTCAAGCTAAGCACGCTGGTGTGACGGGAGATACAGACAGGATAACAGAAAATCCAGCTCCGATTCCTCTCAATACGTGAGATTCCTGATAGCTAAGCATCTCCACCACTTGCTCTACTGGGTACAGTGGCCAAGCATCTCTGAAGTATAAAGAAAATCAACGTTAAGCTCAGCTCTCTGATTTAATTTTATTTCCGTCTTCACAGCTTAAAACCAAGATATGACTTACTGAGCAAGATACAGCAGAGAGCCCTGAGGTACGAGAGCAGTGATCTAACAGCGCTTCGCACACAGCTAGGCACAAGCGTTAATGTTACTTCCCGTTTCAAAACTCCCCTTGCTTTGCCTTACTAAAACAATTTAAAGACACAACTATCACACCGAGCCAATCAATCACAGCATTTGGGATAAGCCTAAAAGGAAATGATGTCACAGCTGTAGCAGCAGCATCAACACAAATTCCCTGTGTCCTCTTCCCACCAGTGACTGGAGCTGCAAGCTCTGTGCTGGATGGCAAACAGTTGTTAATGCTGCAGCACTCTCAAGCACAGCATCAGAGGAATCTTGCCATTAACCCATATTGGCAGCTTTGATACACGTCCGCACACTTGTTTTAGATAAAAAGAAAACAGTTCCCATCAACTGCTGTGCATTTTTTAAGCACAAAGATTTCTAATGCCATTGTCTGTAACTGCACGCTTTCAGCACCCTCCTTTAGACCCACTGATCTGTTTCTATCCTAACAGGACACAAGAAAAAGCCCCTTCCCATCAGTTGACTGATTTTTCTGGAAAATACCTGAAAATGTACCAAATCAAATGGCAGAGCTCATGACTTCCAGCTGCAACAACGCACCTATGGCCACAAATACAGCAGCAATTAATCCACCTCTCCCTTCCATATGCAGTATGGGATTACCTCACAGCCTGTTCCTTAACATCCACCTCCAGCACACGCTCTGCAGGGGTGCTCTGCCTTGCCAGGATTCCCCTGGATACACTTCCTTGGGAAAAGAGCAGCTTTGGCCAACTTCAGTCCAGCAGAGGAAGAGGGAACAGCTGCACACAGGAGTGAGGCTTTGGGATGTCCCTGCAGCAGCACAGAGCCTGTCACCTGCCCCTGGCTCACTCCTGATACTTTTTTTTTTTTTTGCACAAAAAGCTGCAGTAGGAGCTACTTTGTGCGCCTCTGGGGTTGAAATGAAAACAGAACTCACCCGGCCATAAGCCAAGGGGCAGAGATGCCAGGGACCTGCTGCTAATGTGTCAGCAAGGAAGCCTTTGCCATATGCAGCTCTGCTGTTTCTGTGCAATTAATTCTGAATCAATTTAAAGGGACCTCTCCTTTCTTTTTTATTTTTTATTTTTTTCCCCTTTTCTTTCTTTCTTTTTTTTTTTTTTTTTCAACAAAGCAAGAAATCTTTCTTTAAACTATAGAGAAAGTGCACAGATGCACCCACTGGCAGGTCAGGAAGCACAGCGTGTATCTATGTTCCAGCCTGATCTTGTCAGTTCACATTAACACTGCTGTAACTCAAACGATCACAACAGCACACTTGGAGCTGGAACAGCAGCACAGGAACAGAGGTCGCTCCTCCCAGTGACGATGCTCACGTGGTACCCAGCATCCCCGGATTACAACAACGAGCAGGTAAGGCAGGAGCATACCCACCAGAGGGATTAGAAACCTAGAAACTGCCTTCTGTTTTCTTTTAATTACTTGCACCTTATTCACATTGCCAGCAGCTGCCCTGTATTTTGCTCTGATGATACCTTCCCCCAAAATGGACCATGTTAAATTTCTGCAGACAGACAGCTGGCTCCTAGTCAGCGCTTTTGTGCTTCTACCCTGATCTATCTGAACTCAGAAATGGTGTGCATAAAACAAAGCAAATTCTTCCAATTAGAAATTTTAGGGAAAACATGTCATGCACAACTTTCTACTCAGTGGTGTAAGCATACCCTAGATACTGCCTGTATTTCCTCAAACCAAACCACAGGCAGAGTATGACGACCTGCGCTGGCCTACCACCAGAGCATGTGCTGTCTGCTTCAATCCTGAGCAAGAGCTCTAACTCCTGCTGCACATCTGCAGAGGTTACTGCCCCAGCTGCCTGTGCCAGCCCTTCTGCAAGCAGTAGTAGTGTGAGCAGAACTTCCTCCACTCTGGCTTACCAAGACATCAGGGTAATGTCACTCTGCGCCCAGACTCCTCCTTGCTGTGCCTCATTTTGACTGAATTCAAAGCTACTTGCAGTTGATTCAACCAAATGTTATTAAAAGCGAGCGATCCAGCTGCTGCTCTGAAATGCATGCAGGCAGGATTTACCACCAGTTTATCCAGAGCTGCTTTGAAACCACTTCTGCAAACAGTGCTGCAGCCCTCCAGGCCAGCGGATCTTTAGGGAAGTCCCAGTCCATTGGAAATGCTACAGCAGGGACTGCATGCACACAGTATCAACTCCGTGATTTTTTTAAAAAATAAATTAATCAGTGCTGCTCAGTACTGAAAAGGTTCCTGACGGAGCACAATGCATCTACGGAGAAGGAGCAGCAGCCTGGCTGCGGGACCATGCAGTTTCCAAAGTCAGGGAGCTGAATTGCTGGCGTGATTCCCAAGCTGTGAAAGGTGTAGAACAGAGCATGAACAAATTAGAGGAAATAATCCTGAAAGCAAACGGCAAATGAAGTGCTCTCCCACGCCCCCGCACACTCACCCGGACGCGCAGTTGAGCTCTAGCAGTGATTTTTCTGCCAAACTCGTACATGAATAGGAGGGAAAAAACAGCTGAAAGCATTAGAGCAGGAGTCAAAGCAAGGAGACAAAGTCATAGGGAGCAGGAAACAAAATGCATTCTGCCGAACTGCAGGAGCGGAGAAGAAATGTGTAATAAATAATTGAAAAGGTTCCCAGCACTCTATATACACTCGGTAGGAACGGAAGCAGAATAGGAGGCTGGGGTGTTTTTGGTAAGAGAAAAGGCTCAAAAGGCTGCAGGGCTGTGACACCACGGGTAACCCCTGCCAGAACTCGGCAGCACAGGCACCTGCGAGCGCTGACGCTCTGCCCAAGAGGTGATGGGAAGAAAAGTTAAAGCAGCACTGTTCCACTTTGAAAGCGGATCTATACAATATGCAGTATGGTTTCCTGAAGAAATGGAGCTATGGAGCACAAAAACTTGAGAGGAGTTAGAAAAGCAAAACGAAGGGCAGCATGTGGCTCTCGGCAGGCTCTGAGGTGGGGAGGTGTCGCCCCGGTCGGTGCTTTGCCTTTCCGCACCAGGCCTCTCCGTCACACCAGCACAGGACCATGTCTGAAGACATGCCAGCTTCACCCACTGCACCACGTTCCTCATCCTGACACCACACGGACAGCCCTGGCTCAGGAACATCTGCCAGTTTTTCTGTCCCCTCCTGGCAGGCCTAGCAGGCCTCACTTCTCATGGGGCCCTGCGGCCTTCTGCTCCTTTGCCCTCAGCCCACAGCCAGCTCACCTTACAGCTCCCTCACTACTCAGAGGCTCAGATATTGCCCTTTTCTCATGGAATGGCCAATCCTCTAGGACCTTCAGGCCATCAGCTACGTACTGCAGCTACCAGCCAGAACAACACACTTCTCCATACTGGCCATGTGAGCCACAAGCTTCTAACACTGCCTCAGCACCTCCACACAAAACATTCTGTTTTGTCAACATACTGTTGACACTGGCACAGAAATTCCATGAAAACTGCTGCATTTAAGTTTTGAGTTTGTCCCCAAAAGCACAGCAATGATTTGGGTTTGTTCTGAAAAATCTCTCTGGAAGGGTGCTCTGCAGCCCTCCCTCGAGCTGTCTGATCTCCCCTAGGGACTCACCTCAAAGCATTTAGCTGTGGCAGCTTTACTGCTTCAGAAACTCAGGTTGGTTAGATTTCATTTCCATCTTTGCTCATCCTTTCATCATTCTTATGCTGTTACATGCAGCCAGGACTCCCTGCAGCAGCTCACCCACCAGGCCCATGGTGCCCAGCCAGCTCTCCTGGGCCAGGAGGCCCTGCCACGGGGCCAGCCTCCATGGTCCCTGCCATGGGGAAACTTCAAAGAGCTGCAGCCAACGCTACAACACAGCCAGCCAACAGCTGTAAAACGTTAAGCTCCTTGGGCCCTCTACTCCCCCAGTTAGCTTTTTGCACATGAAAACAGCAGCTGCTTTGCTGGGAATAAATCCTGCAATACCTTTATAGCCTGTCTCTCTGCCTTTTGGCTTCAAGGGTGAGAAGGATTGCTTTTTAAAATTAGAAAAACAACTTTATGAATTCTCACAGCAGGGTGGCTATCTTAGGTATGCTAGGGAAGCAATACTGAGCCTAAATTCAAAATGCATTGAATTTTTAAATAATTTATATTTTTGAAGAAAAGAGGGAGTGAGATGTGGAAAAATCAATCCAATGCTAATGGTAGTACTTCTCCAAAAGTTAACACTCAAAATCAGAGGTTACCTAAAGCTCAGAAGACACACAAACACTCCTATGGGAGTGAAGCCAGAATCCGAAGTGCATGAAGCTCTGTCCATGAGGCACAGAGCTGGCATTAAGCCAGCGACCCACCTGAAATGCAAAAACTGTTATTGAGCGACTGTGAGAGCCGCTTAGCCTGCAGGACGGATCGAAAGCAGCCCCAGCTCCACGCCTCTGCCAGCCCATCGCGCTCCTTCCCTTTCCATGACACAGATGGTCATGGCTGAGCAGGGAGCTGGAATGGGAAGTCAGTTTGATGCCATATTTAGGAAAACCATATAACTGGGCCTAGACTCCTAAAATGGCCTTTAACTTCCGGCAGATCCTGCCCTCAAAACAAGGCAATCATAAATGCTGGCATCACTTACAGTAGCTGTAAAATGCCAGACAACTGATAATCACAGCCTCGTGAAAACTTGCTTCAAGAGAGATAAGCACCAAACACCATAAAGTGTTACTGTAGTTTTCCATCACCGCATTATTTGCATATTCTACGTAAGTGAACTACGGCACAGTGAGCACTTCCAATTGTTACTTTCAACAGACTATTGAACAGTGCCTACTTCTCACTGCAGAAGTGTCATTAAGATAGAGACAGTGGAAAAGCATCAACCCCAGAGGCTAGTAATAGGGTTCTCCTCTCTTCATCTTGTTCATCTTCAATCACGTTTTTGATAATTAGGAAATTACACAAGGAATAGCCACCGTTTTGTCATGTACAGTGAATCATCCAACACGTCAGTGCTCATAAACAAACCCTACTTCATCGAGGTGAAATTCAGATCTTTGAAACTTGAAAGACAAAATCCAAAACATCAACATCAAAAAAGAACAAGGACAGATGTGTTACTTGTTTCAGTGAGGCTTGATGAAGAGAAGTGAACCTGGAGAGAAGTGCCTTTCTGTGTTCAAAGGGCTTCACCTCATCCTAGCTAAAAAAACTTCAGTTAAGATAGTGTAAACTATATATTTATTTGGTGTCAATATAAAACAGGATAACTCGAGCTCTGCACAAGCTTATTGGCAATGCTGACCTCTGACGAGCTCACCAAGCACATCTCACATCAAGGAGGATCACTGAGCACCCATGGCAACGGCAGCACGGATTTCTGGAAGCAAACAAAATACCTGAAAGGCCCAGGGAAGTTCTCAGTGCAGGTCAGTGCAGATTTCTGATCTCTTCCTGAGACTGTCACTGTAGCTGGAAGGGGGAATGCTCTGACTGAAATCTGCTGTACCTGCTCACCAGAGAACCATGAGGTGAGAGAAGCAAATCTGGCAAGGAATTAGGGGGCTTCAGCTTCATGTCGCCAACGCCACCCTAGCCCCCGCAGCATTATCCAGGCATTGTGAGAGTATGGAAATGATCAGCTGCTTCCTGGGATGGGAGAGACCTGAAATCAGAGGGGAAGGAGACAAATGCCACAGCACTAAGGAGAGAAGTACACAAGTTGCTTAGCAACTCTCATTTTAACAACTGAGTTGGGTGAAAGAAATTGAAAGTATAGGGGCAATGGAATTCAACTTATACATATATATATATACACACACATATATCACAATCTATAAATATTGCCAAGATACCCCAAGAGGAACGGCAATTCCTCGGATGTTTGCTAGACAGTGCCTGCTAGGACAGAAGCTGTAATCCTACCAGCTTGGTTTCTCATCTCTTTTTAGGCAATAAAAAGATCTTGCACAGACCTCTGAATTGGAAGGACAGGTGGTAATACTGTGCTGAAATTGGCACACGGCACGATGTTGGATTCTCACATACCACAGGGTTTAAAGCTGGGCTTACCAATGACTTCATGTATTCACTTTGGACAATCCACTTGTGTGCACAGAGCCCCAAGAGAAACTCAGCAAGACCAGGGTTCTTGATGCAAACAAGTGTTTTTGCAGGTAGACTGGTAAAAAAATGATCTATTTTTGCTATTATTTGACATGGAAGATCAATCTGCACATGGCCAATGCATTTCCATCTCTAACATAGCTGATAAAGCGTAATGGAGCATTAATGTGCATTTAAGGCTGCTGAAGTGCCTTATCAGAGAAAAAGGATCTGGTTTTATGTAAGCTTAAATACAGGTTCCCAGAAGAACACTGACAGATCTTTTATTTGTTTAAAAGAAAATAAAAGAAACACTTCTTTCAGAGCACAGCAGACTTTTACAGAAGGAAGGGTGCAGGTAATCTGATTTTTATGTTTAGCTCGTGATAAAACCCAGCATTTCTGTGCTTCTCCACAGCACTTGGCTCTTCTCAGGGTGGGAGAGGCAGCTGAGCTCCGGGAATGTCAGTCCCTGCAAGCAGCCCCGCACCCCTGCAGCATACAAATGAAACAGGATGGCACATCTGGAAACCCGGGCATGGGGCTCTGAAACACACGAGCAGCTTGCAGGCAGGAACCTCCCTTTCAAAAGGAACAAATCCTATTTATTTTAGTGATCCAGCTGAATACATAAAAACAAATACATTGCCCCAGGAACCATCCACTATGCAGCTAGTGAGTATGTTAGAGGCAGTAGGATTCAGGCTGAGTGCATGAGATGCAGAGCCTGTGCCACTTTGTGACTCCTCAGTTTGCAAGAACAGCAAACGTCTGAGTTATTCAAAATTTACCAGGCAGAAACACTCAGCTTTCCATCCAAGCCAAGGGAAGGGAGGAGTGGGAAACACTCAGGCACGATCTTGAAAATGATAAATCAATCAGCCTTACAAGCTGTTTGAAATCAGAATTAATGAGTGTTTGAAAACAACCAGAGAAACACGCTAAACTGAAAAAACTGAACATGGCTTCAGTCATCGAAATCAAAGCATTTGCTTTCTCTTTCTGGTCAAAGCAAACACCACTGTTATTTGAATATTCAAGAGTCAGTGACAGCATCTTGAAGGAACTTTACTACAGAAACCTGGGAAGCCAATTGGAAGGCACCCTAAAAAGTCACCTGGCCTGGTGTGATGGTAAGAAGAAGGCAAATTTACAAATTTACCCTCCACAGGTTTCCTGTAACATCAGCAGAAGGAAATGATTCTTTCAGGGATGCTTCAGACCCAGAGCCTCATTCAGGAGAGCTGAACGGTCCCAGAGTCCATCTTCCTTCATTTACCCTCACTGTTAGCTCTTGTCTGGAGGATACTGAACTTCAATACTGAATAAAAACACCCAAACTCCACACTAGCATTCTTATATTAAATACAGAGATGGGCTAAATCACATCTTAGGAAAGAGCAGCCAGAGAAGAGCCATACACAATGAGTGGCACCAAACCATGCAAATTAATCAAATCTGGAGAAAAGTGCCAAATCCCGAAGGGGCAGAGAAAAGCCAGACAATTAAGCTACCCAACGGCGGAATAAACTTATCTCGACATGTGCAAGGTAACCAGATTAGAAGGAATAATTTGCAACTGTGACCAGGGTTCCACTGCAGACAGCTCAGTGACAACTACATGCAGTTGGAATTAAGCAAGCAAAACCCTGCAAAAATGGGATGGAAAAATAATAATTAAAGGAATGTCAACATCATAATGTTTTATTTCCTGCCTTCACCTCATTAGTTACTGTAGGAAGTTCTGGATACTGGAAGAAAAAAAAAGAACAAATCAAACAGCAACAAGATTAATTTGTATTGATTTGTATTGCAAGAGACAGCAAGAGCAGACATACTTTTAGGGACTAAGATTCTATCTCGGAGCCACCCTCACACATGCTGTTCATACACAGGAACCTGGCCTTAGCACCCCAAGGCTTCACTCACCCAGCTGCACTGCAGCTCAGTAGATCTCTCGGCTTCTAAGCTCTCCTGTATAAGGCACGGCACCATTTCACAGCAAGTTCCAGTCAGCGTAAAACACATGGAAGAGCTGTCATGATGCAGTGTAATAATATGCAGGAGTGTTCTTGCCTATTATTTCCGTTACACAACCCCTGATTAAAAATCAAGAGCACCTCACGGTTGCACACAGCACGTACCCACGGGCTGCAGCTCCCGTCTCCTAATTTCTACACACTGGAGCAATGCAGGTATCTCAGTTACCAAGATGAATCTTTCCTTTTCAGCATGAGACTCCATACGCACATCTGAAATTTTCCTTAAAAGAGGGGAGAATTTGTAGTCCTCAACAGTAACACAGACAGCACATGCCACCAGACAGCATCTTGCTAACATCCATTCATTACAGCTCCAGCTTGATGCTAAAGGTTCCATACGTTGCTTTGTCAATAGACACGGACCCTGCAAGCAGGCATTACACTAGGCATGTCCGTGTATATTCATTTCTGAGCAACTGTTTTCAATAATGTAGCACACGAAGAGTAAAATGTCATCAAAAATCTCTGACAAACACCTTTAGAACTCACTGAGAAGTGCAATCACTTCCATTAAAACAGAATGATGCATTAGTTTTAAAAAAACAAGGTCAGATATCCCACCAGTTTTACGTTTTTCTTACTCTTTTTTCTTATGTTTTAATAAAAACTATACACAAAAAGTTTTGTCAATTATATACATTAACTATATTATGTATTTTATATGCAGCCCAAGACAATTCCTCTTCACTCAACGTGGCCCAGACAAGCCAAAAGGTTGGACACCCATGATTTAGCTGATACTTGCTTTTTTGCCACCTGAGCAGCAGGGCATTGCGTGCTCCAGGAGAGACATCACAGACTCATAGAACAGTTGGGTTGGAAGGGATCTTACAGCCTCACCCAGTTCCAAACCCACTGCCCTGGGCAGCGTTGCCGCTCACTGTATCAGGCTGCCCAGGGGCCGGCCGGCCAGCCTCAGGTGCAGCTCCCATGCGGCCAAACCACGCTGCAGCAGCAGCCAGGGACCTGTTCCGTCCTTCCCCCCCTTCCTTGTGCCACCACATGGCCTGAGAGTTCAGAGCCTCGGGGTTCTGGAGGTAAACTGTTCGACCGACCAACCTTTCCCACCTTCCCCGTCCGTGCTTTACCGTGGGATCCCAGGTTGGGTTTCTGTTTCATCTCTCAAAAGAAAATAGAAGCAACTGTTCTACGATCAATTTCAGGATGTGCCATCATTTTTTGACACGGATATAATCCTCCCGCATCTTCTCTTTGTGGGAGGACAGCCCCAGTTCTCTCCTCATAGGAGCAATGCTCCATCCTCCCCACAGCATGGCTGCTGTTTGCTGGGCTCCACAGTGTGTCCCGGTCTCTGCAGGCCTGGGGAGCCCAGAGCCGGGCACTGCGGCCTCATCAGGGCTGAGCGGACGGGAATGCAGCGATGACCTCCAGCTGCTGGCCGTTCTCCTAATGCAGTCCAGGGAAGAGCGATGGCTGTTGAGAGCTGAGACCAAAGAGCATTTCCATGCTGTCCCCAGGTGAGGGGGGGCCACCTGCTCAGAAGCGGGGCCCGGCGCGGCGCCGCGCGTGGTCTCCACTGCCTGGCTGCTCCTGTTGGACACGGCGCATCCACTGCAAGGCCTCGGCATCCGCGTTGCTTCTCGTCTGGACTCGTCTGCGCCCGTTGAGCTCCCGTTGCCAGGACACACTGCGCGCAAGCTGTTGGGCGGGCCTGAAGGGGCTGCACCCTGCGCACCTGGGCGAGACGCTCCTGCAGCAATGGGGAGAGGCTCTTTCACGCCGCTGTCGGGGCAGTGGGACCCTTCCCCGGACCCGGCGGCTGGAGATGTTCCTCCGGGCGTGCGGCGCGATGTTCAGCAGGAAGCCAATGGCGCTGCGGCACAGCGGGCAGCTGTTCCTGCCAGCCATCCACTGCTGGATGCACCCCCTGCAGAAGTCGTGCCCGCAGGGGATGATGCGGGCCGCACTGGCCAGAGGGCCAAGGCAGACGGGGCACGGCTCCTCTCGGCGGGCCTCCGCCAGCCAGACCCGCGCCCGCCAGCTGCGGTTGCCAGCTGCCTCCTGGCTCATGGTGGCAGCTGTCCCAGGACGGAGGTGCTCAGGGATGGACTGCTGGAGGCTGCCTCTCACAGAGCGATCGGCGGCCTCCAACTCTCAGCACCTCTCGTGTGTTGCTCCGGCTGGTGCACGCCTCATGGGCCACCAGCAGGGCCTCAACATCTTATGGTCCTTCAAGCAGGATCCTGGGTGACCGAAGATCTACTCGCAGGACTCAGACGTCTCCCACAGCACTGGCAAGGCCTCAGTGTCTTGCGTTCCCCAGGGGAAGACTTGACACTTCGAGAGTCGCCAGCAGACTCAACGTGGGCTGGGTGCTGGGGGTATTTATAGGCCCCTGCCCCACTGTGAGGTCACGGGGCAGCAGTGGCTCTCCGGAGACATCATAAAGCACACAGAGAAACGGTCATTGGCTCGCAGGCAGTCATCGCATTAACAGTTTTGATGTTTGTCTGCCAGGGCCCACCCAAGGACTTTCACTGGGGCAGTATCACAAACATCAAAAAATAAATGATTGATTGAAGTGACGGATGTAACAGATTTGGGATTGCTGTTGATAAACACACTAACTGCAACAGCGCTGGCACATGATACTAGTGCTAGTGCTAACAAACGCTACCCTGGGCATTCTTCACCCAGAGGTGAACGGGCAGTGCTTACCTTCCCTCAAATCAGGCACGTCCAGCCTGCGGCCCAGAACAGCTGGGAATTAGCCTCGCCTCCCGCCACCGGGCCATCATGGCAGCTTGTCCCTGCTGACCAGCCTGGGGCACGCACCCATCACTCAACAACAACCAAAATGTCAGCCCCAAACAAGTCCTCTTCACTCAATGCGGCCCAGGCAAGCCAAAAGGTTGGACACCCATGCATCACATCCTGGATCAGGAAGCTCAGTCAAAGTAGCACAGCCAGGCCTACAGAAGATCAACCCTGACTGCTACACTTTTGCTCCCATTTCCTTACACTCAAGACAAAATGTTCTCCCCATCCAGACCACCCTGTGTTGGTCCCATGTTCATTTGCACAAATTTCCCTTGGCTCACAGTAAGACTTAATTGAATTTCCTATCTTTAAGCAACATTTTGGATTGGCTTTTTAACCTAGAAAAGCTCTGGAGCAGAACTCTAGATCAGCTTTTTTCCTTTGACATTTTCTGAGTTACTTGCTGCCCTAGACAGCCCTACATGTGCTCCAGAGAGAAAACACTGCGAGCGTGTGAGTATTTACTAGGCACAAACACACACATTTTTGTGTTTCAGAACTGGGACTCCTAAAAATGCCTGCCCTCGCCTCATTCCCTCCTCCTGCTGGGGTGCCAGGCTCTCCCAGCTCAAGGAGATTTACCACCACCTTGCCTAGGGCTTCTGCTGGCTGGCCGTGGGAGCAGGAAGCATCTCTGGTCCTCAAACATCACCAGTCATTTTCAGAGCTGCTGTAAGTCAAATTTTAAAACCATTAAAACCATTTTTCTGTTAATTACCCTAGCACTGTATTTCCAAAAAAAAAAAAAAAAAGAAAAAAAAGAAAGAAAAAAAAAATTACCAAAAAAAATAACAATTTCTTATAATTATAAAAGCTATTTATATATATTGCCTCTAACTTCAACCTCAAGTGACCTTGATTAAATATTAATTCAAGAGACACCTCCTCCCCGATAATAATAGCATAAGGCACTTCTAAATTCAAGTAAGTAGGCTGCTCTGCTGTTCTGCAGTTTTCCTCTAAGAACGTGTGAACAAATGCTTGCAGCACAGGACAGACCCACCGCCCTTGCTACACGTGCGTGTCAAACTGCCTAATCCAAAGGGACTCAGGATGAATTTTCAGTAAATCTGGGACACTTCATTATTGATAGGCATAGCCCAAGCCTTTGGATTTATGTAATTTCTTCTCAATGCCAAGAGCAGCCAGCAGTCTCTGCCAAGTTCTGTTCTGATGTTTGGGGTTAGGAAGAAGCCAGGAAATTGCAGCAAAATTCCAGACGCACGATGAGAAGTAGCTGCACCCTATTAGGGTTCCAAACATCAGATTAAACATATAAAGCATTGTTAATATATTCAGCAGGGTGGGCAAGCATCAGATTCAAGGGACAAGATACATCTTGCAACAGAGCAAGTATCTTTGGTCGCAACTAATAATAAGCTGGGTTTTAATTAAAACACAGTTGTCCAGGAGCATCAGTTTGCTATCTGCTGCAAAGAGTGCTATCTTTAGCTTGGAAGTTTCTCATTAAAAGCCAAGCATTTGTTACCCACTGACAAGATGCTCATTATGCAAAGCCAAACTTCCACATTGTACATTAGTAAGGACTAAAGGAGGAGATGAGCACAAAGTATACACACTGAGAAACATACAGCAAAGAACTACTTCACGGAATCTTTCAGCTACTGTCAATATCTTTACCTAATTGTAGGCTTCTGCTGTTAGAGCTTCACACTACAGTGGATGGCAAAAACAAATCTAATAAAAAATGCCCGTGCATAAATATTATCTATCCTATTCCCTGTAGAAAATAAACCGCCAAGCAATTACCTCGAGCAAAACAGTGGGAGAGCCATTCCCACTGATATCATAGAAAAGGTATTACAAGTCTTTATCTGTATATTTTTACCACCACTTTAAATCTTGCTTTTACCTGCTAAGCAGAACCTTGTTCTCTTGCCTTAGATAACACAGGAACGAGAGGAGTCTGGTGGGAAGCACTCGTATGACTTCTCCCTGCAACTAAATCCATTTGTCTCAGAGCACACGCATTTCCCCAGCTGGCGTTGCTTTGCCAGGCACCCTCAGCATCTACCAGCAGCAGCCCTCAACCACACTCATCAACGCAGCAGCATCCATAAGGGCCTCCTGGGCTCCCACCTGTCACAGGGTACGGCAGCTGCTCACACCAGCGGCCTGTGGGGAGTAGATTATTCACAAAATCGGGCTTTAGGAACCACAAAGCCACAGTCACGTGTCTCCTTCCACCCAGTGCAGCACCACCTAGCTTCTAACCATCCCACTGATTTGGGGCCAGGCAGTAGAGAAGATGGATACTAAGTGAGCACTGGGTGAGGAAAGGTTAACCCTGGACTCACCTGCCCTGGCTCAGAGCATGACAGTTCCTCCTCTTGAGCATTTATTTTTCCTGATGTTCTAACAGCTCTGTTTGGATGCAGAACAGCTCCTGCCCAAAAGCAAACATTTCTGAGTGCCCCAGCTCAGTGGGCAGCCAAACCTTTGTTGTGTTTGATGCCATCCTTGCTTTGCTCAAGGTTGGTTGCTCAAGGGAGGGACCACACACTCCCACAGCACCAGTTAGAGCACGGCAGACATTTCCAATACATTGCTACACTCTGTAAGGGTCAACTCATTTCTTTCCTTGATCAAAGCAGAAAGAAACATGGGCTGGCGACAGCCAACTCTACTACTGCTTACAGAGCCCACTTTTACAAAAACCCTGTGCCTAAACTTAAACAACGTGGGCAAGACAGCAATTCTCCTAGGACTGAAGGATTACCCTTGCAGAGATGTATATTTTATGTCATCAATACCTTAAATGTGTTCTAGAAGATGAAGAGAAACCTTGCCTCCATCAGAGATCAGCCCAGCCCTGCGATGTTTTCCTGCAGTGACACACAACACCCGCTGGATGGGCACAGACCCCTACCAGCGCCACATCACAAATCCTCCACATTAACAGAGTTGCTCCAACACTCAGTTTGCCTTGCAGGTGGCAGCCTGGGTCATCAAGCACGCCGGCTGTTATCTTCTTCAGCAACCAAACAACCCTGCTCAAGCTCAAGAGCAATGTTAGGCCAAGAGCAAGCCAGCATGGAGCGCAGTTGGGAGCAATACTCCTCTCCATAACATCACTTCCATGAAAACCTGGCTCCTTCACACAGCCTTAGCAGCCCCAAAATTTGCCTTGCAAAAATGGAAATCTCCACTAATCCCTTGGATCAAAAAGAGGCTTAAAGCTTTAGGGATTTGGCTCTCCTAGGAGTGATTTTCTTACAGACCTCTTTGCTTATCACTTTTTTTTAAAACAGCATTTTAAAACTTAGTTCCCTTGGTTTATCCTTTCAGCTGCCACTATGCTGCATTTGAAGTCCGATGTTTTCATACAAATTAACTAATTAGTACTTGCACACAAAGCACAGTAAAGAAAAACGTAATTTTTTTCATTGTATAGGAGCAGATATCATTTTTATGAAAAAGCTGGCTTTCCGCCACGCAGCAGCTTGTAGGAGGAATTCTTTGGGGAAGGTACCACGTCCTGGCCAGCTTGTAAAATCCCAAGTATTCTCAAAGGTGAGCAGAGTGATGCAGAGCATCAATTACAGGCTGCAGAGTAAGTCAGAGGCATTTTAACACAGCATCTTAAAAAATGGTACCTACCAGGCACCCTGGGAGTAGTTTATTCACTGTGCTTTATGAACAACCGGACAGGAGCCACAAAGTACAACATAATACAGTGAACAACTACCATGAATATAATGAAATCAACTAACAAGAAAGCACTTTGACTGGAAATGATTTCAGAGGTGATATAACCATAGCTGTGAATCTGCAAAGCAAATGACAAAGTACAATCACAAATGACAACGTCTCCCCAAACTCCTGCAGCCCCCTTGATGGCTGCGTGGGGTTCTGAACACAAGCACGGGGAGCTTGCTGTGAGCAAAGGCAGACAGAGAGAAATGCTACCCACTTCCTAACTTTTTTTTATTTATTTTAACATTTTGGTTTTTGGTGTTTCCTGTATCCCAGATGCTCACAGAAGCACAAGCCTCAGATTGACTTGAAAATATAGGGCTGGATGTACCAAAGATTACAAAAATTGAGAAAATAGAGTAGTCATGAAGAATATTAATAAGCTATTAAATAGATTAAATGTTTATTTGTCAAAGGAAACAGTAAGAAATCATCACACTTCTAAAAAAAAAAAAAAAAAAAATATCCACCTTACAAAAAAAAAAAAAAAAAAAAAAAAAAAACCCAATGTTTTAGACGACACAAACACCCACTGCTGTCCTTCTGTTGACCTGATCATGGATTATGTCAGTTTTCTGCCTCATACCAAACTTTCCTATGTATCCAAAAACTCCCAAAACTTGTACCTGCTCTCCTAACACGACATCCCACAGGACTCCCTTTTGATAGACGTGTTTTAATTTGCACAAGTGAACCGACGTGCTCACCGAAGCGGCACTCCCTCGGAAAAACATTCAAATGAGCTCTTCTATTAAATTAAAAAAAAAAAAATCTGCCTGCAGTTGTTTAACAAGCACTCAAGTTTCTTTTACAACAGGGCATTGCTCAGTATTTACAGGGAGCATGTTCCCATGCACTTCAATTACGTTGTTGCTAGAGAAATATCAGACCTCTGAAATGAAGGTTAACCACTTCTGACATGCAAGAAAGCGTACCAAGGTGTTTAGGGGACCACTCATATCATTTCTGACAGTATTAAATTAAGATGTTTTCTAATGGACAGAATTCAGTGAAGAAAAATGATCACAGGTTACAAAAGCACGTTTAAAAATGGATGGTGGTATAATTCACCAAGGTAAAAATCCAAGCGAGGGGAGAAAAAAAATATATGTAAATATCAAATATAAATATTTTAATCCATGAGTTTAGCTAAGTCTCATGAGTCATAAGTGACTGCAGATGAAGAAGTGCTGGGAAGAGAAGCTACGAGGACACACAGAATCACAGAATCACTAGGGCTGGAAAAGCCCTCTGAGACCCCCAAGCCCAACCCCAGCCCATCCCACCATGCCCACTGAGCCATGTCCCCCAGTGCCACACCTCCACGGTTCTGGAACATCTCCAGGGTCATTGACTCCCCCACCTCCCTGGGCAGCCTGCACCACTGCTTGACCACTCTTTGAGAGAAGAAATTTTTCTCAATATCAAACCTGAACCTCCCCTGGCACAACTTGAGGCCATTCCCTCCCATCCCAATCACCTCTACCAGTCTGCATTGGGATATCCTACCACCAGGTTTGTCAGGATCAGGGATTTAAGCTGCACTTGCCCCATCCCTCCCGCAAACAAGAGGGGGTGAGCACAAACCCGCTGAGCCACAGCGCTGCACCGGGGCCATCACGTGCTGAGCGCAGCAGTGCCAAGGGGCCATGGGTTGGGAAAACCACACCTGAGGCCGATGGCGAAAGGCAGCACAGGACAGGGAGAAGGGGCAACGCATCCACTGTTGGGAAATGGGGCAGGAAGAGAAGGGCAAGGCAATGTTAACAGACTCTTCCTTACACACATACTCAGCTCTTATTGGCAGCGTTCACATCCAGCCAGGCAGAACCCAAACGCATGGGCAATGTGAGACTTCCTCGCAGCACTGCCTGCTGCCACCTGGCAAGCTCGTGCAGCCCGGTCAGTGACAGGTACCTGAGATCAAGCACGCTCTGCCACAAGCCTCCAGGGGAACAGGCTGCGCGTCGCAGCGCTCGCTCCCAGGACAGACACACACAGTTATTAAGGAAGCAATTCACAAGCCAGGTGCAGTTTTCAGGCTTCTAATACTGAGAACGCTGCATTCACAAACCTCTGCAGAAACAGAATTGCTGGCGCTTGCTTGATTCTTGTACTTGAAAGGAAAAGTTTCAGATGACAGCAGAAGAAAAGCAACTACTAATGGGAAGCATGAATTTGTTGTGGAATAATTCAAACGTGAAACCGTTAATTAAATATGCAAAGTGCTCACAGAAGCAGCAACAGATAGACAGAAACCAAATGCTGCTTCTTTTGTAAACAAGTGTGAACACAGAGAATAAATATATCTACCATCCAAACTGGGGGTTGACTTTCTAATCCCTTGCCTACAGATTTTGTACCCACCTCTTTTTTAAACACATTCTGCGAGGAACATCTCTGCAAGATTACCACAAGAAGTAAATATTTCAGTGGTTAGCACAGGGGAAGATGGTGTGTTGTTCAAGATCTCTTGAAGTCCTCAGCCTCGGCTCCTGGTTAATGCACAGGATTTACCAGTATGTAAGCAAACAGTGCTGCTTGTTAACAAATAGGCAGCAGAGAGCTCTGACAAACTCAAAGCAATTCCAGGCACAATTCACAGGGTTTCAAATGAGACAGGTGAAAGAACAAGTAGAATGGTTTAAAGCAGTATGGGCAGGATACAAAAAGCTGTGGCAATTTCATTATGACTTAAATATCTGGAGTACGTAGGAGTAGCTTGGAAGAAAAATCCCACTGCGCTGGACACTGCAAGCAGAGCAGGAGCAGCCTCCTCCCCACAGCCTATGGTTTAATCACAGCACAGAAGATAAACAAGCACAAGGTCAAATAGAAGACAAGTTAAAATCTCTATTAAATATTTTTCTGCTGAACTCAGCAGAAAGATAATAATAATAAAGATTAACAATAAACACTACTATTGTCCAGCCCTTACAAAACACTGCTTGTAACTGACATCAGTTTTTGAGAAGACAGAGAGTGCCACGGATCCTACTTCGCATACAGGCACACTAACAACCCCTAATGGCATCAGGCCTGGGAGTGAAGCAGGTTCCAGCCTAGAACAGACCAGGCTTCAGCCCCTCCACGCTGTGATCCCCTCCTGTCTCAGAAGATGGCTGTGCAAATCCTGATCCACTTGGCTGGGGCCTGCACAGCAAGCCTGCAGTGCTCTGAGCACCCTGCGAAGAGTCAGAGGGGCTCTCCGTGCGTAACTATCAAACCACACCAAACGTGCAGCGACTTCTCATTGCAAGACTCTAACTTAAGATTAAAACAGAGGCTCAGGCACCCTCCACGGCTCCTTCCCCAAACAGACTCTGCTGATCTACCTAACCAGACAAAGCAGATAAACCTCACGGTTTACAAACGCCTTTCAATTTCATATTCAATAGGTAAACAGAGAAGAACTATGTGCTGGTTGTTGTTCTTTTTCCTAAATTAAAAACAGGTGAGGGAGGAGAGAGTCCCCTTCCCCATGTAACCTTTTCATCCTTCACATTCATGACAAGCTTCAAAGCTGAAGCCGTGCGCAGTGCTGTCCCCGTGCTGCCCAGGGCATGGCGGATGGCTGGTTTTTCCTCCTGGAAACAGGAAAATGGTCTCTCGCTGTGTTGTTTCAAAACATTTTTGCCTAAATTATTAGAATTCATGGTTAACTGCTTCTGCAACAACACTTCTGCTCTGTAAACACTTCACATAATGCAAATCTGAAACAATCTATTACAATCTGTTTATTTTTTAGGAATATTTTGCAAATATCAGCATTGCATTACAGCTCCTTGCATCCTCTTGTGACAGAGAGCAAAACCACAAAGGCATGTATGCCACATGAAAGGCTGATGAAAGCTACCCAAAAGATTTGGGGGTCTGAAATGCAAGGTTTGCGGGTATGACATACAGGTTTTACTTTTCACCTGTCTCCCTCAAGCTCCCTCCTCATGCCTGCAGATCTGCCACAGGCCCAAGCCAAGAATGTGGAAGAAATGAAGCACTTCTCTGCCCTGCTGCTTGGGTTCACTCACTCAGAAAATTCGCCCTTTTCCCTCTCTGTCCTTTCTCTCCTAAGAGTAACTTGGACAATGGAGGTGTTAATAGACTCATCTGGAAGCACTGGGAGTGCTTCAGGATGGCTCCTGATGGAGAAATACTGGCAGGACAGGGGGTGTTTAACAATAGGGAACAGAGGACCTGAGCCCCTCTATAGGTTAGCACTCAGAGCAATCCACTACTTTCAATCTTCTTATCTTTTGGCCTCAAAATGGTACTGATATTCTTTCCAGCTAAAGCACTTAAACATGTTTCAGTCACTATCACCTCCAGGACTGCAAGTTACAGGCACACCACGAGGTCTGGGTGAAAGACGTTCAAAACCACTAGCAAAGACTTTCAGATCAAGCTGTAAAACTGCTTGCTATCAGTGCTTCACAGAATCACAGAACACCCTGAGTTGGAAGGGACCTACAAGGTATCACTACCCAAACCCAATATCTGAGAACGGCGTCCAAATGCTCCCTGAGCTCCGGCAGCGTGGGGCCGTGCCCACTGCCCTGGGCAGCAGTGCCATGCCCACACCTCTGGGCAGAGCCTTTCCCTCACCCCACCTGCCCCTCCCCTGACAGCTCCATGCCGTTCCCTCGGGCCCTGTCACTGTCCCCAGAGCAGAGCTCAGCGCTGCCCCTCCGCTCCCTGTGAGGGCTGCAGCCGCCATGAGGCCTCCCCTCATCTCCTCTGCTCTGGGCCCAACAAACCCAGGGACCTCAGCCCCTCCTCCACATCTTGCCCTCCAGACCCTTCACCATCTTTGTAGCCCTCCTTTGGACACTCTCTAATAGTTTTAGGTCCTTCTTATATTGTGGTGCCCAAACTGCACCAGTGCAGGAGGTGAGCCATGCCGGTTTGCCCACTTTGGGCCAGAAGCAGCACTGCGTGTTTATTTTATTTAGTTACATTAAGTACGTCTGACATGGCCATCCCTCAGCTTAAGATGCCACTCTCCAGCTCCAGCCTCCTCCCCTCCTTCAGGCTTCCAGTAAAATGAGACTTTGAATTAAGCTTCCAGTAAGATAATTACAGTTGGCAGGTATTTTTCAGCTCAGATTTGGAAGCCAAAGAAGCAAAGAAAAACAAAACAAAATCAAACCAAGGGTTACTCAACTTTTCTCAGAAACAACTTGTTCTGCAGACAAAGTCTATTCACCAGTGACTGTTCTTACTCCATCACTATTTCACTTGCACTATAACTTCACAAAACCATTGGGCAGGATCTCACTACATTTTCCTTAGTCTCTCATAGATAACATAGGGAAAAAGATTTTAAGTCCCTCAAAACAAAACAAACACCAACCACCAGGGAGAAAAAGAGCTGCTCATGAACAGCGATCATTTTTTGTGAAGAAAAAGAAAAGGAAACAATAGGAAAAAAGGTAACAGTGACCTAATCCTTTTCCAAAGCACAACTTCCATTGGCCTCTGGGGCTTTCCTTGCTGCCCACAACCCGACAGGCTGAAGAGGCACCTTGGTCCCGCTCTCCTGCCAGGAACAGGACATCCGGGGCTGGGAAGGAGAACAATGAATTTGTCCTCAACCTCCTCAGTCTTCTTCACAGCTGACGACAAGGACGCAGCACAAATTGTTACCTGCATTTTCTGCAAGAAGTAGGATACACTTCTTTAAATCCAAGTAATGTAAATCTTCTGTGAGGCAATCCTAATCTTCTTCTGCATTTTCACTGGCAGCTATTCTATTAAACGAAGCTCCCTTGCAGTCGGCCAGTCACCATTAAATCATGCTGATCTTCATGGAAACATAATTTTCTTTTGCTAAAAGCAGAGCTGCTTTTTGCAGACCCAGAGGAGATACTGTTCCTAATAAATAATTCCATAGTTTCTCATACATTTAGTTAATCCCTGATGCTTCACTGCTTTTTGTTAGGAAATTATTCTTATTTAGGACATATTGTATTCTTTGATACACATCAAACAGCAGTCCAACACAACACTTCACCCCCATTTGTTCCATACTGCTTCTAAAATAAACCCTGCCTGTACCACTGCACAGACCTTCAGGCAATCTTCTGCATGGGACCCAACGAACTTGGAAAGAAAGAATGGGTGCAGATGGAGTGGATTTAGTTCAACGTATTCTGATGACACACCCTCCTTTCCCACAGGGACCACACTGCCCACTGCTCCATCGCTTTGAAGACTTTGAGACACACATGCCGGTATCTCACAGTGAGGCTGTCCTTGCTTGGAAACAAGCAGGTAAAGACAGCACGCTGGCAGTGCCCCAGTGCTCTGGCCAAACCTAGAGCAGGATTCGGGACAGCATTCCTAGGAAATTTTGCTTTAGAAAGTAACTGCTGTACAGTTTCTCCTCACACTGACATCCAACGCAAGCAACTTTTTGAAATGTTTGGGAGTTTTGCAATCAAATTTGTTTTGCTTTGTTGTTTGTTTTTTTTCCAGTTGAGATGCAAAGCAGGAAAAAAAGCCAAAAAATCATATAATATCCCCATCTCTGTTTCTTCAGATCCTTGGGAAAGGTTTATGTTTCCCTGACAGCATCTTACAAGACTCCCTCCAGCCCGTAAAACCTTCCCAGTGTATTCCTTAGCTGTGGAGATGCCGACATGCAATTCGACCAATTCACACACGGAGAGCTGAGGCCATGTCACGGTGCTCTTCTCAAAGAGGGAAGTGTCAGTGCCACGTGGAAGCAGCAAAAGCGCATCCACATGCAAGATACGATTGATGCAGGCACCCCTGGAAGCCCTCAGGACAGGTCTGCAGTTCTGGAAGGGCAGTAAAGCCACAACTTGCCTTCCCAGCCCATGTTACCTTTTGCCACATAATGCACTACTGGTTTTCTAGCCATTCCATGGCAGAAGATCATGAAATAAAAACATAAATAAAAATCACACTATCAATTTGCAAAGTACCAGAGAAATTAAACAGGGGAAAAATACAGGGCTGAAAGAAAAAGCAGCAGCAAAGTACAGCATACAGGAGTTTTCAAGCAGCGTCCATCACTTTCTTTTGCATGCAGATGATGTGCTGACAAATCCTTTAGATAAAGCAGTCCCTGCATGCTGCCTAAGTGTTCACTAACACACCAGCACCAGCATCCATTCAATGCAAGATACCCTTTCTACCCTATAGCATTACAAAATTGCAGAAAGCAGCCATAAACATTTTTTAAAAAGAGTACCCCCTTCTCCTAAGGGTTTGAGGTCAGTTCATCTCCAGTTCATTTTTTACAATAAGCAATGCTGCCACCAGAAAGCCATTTCCTTCTGGCGTCCCTAGCTCAGCACTTCCATTGCCTGCACTTTATCGTCCCCGTTTCCTGCTTTTGTGCTCGCTGCTGCCTTCAGAGGACAAGGAATAGAGGCAGGGGAGAAATCCAGACAGGAACACTTGGCTTTCTGAACTGCCATGTCAGGAAGCAGAAACACACTGAACTGCTGATCTTTAATTTTCAGGCCAGGTAGCCAAAGTCGTGAGACACAGAAAGGAAAAAGTGATGTCCTAACAACCAGTTTCAAAATGAAAAATCCTGTCCATAGGCAGAACGACTAGTGACAACGACAACAGAAAAAGAAAGCCATACCTACTATTTCTTCCTCTGTCCTAACTCCATATTCTTAAAAATACCAGATGTTGATCAAAAGCAAACAAGATTCATCTGTAAACATCTTTTGCCAGCACAACTCTTGAAATTCCCTCAAGGCTTAGGATGCTCAGCTGCTTTAAGTAATAATTGAAGAGAACGTTGGATTTCATAGGTGGCTCCGAGACCTCAGCCACATTTCTTTTCCCACATATACATGCAAAGAGGGAAACGGATGGATCATTCTGGAGATGAGTCACTAGTGAAACAACCGAATAAACTCTCATCAAATGCTGTGGGGTTTGTGTTTAACATTCTCCAGCTCCTTTTTTGGAGTATTTGGCAGGGCTCTGGCAAACACTCCTCCTGCAGAAATCAAGCAGTGAGTTTATTTGTCAGTGAAATAATTCTAGAAGTGCTTAAATATTCATCTCAGCCTCTGCTTATCTGTTCATTCTGCCTCGAGTTTGCTCCCTCCCGAGGCTGGCAGAGGAGAAAGGAAAACAGATAGCCACCAAGAGTTGGGCAACTACTGACACTGAAAACACAACCCAAACAGGCTTCCAGAAAGCCAGCCCACATGAGCTGCTTGGGCAGATCTGCTTCAGCAGCTTCTTCACACTTCTAAAGATCACCCAAAGTGCTGCATAACCATACACAATGTCCCAGTGTTTAGATTGGCTTTCACTTCTGAAGTGCTCAGCAGCAACATCTTTGCACTAAAGGCCAATTAACACATTTTTAAAAAGGGAAAGAGTGAAAGTTAAGGGCTACTGAGTCTTTGGTGCACAAGACAAAACAACAGGAGCCAGCAGAAACAAAAGCTGTACTGCTGCCACGGTCTAGATGCACTTCACTGACCTGTTTCTCCAAAAATCTTTGCGTGCTCTGACACACTTCCCAAAGCGCAGATACCACAGCCACTGCAAGCCAGCCCAACCTGTACACAAATCACTAGTTATCTCAGAAGATGCAAAAGGCACCAAACCTGGAATCACAGGTATCAGCTCCACCTGCCAGCCACCATCAGTCTCAGGGAAAGCACTGGCTGTCTATTTGGGCACTCGGTCCCCAAAGCGATCTGTCCCTCTGTACCGTCATACCTCCTGATAGTTATGTTAAAGCTAAAAGAACCAAATTTATTCATGTTGCAAACACACTTTCAGTTATCAGTGTACTTATGCAGGGATACATGACTTTCTTTAGCCCTACTTTTCACAAGTGCATGCATTTATGTTATTGCTGCTCTCGCATCTGCACAGCGTATACAATTTCTTTTGCGTCAGCGGATACCGTGACTAAGTAGCCTAAGAGCGAAACGAGTCTTGCAGCAATCGATGCTTTGTGCAAGTCATCTTACCCACAGGATTTTGCCTGGTCCCGTGGCACTGAGTGAGCAGCAGAGCTGGGTGGGAGCTGCAGATGGGAGCCTGCAGCCACCAGCCTGCATCTAAGCGCTGCACAACAGATGGCCCACCACCCCTGACTCTGATACCCAGGCAAACACCATTTTGTATCACTTCCAAATGATATGTGATAGTTTCTGAGATGAAAAAATGTGCATGCAGACACATCCATATGAAAAACTAGTGCTATCAATTTACTTAAAACACAATTCTTACAAGAAAATACTTATAATAAAGGTTCTTCTTGAATGTTTGCATTTGCTTTTTGTTCTGTATTTTTGCTTGCATCCAAAAAGACATTCTACTTAGCTTATAAAGCATTTGCCTGTAAAAGAACAGCTGATGTGAACTTGCTTGAAAAACAGAAACACAGAAAAGCAGCAGCACAGCTCTAACGAAGCACTGGGTTCGCATGAGTTCAACCATGCACCCAGCAGAAAAGTGTGATACACCCTTGATGCTGGAAGTGCTGCTGGCTGATCACTTCTGCCATCACATGCTGTCCTCAGCTAAGAGAGAGATGGAGACCTGAAGAACACTGTGCAAACTTACAGTAAGGTTAAATTTGGAGAAAAAAATAGTACTCTGATTTACAGCGCATAAGGGTGGCAGAAGTTTGGGGAAGAGCGTTGTTTGCAAACTTCAAGGAGCAAAAAAAGTGCGATCTTAAGTGACCAACTCCAGAAGTTCATTTTTCTGCTAGCTTGAGAGTTTGTCACCAAAATAAATCATTAAATATATGATCACAGAGATGAGTTTTCCCCACCAGTAAGCATACAGATGCCACAGTCACTGAACAGCAGTGTGCAAGAAGCCAGCGCACTCACACAGTGCTCCAAAGTCACTATTTAAATTGGAGAGTTGACCTCTTATCAGTCATCATAATCCATCATCTCTCTGGAGACAGCAAACATATAAGCACTTATTTTAGCACTCATCTGAGAGGAAGACTGGCAAACACTTTAAAAGAGACGAAAGACAGGCAATCCCAACGCAATACAACAGAGCTTCTTGTTCTGAACAGGGGAAATACCTTGCACTCTCTCTGAGCTTTCACTTGTCCATCACCTTGTCCTCTGTGTAGGTGGTTAGCACTTTCCTGCATGTAAAAATAATATAAAACCAAAGGACAAGCAGAACAGTCCTGGCAAAAGAAGGCTTCATCCTTCCAGTAATCTTTTATTATGTTCCTCTGCTTTCCAGAGCTGTTGTTACCCCATAAGCTCAGCTGAGGATGAATGGAAACAAGCAGAGAAGGCAGTTCCTTGCCCAGGAAGCTCACCTCAGTCCTGCAGGTCACTCTGCACAGCCATGGTGCCCACACAAGCCTTGGCTGGCTTTGAAGATGGACTGACCACCCAGAACAAGGCCCAAAACCAGCCACATGCTGTCGGTCTCAAGGTCCATTTCCTGCAGTACTCAGTACCCAACAGTAGCCAAAAGCAGGCTGGGGAGAAGGTGTTTACAACACAGGGCTGCCCATCGTGCCCTCCCAGCAGAGCACTGCCATGCCTCTCACCCCACCCACTCCTGCGTGGGCCTTCCCAGCCTGGAGCCTCTGCTGAGGAAATGGTGCTGGCGAGCTAGCTCCACAGTAAAGAAGTCATTTTGACTTAAAGCTAACCAAGGAACTTCTTGAAGAGATTTTTTTCTGAAGATTAAACTCTTTAAAATGTTGAATCAATAAAGAGGAGGGACCCAAGCTGTACCTTCACTCTGCCTAGGACCCTGCATATACCACACACCTGAACGCCCTGCCCACAGCCAGCAGTGAAGCACTTCCCAGTCTTGGCTACAAGGCTCTACCACAGCAGGCACGGTGCCTTACCTGCACTACATGTGCTGGCCTACAAGACAGCTCCTGCTACCTGGTGTCCTGCCAGCACATCTCCTGTCAAACACACCGTGTGCCCGCACAAGTGGCAACATGAAACTCCGTGGAAATTCACGCTGGTTTGGGTTTTGCAGGTCTGCTGCGCAACACTGGGAAGTACGGGGGGTAGACATGAAAGAGAAATACAAAGCAGGCACATGAGCAGAGCTGTTAACCAGCCAAAGCTAGCAAAACCATGCACGGAAACTCATCCCCACAGCCACTGCTTGTAGGGCCAGGCCCTGCTCCCAGCTTCCCAAGGCCCTCCTGCGCCCAACCCCCGGCCCAGGCTGCACAAGCGAAGGCTCAAACCCAGCGCTTCATCCTGAGCTCCCCACAGCCACACGCTTCTGACCAGCCAGAGCCATACCGCGGCAAAATGGGTTTTAATCAAATACAATTCCCTTTTTCTTGCTGCTGTTGCTTTACCTTTGCACGCCCACTTGTCTGCCTTGCAATTTCAAATGCTGGAGTACAAAGCAGCATTCTTGAGAATGAGGGAAATATCCAGCACAGGGGATGATTACTTTGCCATAACACCAGCTTTCAAGTGGCTACTGGGAGAGAGAGGCTTGGGGAGCAAGCAACGAGTGCAGGCAGAGATCAGAGGAAATACAGCTCCTGCCTGGCTAAGTGATGCACTAGTGTTTCCACATGGAAAAAAAGACAGGAAGCATCAGTCAGGTAGATTAAACAAACTCACTGCAGTTCACAACCTTTCTGACTGATCTTCAATGTTTTGGAGTTGCAGAGGAGCCCAACTGCAGACCAAATTCTCTCCTTCCTCTTCCCGGCCCACAGCTAATGATACTGCTCTGCATGACTCAACAGGCAGATCTCCTGGCTGAACGCAGCTCCATTACATCTCAGCCACTAAAAAGAGCAGTGCACAAAGAACCAGACCCATGTTTCAGTGCTCCATGCAGCCACCAGCACCAGGAGGTGAGCGGCCCAAGGGCAAGCTTCAGGGTGTGCCACACCACCCCTGGCTGCAGCACACTGCCCAGGAACAGCCTCTGCCCTCCTTGTTCGACACACTCAGTGCTTGCACTTCCACCTGCACAAGGAATGAACCAACCGGCCAGCTTTCTGCCAGCACAACCTACCCCAAACTCCTCTGGTTTGGAGCTTCTTGCTCAGGCTTTTATTCACACTGCACACCATGTAAAAAACAGGAGAAGGAAGTATTTCATTGTTTCTGCCTGCTTGGCCACACACCTTGAGATAGTAATGCAAACTCCATGCGTGCAAATACACAGCTTCCTCCCAACAGCCAACACCTCCTGCAGTTTGTTAGCCTCTCACTTTCTCCTGCTCACATCTCCAGCCTCATGCCACCCGCAGTTTTGCTTTTTGCGTCTCCAGCCCTCTGCCTTGTCTCCTCCTTCCATGTATTTATGAGCAGTTGCCGTGTGCCCACTCTGTACTATTTCTCTGCTCACTGATGCTGACTCCTCATGGTGATGACCCAGACACAACTTGCCCAGGATCTGCTCTGATCCCAAAAGTGAAAAGAAACCAACCTTTGTACACAGCAGTGCTAAGGGAGAGTCCCTAGTGATGCCCACACCTCCTCTGCCAGGCATCATGCTGCCGAGCACTACCTCGAACTTCTCCAATGCTTTAGGCCGTGCTAACACACAGGTGCCCTGGGCTGTGTGGAGCTGCAGGCAGGGGCAGCAGGGCACCAAGGCTCTGGGGTTCCTGGGAGCAGGGTGGGTTTGGGGGCTGCACACCTTCACACAGCGCAGTCAGAGCTGGCAGGGACTGCTGTCAGCCTACCTTGTCCTTTCACACATCTGCGACTACGGCTTTCATGGTAACAGCCACCAAAAATCCTTCATCTAAAGCACTTAGTATTAAAACTCACTGTACCTCCAAACATTCAGGAGCTAAATCTCACAGTAACTAAGCTCCATGACTTCAGCAATACCAAGTTTTGGCTTCAGGGCATCAAATGCAAAGCACACAAAGGGCCTAAGCCTAATCTGCACTGATATTTACATAATTTCGCTATATGTAAACAAATTAACATACCCACAATATTTGATTGTGCTTCTGCCTTCCATGACCAATGAGTCATATTTGCTTGTTTACAGCTATTAGCAGCAGCAACCCTCCATCAGTCAGCAGCAGCAGGGAGGGAGCGGCTGCAGCAGCCACCAGGAAACTGCATCGGGAGCGGTAACGCTGGCTGCAGGCAGGAACAGGAAACGCTCTTCTTCGTAACTACCAACTTAAAAATAGTCCTTGGAAAGCACATCTGTTAGAACAGAATTAAGCTACTGAGATTCAAGTCGATCAAAGGATTTAGAAAAATAATCCAGCTTTCACTCTATTTAAAAAAAGAAAATGTCTCGAAGCTGAGCACAGGGATCTGTTCGTATCTTTCTGACCACCTCAGGGCACAAAGCAGTCCTGCTATGCTACAGGCCACAAAGGCACCCACCCGGGTGCACCACCACCACCGTGCCACCTTTCCAGCTCTGTTTGGAAGCAGAGAAGCTGTGGATGCCCCATCCTGGAGGTGCTCAAGGCCAGGCTGGATGGGTGCCTGGGCAGCCTGATCTGGTGACTGGCAGCCCTGCCCACAGCATGGGGTTGGAATCAGATGATCTTTAAGGTCCCCTCCATCCTAAGTCATTCTGTGATGTGATGGACAGTTTTCCTCCTTACCGCATGCTTTTAAGCTGATTTTCTGATGCATGCTTTTTCACCTTTGCACTTCTTCCCAATGTTCCCTAAAACTTTCCGTGTGGGCACTCATTTCGTTCAAGCCTATGTGGAACAGACTTGTAACAAAGCAGCAAATGGGTGAAAACCAGGGGAATTGTTATAAAGGCAGCACCAAAAGGAAAAGCACCTCCAATTTCCAGGTAAATGCGACAAACAGAATTCTAATTTAAAGCAGTATTTTGTCCTAGCATATCCCCAGCGCCCAACCAAGCCCACCAGAGGAGCTGGTTCATCTCTAGGAGGCCCTGATGAACAGACTGGTACCCAATCCATGAGCACTGAGCTACCTTACAGGTGAAAGCAGCTCCTGCCTTCTGCCTTCCACCTTCCATATCTCCCTTGACATTCAAATGGAGCTACAAAACCAGTTGGGCAGTCTGATGCTACAGCAAGGTGCCTGTGTCTCCTCCATGGCATGCAAAGAGACTGCAGGGCCACCTCCTTCCTCACTTGTGGCTTCTGCTCCTCAGGATGTTCAGAGTAATGACCAAGATCAAAAGCAGAACTCACCTCACAGGCTCAGAAAATCCATACAGATTTGGGCTTGCACGGCTTCCTTGCTGTCGTAAATCCACCCATGACCTCCAGTCCTACCCCTGCCTCTCACAAGCACTGCAAACCCTACTGTCTGCCTGGGAAAGGCCATGTCCTGAGAAGCGGGTAGTGCTACTCTGCTGTGCCTTTTCAACGCATCGCCAAATGCAAAAAAGCCCCACCAGAGCTTTTTTTCTGGTATATTCGGTTTCAGGTAAAAACATGGGAACACAGCAGTTAACCTGGTATTTGCCTTCCCCCAAAAAGAAAATGGCTGCGATGGCAAGGAACAGCAAGGGGTCCTTTGTGTGCCTTCCCAGGGCGATGAGAGCTGCTGGGAAAGAAGGGTGCAAGAGAGGGGATGAGGTATTGCCGTGAGGACGCTGCTCTCCATCATACTCTCACCTGTGACATTGGTAGGATTGCTTCCATGCCCAAAACCAAGTGCTTTCTTTCCAAGTCAGGCACTGAGACTGGCAGTATTGCACCCCTGGCTATCCTTGGAGGGCAGGCACTACAACAGCTATTTGCCTTCCCTTGTTAATAATGCAGCAACACCAGCAGCAAAGAAATTCCTCCTTGTGTAGTGTGTACCACCACAAAACCCCACAAAAACAAGTCCTCAGCCTGCGTAGCCCTTAATGAGCATCCTCAGCGAACCCCACCTCCTGCTCCGGTCTCCTCACTGCTGCCCAACCTGTTCTGCCTAGAGAGGGAGCGTGGGGCATGGCCCAGATGGGTTGGGACCCATTTTCCCCCACTGGCAATAGCACAGTGTGCTGATTCGGCCACCTCTGCTATTGCTTCAGCCTCAGCACCCCACGAAGCCCAAATCCCACAGGCCTGACTCAACAGGAACAGCATCCAAAGCGCGGCTGCGGCATCCATCTGCAAGAACGGGATCTGTGCTCGCAGCCCGGCAGGAAGGCGAGGAGGAACAGCTCGGCGTGTGCCCACACCCTCGAACTGCAGGGCGGGCTGGGGCTGGGCGTGCAGCCCTAACACCCATCGGGTGGCTGAATCAGCACCGGGCAGGTGGCTGCTTGCTGCTGACACAGACCTGCAGCAAATCCCTACCTTTGTGATGAGGAAGCACAGGGCCACTGAGTCATCCTCTGTCCTGATGCCATTCCAGGAGCACAGCATCCATCCCCCTGCCTCAGGCCGTGCCTGGGGCCCAGAAATAGCTTCCCAGCCAAATCCTGCAGTCATCAGTCAAAGCTGAGACGCTTTATTTACACTCAGCGAGAATTACTGTACGTTTTTGACACTGCTAAGAGTCAACTGGTGCTTAAATTATTTGGTTAACAAAGGAGGCTATTTAACTACAAGAGTTACACCAAGTGTGCAATGTTTTCTGACCCACATAGAAGCTAACAATTTGCATTTTATGGAGCCGCTTTGCATAGACAACCAATCTTAAATGGCCAAAAACAAGCTGTACAAAAATTAATAATTGAAAAGCAGTCGTCAGCACTGTTATTTGTGTTACAGGTAACTCGCAAAGCTCATTAAATTCTAGTATTACGTTTCTAATGACCTTCTGGGAAGCTGTTCACCTCCAGAGGTTTTTCTAAGGCTCCCAGAACAACCAGCAATTGCAGAGGAAGCACAGGCAGAAAGCACTGGCACAAAGACATTGGCCTGATTCTGGACCTCAGCTGAAGAAGAGGCCTTGGCTTCATGAGCCACTGCAGGGCAGGACAAGCTGTGCAGCCCTCTCTCCAGGCTTCTGCCACAAATCTCTGCCCTCATGCCAAGTGAATGTCGCTCCATCCAGTCCCCACGCAGCTCCTAGGCAGCTCCAGCTCACGTTCACTCGATGAAATGACTCAAACTATTTCCCTGGTAGCACCCGAGCATCTCTGGTGGAAGAGAAAAGGCTCAGAGACTAGCACAGAAACGTAA
Source organism: Penelope pileata (assembly GCA_013396635.1). Lineage (NCBI taxonomy): Eukaryota > Metazoa > Chordata > Aves > Galliformes > Cracidae > Penelope > Penelope pileata. The sequence goes on from WBMW01001713.1 coordinate 143,014, forward strand.
AGGCAAACAAAAATTACATCATGAAGCCTGGGATCTTCCAAGTCTTAGGGAGATGAGGTCCTCCAAATCCCATTGCAACTCAGTGAAGCATCAAGTGCATAATTTTCCATTATGCTTGTAAAAATCCCCAAATAAATGCACAACTAAACGCAGCTTGACAAGGCCGAGCATTTATTATTCTCGTAAATGCTGTTACCAAGCCCGAGGCCTCTTATTCCATTTTTTCAGGAAATACTCTCTCTTGCCAAAACGTCAAAGATGCAAAATGCTAGTTAGAGGAAAATCCACCTCAGAGTCAGATCCTGTCGTTGGGGGAGAACAACAAACAAGCCCTATCTCCTCAGCTGACAGTCACCACGCTCTGCCCAGCAGTGTTGCGTCACTCCTCGCTGCTCTGGCAGGCTGATGGGGGCTGTCTGCTTGTGTCAGGGATGACAGCCGCTCCGCGCTGCTGACGTCTTTGCTCAGGGCTGTGCCGTGGTCCCCGGCACACAATCTGCTCCAGAACATGCAGCCTGGCTCTTGCCGTTTTGAAAGCTTTCCTGGCAGATTCCTACAGTCTGGAGCAGGAAGATTTTGGGCAGCCAGGGGCTGATTTATCTCTGTACAAACGCCTGCGGGTGTAATTCTTGCAGCTCTTCCAAAAAAACTGTTTTCACTGTGAAGGCAAAGGAAGGCTCCCCTCAAACCCAATTTGTTTGTTTTTAATTAGTATCCTCTGCTGCAACATTCTAGACAAAAGAAAGAAGTGCTCTCCGACCTCCCACAAGCATCAGGGCTTTTTAATCTCAAAGATACACCTTATCTGGCATGACCGAAGTAGAAAGGATATGGCTTCTTTTTATTTTTAATTTTTATGAGAGGAAAAACAACAGAGATTAATTATCTCAGAGGCTCGTTCATCGGGAGGTTTTGATTCTCATTTCAGCAGCACAGGCCAGCCACTTTTAAATGACAGGGTCCCACTTCTGGTAACCAGGGAGTAACTAAAAAACATACATCACAAGGAAAAACTATCTGCTTAAGAACTCTGATCAGAAAAAACAGCAGAGACAATGTTAGAAAACCCCGGCTGCCTTCTCTTTCACCCACAAACATAGCAAGTCCCCAAAATACTCCTTCAAGCCTCTCCTCTATGCATTTCTGCGGTAGGTGAAGGGGAGAGCGGCCAGATCCGCTCCCCTAGATTTGGTCGGGCTTATTCAGCAGCTGCAGTTCTGCTCCTTCAGATTCCTGCAAAAATAACAGCTCAGAAGAGAAAGCTGAGCCCCTGGGCATCCACCAGAGCACAGCTCCCGCACGCATACGTAACAAGTGCAACGCACTGCGAGGAAGGGAGCAGACCCTGGCATCCAGCAGCACATGCCTGCCCACGAGCCGCAGCCCAGCCACGTCTTCAGACACATCCGCACCCGCCTCAGAGGCATCCTGCTGCTGCTGGAGGCGGCTGCCAGGGAGGCAGGGCTGTGCAAATCCGTCTGCAACAGAGAGCCCCAGCTCCTGTGCGTTTAGTGCATGTCAGCTGCCTTCAGAAGAAGGCACTGCTGAGATGAGCGGGCCCGTAGGCAACAGTAAGCAGCAGGGTCCAAGCTGGGTATCGCCAGAAGACAGAAATATCTTAGTCATCCCTCGAAGCTAAAGCTGACGTGGGCTTACAGCCCCTTACCAGCCTTAAAAAGACAGCCTTGGTTTTGTTGTTACACTCAGCAATTCTTTGCTCTGACTGCTTCCCAGGAAAGACATGCAAATACCCAATATTAAGAACTCAAGTGTTAAAGCAGTTCAGTAGGAATTCTCCAAACAGATGGCCAAACTTCCATTAAGCTCTTTTCCCCAGCACAGGGCCATCTTGAAACCTGCACAGCTCACAGTAAACGCGGCTGCCACCATAAGAAAGACATGGGGAATGGTTTGTTCCTTCCCCCGTGCCTTGCTGCTAGAACAACCCGCCTGCCCGGCAGCCTAAGCTGCACAGGCTCCACTAATCTAATTAGCCAGAAGTCTAAAAAGCAGAGCTCTGTTTGTCAAACATCCATAATTACATTAAAGTTGTCCAGCTTTTATTAAGAAAAAGTTAAAACGAGACGAGATCAAAATACCAAGGAGAAAGGTCTAACAGGTAAGTCCCTCCCCTCGGCCGAATGAAAAGCTGTCTGTATGCGGACAAACTCATACCCTGGGCAACGTGGATAAACTTCTCCTTGTTTGTTATGAAAGCACGAGTTCACTGAGGTCCTTTCATGTCCTGACGGACGACTGGGCTCCAGCTACGTCTCATTGCATGGAGTCAGAGGGTGAGGTGACGGTATTTATAGGTCAGGGCTAGAATTTTGGTTAGTAACAACATAGCTATGGCCCAAAATGCCCAACACACCCTTCTGGGGAAATGCCCACCTGTATATATAGACCCTGCAATATTCTTCCTATTAAATTTGTGTTTCAAGTTAACTTGCTTTTTACCCATTGATTTCAGAAAAAGATCATGTCTGTTGCTTTCTGTGGAAGATGGAGATAGAAGGTAAACAGAGGCCACTTTACAATAAGAGGAAAGACCCTGACGCCATCCTGATGCTCCTCCCGACACGTTCACTGCTTTTGATTTTCCATTAGCAACAAACAGCCCCTGGACTCCACTCTCCGAAGCAAAGCTCCGCTGCCCTGAGCACAAGCCACACACCCAGAGGAGAGGCCCTGCAAACAGCTCAAAGCACAGACAGTCGAAGCAGGCACTGCTCCACAACAGAGGCAGGCAGAACAGCTCTCCCTGGTCCTCCCTGCAAAGCAGGGTACGCACATGCAGGAGATGCTATTGAATTAGTACTCTGTTGCAGAGACCGTATCCATACGTATGCCCAGTTGTTTTCTATAGCATCATTATGTAAGTGTGTCTATTTTTAAAACAAACAAAGCATTTGTCTGGTCACTCTCTACTATTATCCCACTGGAAAACCAGCAACCTGAAATTCCATCCACTTCGATCATAAATTCACCAGCTTAAAGGTGCAAAAGCTGTAGAAAGTGATGAGATGAACACTTGGCATTTGCTTTGAACTGTGAAAATTCTACTCCTTTTAACCAACAGGATCTCACAAACTGCCAGAGCAATAAAGAACGAACCTTTGGAGGGCTTCTTCTAACCACCAAGCACAACTGCCAGTACCACTATAACCCACACAGACACCGGGACCACCAGCACAAAAGCAATTAGTGTAGGTTAATTCACAAGCAAAAGACCCCCTTTTCCTGCCACATGCAGGAAATATGGAATTTAAAACGCAGCTTTTTAACACCCATGGATTCATGAAGGGGTGTGGGACGGCATGCTGAAAGCTGACCCAGAGACCAGTTCAGGCAGCCAGGCGTTGTTTTGCTGCACAGTGCTGCACTTATCGGAATCTGTTCTTCTCAGCTTCAAGCCACTTAACACAACTTTTCAGTCCTGTCCCCTGCATCCTTCCATGCCCCTCAAAATGTTATACCAGATATCGTGCAAAGATTTACTTTGGCAGGAACACCAAACAATGCTGCTGAAGTCCACTCCTTGGCATACAGCAACTCTTTTGTAGTCCACGTGGTTCTGAACCTAGGCTTACTGTAATCTATGTAAAAGATGTATGGCTGCAGAAATCTCATTATTTCTTGGGTTTGAACTTTTTTTTTCATAGAATTGCCTAAAAGTGACAGCCGTAGTGGTACACAACCATGAAAGGTGTCTGTAAGTGAGGTTGCAAGCATACCTTACTGCAAACATCCACCAGTTACCTTTACGTGCATCCTAAGGCTTGTCAACATCCCCCAACAGTACTTTTCCATGTAAAAATCCAAGAAGGAAAAAAAAATCTAAAAATATAAAGTCTTCCAGAACTCAGATAAAATCACAAGATAGGCGCTTTAGATGGCAAGTCATAAAAAAAAAAAAAAAAATAGAATAAAATACTTTTCAGAGTGCACAGTTATATCGGAAGTTCACAAGATGCCATGAATACTACACCATAAGGGTTTTCAAAACAAATTTGCCCGTTTCAGAGACGATGGCCCATCATCAGCACTGAAACACAACAGCCTCAGTGGAACCGTCAGCCCAAGGACCTCGGGAGCCATGGCTGCTGGGAGGCTTTGCCAGGACAGGGATAACTCTGCAGACTCAGTTGTGCCTGCACCTCTAAGTGCTCCCTTCAGAGAAGAGATTCTGAGCTAGACAGAGCTCTGGGCTCACCAAGAGCAACTGCTCTTGTGCAAACCATAGAACTGAAGAAGATACAAACCTGTTCCTGAACTGAAGCTGAACTAGACTAGCACCAGTAAAAGAAATGCAGCCAGTAACTTTGTGGCCACATCCCATCACACACCACCTCCACTCTGAGCATCAGCCAAACAGCATTACCTGTTCCCAAAAGTACCTTTCCAGACTGCAGTGCACCCAAAACCTGCTTGTGTACATTCAGTTGCAAATATGTTACAGGGCACAAAGACAAGCCAGTAGCATGGTAATACACATTTGCAAGTGGCTGTGAAATCCCTTTGCAATTAGAGGCCTTTTTAAACACAGGCAGCAATGAAATAAGTATCAATAATTAAAACAAACAAACAAAAAAAGCCCTTTCCAGAATATTTTTGGATGTGCATCCAACACACAGTGCTGCTCCACCATCTGCTGAAGGACGGAGAGCAGCACCCAGGAGGATGCCCCACCTTTCCCTGAACAAGAGGCGGGTGGGAAGCGCCCAGGCTCCGCGTCTATAGGAAGGCCTCCAGAAAACGGGCTGACAGGAGTCAGCCACTCCTTGCTTCCCCACGCTCTGATGCCATGCACACCATGAGAATAGCGGGCATATGGCGCACAAGGGTATTGTTAGAGCAAGGTCCACTTCCACGGCCCCAGAGCTCACGTGAGGCAGCTGCACCACAAGCTGCCACCACGGACGCAGACGCAGGAGCGGTGCCTGCTGTAACATGGCTGCACACCTCCCTCCTCTCCCCATGGCAGGGTCACTTCCCCCACAGTGCAGGCTCCCACCTTCTCCTTTTTCTGTCAGTTCTCATCTCACCTCGGCTGCAGCGGCAATGCCTGCATCCCACAGCCCATCCCGCCCCGGGCACACCTCATCGCTCCCCGCTGAGCAGACACGGGGAGACAAGCCTTCAGCCCCCTCCTGCAGCAACGCCGCTTCCACAACGGCAAGGAACAGCCAACTAGCAATGGGCTGGTGGAGGGGCTGCCAGCTTCAGCAAACGTGTTTGGAATGCTCTTTTTCTTACTCAGAAGGCCTCCAGCTGAGCATCAGTCACCCTCCAGGCCATGCCACCAGCGCTGAGCGCAGAGCACTGGCAGCACTGGGCCGCACATACGGGCATCGTGACACCAAGGCCTTTGCTCACCAGCTAATGGAGCCACAGGAACTGTGCCTGGCATGCTGCAGGAGCACCTGGCATACAGACAGTCAATAGGAAGTGAATTGTAACACCGGGAAAGTGGCACATTTTGGTCAACATCTCCATTCCTTGTGTTTTTGACAAATATTTGCCAAGCACTAACTGCAGCACATCTCTCCAATGGAAGCTGTCACCCTAGTCCATGATGTTATAAATATCATCTGTTTACCCAAAGTTGAATGATCATTTCAACCTTTGCTAATCTGATTGCATAACTAACGCCAGCAGCCTGAAATAACCACGCTGCTGTCTCCAGGACGGATTAGTCGGAATCGCTCGTTTCAGCGCCCGCTTCTTCAAAACACGCAAAACCCAACTGAAATAGGTAACGCAGGAAGAAGAGAATCGGAGCACATGGCCTCGGCTTCGCTAGCTGGCTGCAGCACAAGCTGGATGGCAGCGTGCAGAGGTGACATGATAACTTCACACCTGGCCCAGGCTGCCAGCCCAAGCTGAGTGCAATGCTTCCAACCAGAAAACATTGCGCAATGAACGCGCATTCTACTCCGCGTTACTCGCGGCCGTCACACAGGCGGTTAAGCAAACTATAGGGCATGGATTTTCCAAACAAGTAATCGCACGCACGTAAACAAAGGGCATCACTGACATGGCAGATCCCATAAAAGCTTATCAGCCGCTGCTGTCACGCCTAGACATTACAACTTAAAGCACCAGCGCCAAACTGCCCCTGCCCTCTCGCCCCAGTATCAGACATCACTCCTCCTGCCCGCGCCTCTTTGGAAACAAACCCACACGGAGCACTTCCCAAGGCAGAGCAGCAGTCAGGGACTCTTTATACAACGTGAAGATTTATAATTATGCTGCATTACATCACCACAGCCTTACACAAATTGAGCTGCCCCATTATACAACGCTTGGGACACCAGGAGGTTGAACACCAGGCAGCATCAGCATTACGCTCCCATCGAAGGGTGAACACCTCCCCACGGAGCTGCTGGCTCCTGGCAGGCAGCAGGACGGGAACCCCGGCCCAGACACACATACTGCCCTGAGCAGAGCGTTCCCACTGAATCCTGGCAAAGAAGGCACAGGGAAGGTGAAAGGCAGGCAAACAGGAGGCCAGAGGGTGAGAAGCGTGCTTCAGCATCTCTCACTTTCCAGCAGTCCATGGGAAATCAGGAGGCAGCAAACATGAAACCGCCCATGGATCGCAGCCGGCCGCTGCCCGCGGTGCACAGCCAGGCTCCAGCACACAGCGCCTCGGGGTTTCAGTGTCAGAGGCCGAGAGCTCGGCAGGCTCACGCTGCTGCGCGCACCAGGAGCAGTGCCAGGGCTGGGTGCGGAGTGTCTGCGGGCGGCAGTGGCAAGGGAGGGGGACGAAGGGCCCAGGGCCCGGCTCCCCGCACCGCGGCGGCGGAGCGCTCGGCCGGGCCCCGCCTGACACCTACAGGTGAGCGGCGGCGGTGAGTGCCGCTCGGCTCCCGCCGCTGCGCTGCGTTCGGTGCCGGCCCCGTGGAACAGAAGGGTTTGTTTTTTCCGCACGGAGCCCCGCAGCGGGAAGCCCGCGGGGCCGCGCTTCTCCTCCCCCGAGCTGAGAGCGGGGAGACTGCCGCCGGCCCGGCCCGGAGCCGTGCCTCGGCCCCGGCCCGCACAAAGGCCCATGAATAAAACATCGCCCGCAGCGCGGGGCGCGGGACCTGGAGGAACACGGGAACCGGCCCCTCCGCCACACGCTCGCCCCCGGCGGCCCNCGAGTGCTCCTTCCGCCGCCTGGGCCGTGCCCTGTGCGGGTCGAGGGCTGGGGGGCGCCGCTCTGAGCCGCGGGGCCCTCCGAGGGACCGCTGTTTCCTCAGCGGCGCGGGGCGTCGTCCCCCGCCCCACACCGCACCCACCTCTCCTCACTCTCGCCCCGCCGTGGTACGGCGGCCTTGGCCCTCCCCAGTCCGTGTTTTGGACAAAGCTGGCGGTGCCCGTTGAGGTGTGAGAGGAGGTGCAGGGGCAGCCCCCGTAGCTCTGCGCTGTGACCCCTCCCAGCCCAGCGGGAGGTGCAGGCAGTGGGTATCCCAAGACGTTGCTGGGCACGAGCAGGCCCGAGGGGAGCACAAAGCAGGGTGCCAGCCCTGTGCACCTCCATTGCCTCTTGCCACAACTCGTGCCCTCCTATGCCAGCCCCAGTGCTGATTTATCTCTCTTCAGAGAGGAACCCCTGGCACAGAGCTGCCTGGGGATCAGAGCGTGTGGGATCAGAGCGTGACCCATCCTCCCAGTTCCTCTGTGGAGCTGCAGCCCACAGCCATGCCCCAATGCGCTGTGCGGGGAGGGATGGGGCTGACTCAGCGGGCAGTGTGCTGCGTGGGCAGGATGCTCCGTGCTTGGAGCATGGGCAAGAAGCGGCGCGTGGGCTGTGGTCATGGGAGTGCTGAGCCCACAGCTGCCCAACCCACCTCCTGCCCTGCGAGAGACGAGCAGAGGGGCTGGCCACCATCCCAGCGCTCTGGAGCTGGGTGAGTGCATGCTGGGTGCACGTAGATGTGTGCCCATGTCTCCCATTTGTGTTTACATGGAGGCGGTGGGGCTGGTCCAGGCACAAATTTACTCATAAAGATGAACCAAGGAAATCCCTTCCATACCCTGTCAAGGGCCTGTTGGCTTCAAGTTTAAACACCATTCCCTTCTGCAGCTGCGTTCCCTCCACACTTTCCTCCGCGTTTTCTATGATTAACGTTTGCTAAATAACTCATGGCACATTCTTTGCTTCACCTCGTGGATCTGGGACATTTCTGTGTGGCTCCCTGCCTCCAGAGATCCGCAGATCGACCATCTGGGGATGGGTGTAAGCTGCGTTGCATAACAGCGCGGGGCTGTGTACAGAAGTGCCCCGACCCAGAGGCATGCGGGTGCGGCACAGACTCGCTGGCTGCTCTGCCTGTGCTGTACCATGAGTTGGGAACAGATGTGGCACAGCGAGGACTCTGAAGGTGTTTAACGTAAGAACATGCCCTTAATTAAAGTGAAGAGCCTCATAGCTGCCCTTGTAACAGCAGAGTTATTATTAAAAGCGCTCCCTTTCTAATGCTGTTTCAAACACATGTAACCAGACAAGGTAACATAAATACTTGTGTCATTTTTATAGGCATTTTGGAAATCCTTATAGAATTTTCCCACTAGCCAAAGCGACAGTGATTATCAGTGCTCTGCTTCTTGATTACTTCCCCGAAATCTTGTTTGTGCTCTGGGGGTGGCAGCCATGCAGTGATAGGACTTTATCAGGTCAAACCGTCATTATATGCTCTCTGATTTTATGTGCGGTTTTTGTGTGAGCAGTTCACTGCCTTGAAAGGGCGACTGCGAGCACAAGGACAGGGATTTGCTTCATTCCTACTCCTAAAAGTCTTGAGACAGAAGAAACCTCTGTGTGCGGACTGCTCAGCACCCTCTGGGGAGCATCCCAGCATCCCGAGTGTCCCAGGGTGTCTGGATTTGCTGGGGTCAGAAGACACCAGACATCTGGACGGGGTCAGATACACACAGAGACCCATCTGCCTTTTGTGTCCTTCTTCTGCTCAGCAATGGGACAGCAAGGTGGTTCTCTGCCTTACTGTGGAGGCTTTTTCCAGCAATTCAGTGCTGATCAGCTTTGTTGCAGCATCTGCCCGAATTTTCACAGGCTATTTGTTTGTATTCACAGAAGCAGTCTGCAGGTACGGGAGTGTAGTTTTTCATGAAAATGACTGTCGGCTGAAAGATGGAGGCTGAGGTGAGGCTTATATAGCTTTTTCAGATTGTTTCTGCCAAGAAGTGCTGCCATATGAACTAGAAAGGCTCTAGCAAACATACTTTTTTTAAAAATCACTTACAGTGTTAGTATCTTTCAATAATTCAGGCAGAGATGTTTACATCTAAGGACGTTTTTCCTTCACCGTTATGAAAATGTTAAGGTAAATAACAGTTTGTTTGCCAAATCATTGCCAAGATCCCATTTGCAGTCATTGCTACCTTCCTCTTTCTAGCAATCTAATTATCTTTCTCTGCCTTGGGAATGACTACCAGAAAGATGGATGTAAACGACAGCAAGAGATCCCGGAAGAGGGAATGTTTTCAGCTCTAGGTTGACAAGTTTGAAATCAGCCAACTTTGCTTTTTACCCTGCTTGCTGTAGAGTGTCTGATGCTGTTTCCAAAGACACATGGAGATTTCACTGTGGAAAACATGATTGCTATGCTGAGATAACCGTGCTTCCAATAAAAATGGCCGTATAAGAGCAGCACAGAACATATTTTGTTTAGCCTCCACAAACAGACCTCTCTGTTTTCCTTGTGGTGTGTGCAGCTAGTTAACATTTGTAATATAGTTGCTTACATGGAAATCCACTTTCTTATGCACAAATTTGCTGATCAAGTCTTTGTCTACTACTGTAGCATAGTCAAAGTTACTTCAAAAAGGAGAAAATAGTTATTTCCGTATTTTCTCATGCTTGTTTTACTCATTTTTGACACTGCATGCTGTGCAGTTATCTTTAGAAGCTGGATAATGATCAGTAGTGTAAACAATTTCTGATCTCCAGAAGTATTTGGTACTGAGTGTCAGCTGAGCCTGCTGCTCTGTCCTTCCCTAGTGGTGCCTGAACATGGGTATTAGTCTGTTACTCCGAGAACAAATTATAGTTTTAATTTCAAAACCAAGGGTTGTTTCTGAAAGAAAAAGGCAGCCTCTCAAAAATCTTGGAAAAGAGAAGAGTGAAGGTAGAAATGAATATCAACAGAGTCAGTGTCTCCAGACTGCAGCTGATATTGTCTTCTTTTGAAAGAAGCTCCACCTCTGGGCTACATTCTCCAGGGCTGGGTTTTAGGACCCTTTCTTCTGTAATGTAATAGCCTGTGTGCCACTGAAATCAATAGTATTACAATCAGGAGGCCCACACCAAGCAAGGCAAGTCTGACATCAGGGGAAGGACTGTTTGTATTGACCCTGACACAGCAATGCACTGGATGCAGCAGGGAGAGGGATGTGTGCAATTTAATTTCTGACAAAGTCATCAGGCTTTAAACTCATGCACCTCTTGGTAACTCGATGTCTCAGAAACTGAAATTTTACGCTGTGATGGATTATTATTTGTTGGCTTAATTGACATGCTATTTCTATTCTGATGACAGTGTTTCCCAATATTTTAATGAAAGTGTACATTTCAGAAATAGGATAAATTAGAGCAAGTCATGGCTCACCTTACAGATAAATAGGTGAAATTGCTACACATTTTTCCTAATTAACAGTAGTTTAGGAGAAAACTAGAATGTTGCACAAGTTGTTCTTGGGAACAGCTTGAAGGTTCTGACCAATTGGTATCATCGAGACCCTGCCTGGAAGATGCTAATGTAAACCTCAACAACAACAAATTCATTTTTCCTTTAGGAACAATGTTCCATGTTCTGGAACTATTTTCTAAACATGCTGATATTCAAAGGTCTTTGTAAACATAATCTCTAGGGCTGAAAAATACAGTCACTGTGGAAGGATTCTGACAGCTGGGATGATTAAGCCATTCCTCTGTCCCCAAGGACTGGAGGAGAGTCAGAGCCAGGCTGGCTCGGATGAGATAGCTGGTGCTGCTTGGTAATGAGGAGAGGGCACAGAAATGCACAAGCTGTGTAGATTTAGTTTCTGTCTGTGGATTTTCCATGCCCTGCAAAATTGAAAGATGTCACGTACAGGAATTTTTACAAGATGGCAAACTTGCTGAGGTGGGTTTGATGCTGTGAATCAATGAACTGCTCTTTGAGCTGTTCTGCTGCTTGACAAGCAATACAGGAAGAGACGTGTGAACTCCCCGACTTCTTTTTAATGGTGCATTGACATCAAAGTCTAGCTTTACATGTTTATATTATTACAAATTAGTGGATGTTTGTTTTGCACAGTCTGGCCCTGCTCATTGCATTCACTGTCATTATTAAAATGGAAATGGTGTTAATCTGCAGTAAAGAAAAAAATGGTTTGCAAATTTTCACTGTATTAGAGAATGCATTTTAACCAATAAATCTTAGAATGTAGTGCCCTTGGAAACATGGGTTGCTCTCCTTCTCCTCACCAAGCAGTACACCTGTTCAGAGGGCAGGAAGGAGCCTGAAATACTTAAAAGGAGTCAAAGATTGATCTGCGTTACATAAAGCTGAGTAATTCTCCTGAATTTTCTTTTTCACGTTTTGATCATCACAGAAGAGGGCCTACGTAAAATCCTGGTACCAAAAGCAAGCCCAGCTGCAGCAGAAACCTATAGGCTCCTGGGGATTTTCAGAAAAGCTTTACTGATCCCAGTTCTACATGCAATGTTTGTTTGTTTACTTTTCAGATTCAATTATTGTGTTTATACCTGGCCTTGCAATTAGGCAAGATAAGATAAAATAGGCCGATAAGTCCTCAGATAAGCCGTGCACATTTTGGATGCTGTATAAACAAAAATAAAGATCTGTGTCAGACCATCCAATTCTGAGGTCCTAATTCCAGATTAATGACATAGCAAAGCTGTCTGGTAATTGCAGGTGAAGGCAGACAGAAGAAAGAGTGAGCAAGAACAGTAGCGTTCAGTTGTTCAACTTCACGGGCACAGCACAGATACAGCTGAAATCAATGCACTGAGATTGGTTAACAAACATTTGTTTCACTCTGGGACAGGAGTTATAAGCCCTGTGCCTATACCACAGTAAGATAAACCTCAAACAAGGCAATACACGATCTGAAGACGCAGAACTTAGTGACAACCAACAGCTGGGTACTATGCTCCAGTTTAAGACACCAGCAAAGAAACTCCCACTCCTCCTCTCCATTAAGGATGTACACGGTTTGGGCTGCATTAGAAATCGGCTCCCACGAGTTAGAAAAAAGGAGATTGTCCTGCACAGACTCCCATCCACAAGTACTTTGGGATCTTCACTACCAGCTCATATCTCCATTCAGACATTCTGCTGTGGCAAGTACCACAAAGCGCACCCCACACACATTGGCTTAATCAGAAGGGTTATTTAGAAGCCTTCCTTCATACAGGGTGCTTTAGTTTGAATTGTACTGTCTGGGTATCTGGGAAAATGGTTGAGTTGGTGCGATGGGAGATAGGAGTTGCTATGTAATGATTCCTTGGCAGGACAGCTGGAGTGCAATAATAGCAGCTTACTTGTTATGATAAGATCTTAACTGTTGATGTTGCATATGGAGACCGCTACATTAGGAGATACATTAAGTTCTAAGTAAATCAGTCCTTCAGGGACCATAAAAATACTGTTTGCAAGAACGTAAACCAAAAAGTGGTGGTTCCAATAATAGTGAAGAATTAGGGGATTTTTCTTGTATTTAATGCACCACAAAAACACATTCCAAGTTCTTAACTAGTTGGAGGATTGCTCCAAACAGTAATAGCAGGCATGGAGGAAGTCATCATTTGTGTTTTACCCAAGGAATTTGTCAGCATTTCAGCAAAGAGCTGTGTACCACGTGCAAAGTTAAACGCAAACACGACTTCTGTTGGATGAAGGTCTCAGGTCCCAACATCTCTTTTATTGACGGGAGGGCAGTAGCAAACAGTGATTCAGCGAGTAGCCTAGAGCAGAGTCTGAGAAGTGAAGCTACCAGCCATGGCTCCTAGGCCATGTTGTAACTGCTACCACAGCTTCCTCCTTTTCACTGCGTGATGAAGCGTATTACAAAGGAATATGTAAATGGATTTGTCTGTTTGCTTTTTGTACCAAAAGGAAAATACACTGACTTTAGAATAGTGCTGTCCATATGGGAGAGAAGGTCTATTTTGTTGTGCAACATTGCATGTTATTCTTTTTTAATTTCCAAGCTGAGGAAATAAAGAAAAAATATTCAATGTCATTATGCTGCTATTATGGCAGAGAATTTAATTGCATTCCAATCAAGGGAAAGTTATGATTCCCTTAGAAATTGTAACTTGGTCCAAAACGCAGAGCTCTTTTGGAATGATTGTTACTGTGCACCTTTACAGAAGATATTGCACAGCTAGTGATCCATGCTCCTGTTGTGGTCAGGGGAGAGAAATAGGGATGGAATTAAGGGCCTCCAAAGGCTGATTTGTCTAACTTTCTTAGATGAGTATCTTAAGATGAAACAAGTGACCTCCTGGAGGCTCCTGTTCAGATAACTGGCACAAACACAGGCATCTAACTTCTGGTATCTTGACTCAGTGAGGTGAATCCCCTCCTCAGGCGCCAATTCTGTGATCTTTATTAAGGCAATCACTCCATTGTCATTTCAGGCAGCTTTCTCTCAATAATCATCTAAACTGTTTTGCCTTTCTTGCTTGTCTGCTTTGTTGGAGTTTATTTGTTGTTCCTCCTCCAGAACTGTCATTGTTCAGCTCAGAGGTATGTGGAAATACTGCCACTTCAGTAATTACTCGAAAAAGTGCTTTCAGTTCTTTATGAAAACAAACTTGTTTGCTCCCTAGGCTACACAAAAGTTTCTCTCTTTGAAGGAGAAGAAAAGAAGTTCGTGGAAAGAAGAGTGTCCTTTCCAAAAAAGACGGGGATGTTTGCAGCAGTCTTTTCTTAATGATCTCTGTAGCTTTGAGGCGAGGAGAGGGATTGAAGCAGTGGCTCCAATATGGCTTTTCTCATCTGTTGTGGGGCAAGGATGTATTAGAAGTATCAGTAATAGAGCCAATTAATGATATAGCTTAGTAGAAATACTGTCTTGTGTGTGTTGTATTTCAGTGTCGCAAAAATTTAGGTAAGAGATTTGCTTTATTCTTTAGAGTCCCATTAATAAGCATGTTCTGTGGCTTGTTCTGCTCCAGTTAACTGCGATAGTAAAAGGGGGAATTAAACACAGGTATCTGAGTCTTTGCTTTAAAAAAAAATCTGCAACAGAGTTATAACAGCAAATCATGGTGGATGATTAAAAATTGTAAGTTGCTTAGGTGTTCACCCTAGATAAGTTTAGTCTGGTCTGAGGCCAATTCAGAATTAGTGTTTCCATTGAGCTGTGTTACAATATGACATGTAGTTTGGCTGTTATCTACTCCCGCTTAACCGGAACAAAAAAACCGGATCCATCATTTTGAGCTCATGTCCAAACAGTAGGGACTGTTCTGGATCTAGAAAGTCAGATTCAGTGTTCAGCTCAAAGGTCTGTACATCCCACTGAGAGGCCACAGGAATGTCTGTCACAAATGGCCATGGGGCTTGAAGGCAATCTGACCTCAGGGGAAAAAAACCAAACATTTCTTCCACAAGCTGAGCCTGTGACCAAGTGGATGTTATAGTTTTGCAAAATCAGCTGAGGGTCGCTAACAGCTTCCTTAGATTGTGAAGCCACAACAGAGGTGGGAGTCAGGCATGTGGCTGTGTGAAGTGTGTGGTGCTAATGCCCACCCAAGTGATCCAGTTAGATATAGAGATAATGCTACCTTTTCTGAGCAGGAGATGAGGGATGAAAAGTTTTACCAACAGTGATACAGGAAAAGAAGGGAAAGCTGCAGCCTGTCTGCGTCAGTTCCAGCATCTGTAGCCTGCTGCTTGTGGGATGGGGTGCTCCAGGTTTCCACAACGGAGTAGGAATCTCCCCTGAGGTGGGTACTGCCCTGTGAGTCTGAAGAAACTATAAGCCAAACTAAATATTGACCTACTCCCAAGCATTGTAGTGATTTTTTTATGACGTACTATGCCTGACATGTTGCAAACTTC
Organism: Penelope pileata; assembly: GCA_013396635.1. NCBI lineage: Eukaryota > Metazoa > Chordata > Aves > Galliformes > Cracidae > Penelope > Penelope pileata. The sequence continues at coordinate 158,100 of WBMW01001713.1, forward strand.
TGTTCCTTGATGTGCTTTTTGTTTTGTGTACATGTCTATGTGTGTGTTTGTGCTCTTCTGAGAAGGATGAGAAGCAGAAGGAAAGACCTGCCAGTCTCTGAACTTTGCTGTGACTCAGGTCCAGGTGCAGTGTTAAAGAAGAGTTAGATATAGAAAGATTTAAAGGTAACTTTTTAAGCATACTTAAACAAGTTTCTTTTAGCATTCAGAAGTGAAGGTCTTAATCCAGAGTTTAAAAACCTTGCTTTTCATTGTCTTTGCCATCAATGGTCATGTGTGATTTCTTCAGCTTTGCACACCTACCATAAAGAAACAGAAAATATTTCCTCCCTTAGTTGCAGTGGGACTGTGCTCTCCCTCCCATGAGATGCTATCAGCAGCTAAAAGGTGTGGAGCACACCCAAACCTCTGCTTGTGCTGTCTGTGACTTCTACCATTGACCAAAAAGGGGACTGTAGTTCTCAATATCAGATCTACCAGAAGGTTTTACCCTACTGAACACAAGTGGGTTAGCTGTAGAAGTGGTTTCCTTCTAGCTGGCTACTGCTTAGAACTTGAAAGTGAGTGGTCTGATGTTTTAAAGGAATTTCTGACTTTAAGAGTAGTGACCAATTGTAAGCTTAGCAAAACCTGTCAAAAACGAAAAAAAAATTTTCGTCATCAGTTTTGTTCGATCAGTTTTGTTTGAGTTTTTTTCACTGTGTCCCTGCACATCTCTGTATCTCCTTTCCCTAGATGTGTTTGAGAAGTCTGAAAAATCTGATTAAATCTGAGGTCTGATCATTGGCTGAAAGCATGGTGTCTGACGGTATACTTTATTAGCAGGCCTTGCTCATCTCTGTCTGTGTTGTTGTGTGGTCCGGATGGATGTCATCTCAGCTCCTTCCTGTTGCTGTCTTCAAATACACATAATGATGTTGACCTTCTCTGCAGCAGGCTTTGAGATATCTGGAGGAGAAAGGGCTAGGTATTTGATTAGATCATTCAATGCGATGAAGGTGGAGGGAAAGGACTGACCTGTTTGTACCCTCTTTAGCAGACATCTCATCCATCTGGAGGTGGAACAGGGAAGTGAACAAAGAAATAGTAACAAAGCTGAGCAGATCACCATTATCACGGAGAGGCTCTTGATATAAAATGGATGTTTTTCTGTTTTGTGTTTCAGTGAGGACCAAATCAGGCCCCTAAATGTCCTAACATACATCCCAATAGCTGGGGAGTGAGAATGCTCATTTCAGCGCCTGTCACCACCTGTGTTCCTTCCAGAAAGCAGCTACATCCATTAGCATTATCCCATTTAACTGCACCAAGTGTTATCTAGGTGTTATCTATTCGTTCTGTACTGTGACCAGAAGGGAGACTGGATGCCGTACATAGGCTTGTTGTATATTTGTGTCTACAACTGAAGAAACACTGGAGGAGGTTCCCCCTCAGCCCAGCTCCATGGAGTTGGGTGAGGAGCAATCCAGCCCTGTAACTTCTGAGACTGAGTGAAACATCCCCTCCCTTGCCATGCACCGAAGATTGTGTTTCCAAGGTTCAGAAGAGGATTAGGTCTTCTTTGATTGAGACTAACTCTTTGCAAAGTACAAGGAGCCTTCTCTTCACTTGGTGTGACCGGGACTGTCAGGTGAGAATAAGCTCTGGGCTGATAGCTGGAGTCCCAGCCTTGGCTCTGTGCTGGGCTTGTGCATGGCGCCAACTTTACTGATTCCATTGCTGAGTCCCCAGTGCATCAGGGATAAATACTCCTTGGTTCCTGGCCTGAGCAGTGCAAAGTTTTATGGTGCTGTATTTGAGCAGCACTTTGAAGACACAAATCCCTAGCATTACGGTTTGTTTCAACATGCATGCCCTGCTAGTGAACAGCAGTATAAAAGCCAAGCTCTCATCGCAGCCACAATGGTGCTAAGAATTGTGTAAATGATTCAGAAATGTGAGTGGTTTGGAGCCCATAAAAGATACCAGATGTAAGTGAAGGCAACAAAAAAAAGTCAATGTACGACAAAGCAGTATTACAACAGGCTCTTGTAACAATGTATGCAGAATTTTATTTCTATTGTAGGAGAGGCACACAGTATCCTTTCCGGCAGCAAATCGTATGTAAATTACAAAATCTTTTCCAAGATGCTCTATAAATACATAAACCTTGTGGGCTGAGATGAGTCGTAGACTGTTACCCAATCTGCCCTGCAGCAGGCCAGGAAAACAGATCTGCTGCTGAAAGAGACAGCCATTTCCCAAGATTTATAGACTGCAAGTATTTTATTTACTATCCAAGGAAGGAGTCTATACTTGTTGCAAAGAATGAGTATAAAGTGTGCAGGGTCGAATCCTCATTGGTTTTGTGCGTCTGTGAAAATAAATTAAAGCATCTCTGAGAGCTGAGAGTTCAGGTTCCTTTTGGTCCCATGGGATTTCTCAGACAAAGCTGACCTGAGAGTGCTGCGGTGTGATGTATGGAGATCTTGTTAGACCTCAGCTCTGAGCTTAAAAGGCACAGATGAAGCACGAATTCAGAATATTTAGATATCATTTTCAATTCACAAACCAGTGTCCAACGTAGACTGCAAGCTGTTTCTGGTTTTAGCTTTCTTATAATTGAATCTAATCTGCCTGAGATGCAGTACATCATCCCCAAACGCTTTGTACACTCTAAGCTCTATGTAAGGACCATGAGCATTTTTTGAGGTGTGTGCAATCTCAAAGTCTCATTAGAGGTAGCACTAATATTTACATGTTTGCATCTCAAATGAAAAGGAGTCTATTTAATAGCATCAGCAGTTTGGTCAATATTGGCACAGTCCCAGTGCCGAGTGGAAAGTTGGATGGTGTTTTTATTAGCCTCAGCACTGTATATACTGCTGCAGTTTTTCTTGGGAGACTGTGTTTTTTGTCACTGTACTGTGACCAGGGCTGCAGAGGAAAAGCAGTCAGCAGGGCTGCCTGCTAAAATCTCAGGCCTCAATTGGGTGCTGAAAGTGCCTCCAGCCTTTTCTCTTCATCATGGTTGCCACAGTCCCAGAAACAGCTTGTCTGTCTTTGGTCCATTAAGCATCTTCTCTTCCTCCTGCTCTGCCTTAAAACCTTCAGCTCCATGTGGGAAAACCCGGTTTTGCTCCTTACCTGTCAGACCAACCCTGTCTGTTCAACAGCTCATATTTTTTTGGCAGCATCTGTGACTATAAATTTCCATTCCAAAGATGTGGTTAGCTGGAAAGAGCATTTATTCATTCACTGATGCTCCTGTGAAAGCATGCTATGAGTTATGCAGCTTGCATAGTTTTCTGTGGCAGTCATCACAGTATCTTGCCGATAGAAGTGGATTTTTTCTTAAAAGAGCTCCAAGGAAGGGAAGTCCACTGATTGCTCTGTTAGAGATGGAAAAGCTAAGGCAGGGAAGCAAGATGACTTGCTCAAAGAGGCCGTTGAGGAAGAGTGGGAGAGAAAATCCCATATGCCGAAGAAGGAATTAATCCAGATTGCAAAAAAACATGGAAGATGACTCAGTTGCAGAGGATAAAAGATTGGAAGGCAAGTGAAAGCTGCCCAGAACTCTGGATGGATGTAAGAGAGAGAGGAACTCTATTTTCTCAAATGACTCACAAGAAATTATCTGCGTTTCTGCAGCCAACAGGAAAACCAGTATCTGGGCTGGGCTAAGACATATCTGTGAGAAAATAAGGCGACCGTGGGTTACAAGGTCATCTCTCCTTGGCTTGAGTGCATTGCTGGGCAGCACGCTTGGAGGAGAGCTCCCTGCTTGCAGGGAATCTGAATTCAAACCTCAGAGCAAAGCATCCTCTCTGGGATCAGTAGTCCTGTTCACTGCAGAGGTTGCAAGGCAGGGTCACTGGGAAGACGTAGTTGCTTTGCTACTGAAAATTCTCAATTTCTGTCTAGTAACTATTGCTATTTTCCACCTCCTGTGTTTTACCCTGCTTAAACTACCATTATTGCATGTGTTACTGTTCATGATTTAATCTTTTTTATCGTCAAAAGTGATGCCAAAATAGTTAGTTCTCCCAGAATGCTCCTAAGAGTTCTTATTATTCAGTTTTTTGCATAGTGATGTGATGGCAGACATTTAGGTGTGCAGAACTACAGAAGGAATTAGACAGTTACTACGAATTTAGTAAAGTTCATCTACACTGGATCAAGTCTGTAATTCATTAAGATCGTTTTTCACTTGTAAAGAGTGATGATTTAATCTCTTAACGCTAAACCTTTTATTCAGCCACCAAAGCACACATCTGTCTCTGCATCATCTGATGTTTACGGCCAGTTCTTTGATATGCACATTGGTGTCACTAGTGGAAAAACTATGTATAAAACCAAAAACAAAGTGTGTCTTAGTGAAAGGAAGAAACTTCCCCACTAGCAGTGACTTACATGAGCAATTGTCATCTCACTGAGATCAGGTTTTCATGGTACATTTGGTAAAGAAATACTGCATTGTGTGAGTAAAGCTCCAGGCATTTGTCTTCCAATGTCATAGAATCATAGGGTGGCTTGGGTTGGAAGGGACCTCAAAGATCATCTAGTTCCAACCCCCCTGATATCCAAGGAAGTTACCCATTATCTTCCTTTTAGCTGCTTTTGGAGCTAAAGCACATTGGTGCAGGAAGTACCCAAAGGTACAGTGACTCTATAGGAACAAATAAAACCAAGTGAAATTTGAGCCAGTATGTTTTCCCTCGGGACATTTCAGAGAGCTCCTATTTCTACCCTGTCTGCAGATTGAGAGAAGAGATAGTTACACAGCATCTTTTCTGCTCTTTGCCTGAATCCCAGAGCAAGGAGTTAGGGAGGTATAATAATCAGCAGGGAAAGGGAACTCAGCAATTCTGAGTTTGGAAAATCTCTCTGACTCGTTTTCAGGTTGCATTTTGCAGGGAATGTTGTTTGATTGACTCAGAGAACTTTCTTGTCAACCTTGCACTAGGTCTAAAGCAGGTTATTTTTATGCATGAGGTAGCCACATGTTCTTCTGGAACTTGTAAGTGCTTTCATTCCAGAGTGCAGGTCTTGGTGCTGCAGTTTGCTGCTGTTCTTCTTTATCTTCTGCTAAAAGTGAAAAGGAGGAATGCTTGCCTCCCCCATCTTCATGAAGCTGTACCTCTTTGTGCCAGCCAGGAACTTCCTGGGTGCTCCAGTTACTGCCCTGCTTGTGCCCTGGCATCACTCAGGAGCAGTGCCCAGAATGTGGACTGAAATGTGCTCTCCAAATAAATATGTGTACTACACTATATCTACTCGATGTGAAGCAGCTGTCCTTTCTGGTACTCACAGCTTTCTGACAGAGGCATTTACTTATTTTATTAACGAAAATAACCCTCCCATTTCAGAGTCAGTTTTAATTTACCTCAGCTCTGCCACAAAATTTCCTCTGGATGCCAGTGGGAGGAGAAATAAACTTCTAGAAATAAAGACGCTTCATGTAGATAGTCCAATAAAATTTAACTAAAATGCAGTGTTAAAGGATGGAATATTTTAAATGAAGGCATCCCTCAGAGCAGTCTGATGCACAGTGTCTATGATGCCTTTGAAACTGGCAAATGCCCAAGCTAGCTCAGCGCTTAGCTAGCTGAACTTCCCTCTTTGAAACCTGTTTGTGGGAGAAATTGATGCGCTGCAAAGATTTTTTAAAAACATGCAAAGAAAAGAAGGACTGGCAGTCATAAATATTTTGAGAGCTGAAGAAAGAATCTCTTCAGAAAATTACATGTTGAATTAGCTTTATTGCTTCAGCATGCAAAAAGTCTTGAGCGATATTATAAATGTCACTGTGTGTTTGCAGTTCCTCACTAAACTACCTGCTGGGTTAATTGCAAGTCTGTCACCAACATTAAATGTTTCAATACAGTTTAGATCCTTCAGTCCTTCAGAGAGCCTAAAGGAGACGTCCACAATGTCATTTGTATCCTGAGGAGTTGTTAGCAGTACCCTGATGCTGATGTACAACAACCAAGCAGTTAAAAATTTCATCCCAAGCACAATGCTTTCCTACATGTATATGAGCTGTAATTCCCACCTCATTGCACTGACAGCAGTATCAAAGCCAAATGGCAAACTGGAATGAGCACTGGACAGTTGATGGAAGCTCACTGGAGTGGTAGTGCAGCCTGTTTTCTTACTGCCTAATCTAAATGTCTGCATTAGAAAGCTGGCTTGCCTTGGGTAACTCATGCCTGGTTCAGTCCATCCCAGTTGTGCTCTCTGGTGAAGACTTTTGCACTCTCCTGTTTCAACATCTCCTTGGGCACTGAAGTTGGTTGCAAGAAGCCAGACAGCATGAATAGCATCCCTGAGGGAGACAGGTGCCTTGCATCAAGAGAAAAGCCGTGACAGCAGTGTCCTCTGAAGGGACATGGAGCAGGATCCCTGCTGTTCAGGTGAATACAGACTTGGGGCAGTGCTACAGGAGTGAGATACAGAATCATAGAATCACAGAATGGTTTAGGTTGGAAGGAACCTTAAAGCCCATCCAGTGCCACCACTTCCAAGGACAGGGGCACCTCCCACTAGATCAGGTCAACCAAAGCCCCGTCCATGGCCTTGAGCACCTCCAGGGATGGGCAACCACAGCTCTGGGCAGGGCCAGGGCCACACTACCCTCCGAGTAAATAATTTGTTCCTAACATCTGACCTAAATCTGCCCTATTTTAGTTTAAAGCTGTTGCCCTTTGTCCCATCACCACACTCCATGACAAGAGTCTCTCTCCAGCTGTCCAGCAGGCTCCCATAAGGTACTAGAAGGCCACAGTGAGGTGTCCCCAGATCATTCTCTTCTCTATGCTGAACAACCCCAGCCGTCTCAGCCTCCCTTCACAGGAGAGGTGCTCCAGCCCTCTGATCAGCCTCATGGCTCCTCTGGCTCCAACAGGTCCGTGCCCTTCTTATGCTGGGGGCAGTCAATGAGCACAGAGAAGGAGGTTTCGGAAGAAGGCACATATCCAGCAATGGGGTGGGGGCTGAAGGCAGTTGAGAAGCAGCTTACTAACTGGGAACTAACTAATTTTTGAAATAAAAAGTCCTGTGGATTCAATACTCAGCCCTACTGAAGGGCCCACTGCACTTCTGCAGGAGACAAGGAGCTTCTCCCACAACAACATGGAGGAGTCCTTATGAATGTGGCAAGGCTTGCAAAAATACCTGCCAGCTGGAGCTTTTTAACCAAATACTGCAGCAATTCACAGGAAGAAGTGGGTGAGTGAAAATGCCCTTTTCCTGTAATTTTACTTGCTGAAGCGCATTATGAATAGAGGAATCATTTGGGGGTAGAAGAGAGAATGCAATAGTAGTTTGACCTTTTATTGTATATAATGGAGAGGTGATGTGGGAAGCGGTATTTGAGAAGAGCAAAACAACACATTAGACATGAAAGGAGATAGCATTGAATGCACCTCTAATGCACCTCTGAGAGGGTGAGCTTAGGTAATGTACAAATGGGGAAGAAGGGGTCATGGTCTGCTTTGGGGACACGCAGCAAAGACACAACGGGGACAGTCTGTGTGAGGCTTCAGAGATAACTGCAAACTCTGATCGTGGAGAGTGCAGCACAAGGGCTGAACTTCCCACCACTTCATAGGCGATGGGAGAGGTGGCTGTGCTTTGAGCTCTCCCTGTGCCAGGGGGAGGTGGGGCTGCTGGCTGAGAAGGGCAGTGGTGCCTGCACCTCCTGTGTAACCCTGAGAGCAAAAACACACCAGAATTGTGACCTGCTAGGAAGCCAGATGAAAATAGACTCAGCCATAAACAAGAAAATCAGATCTGGGAAGAAAGCGTGATGAAAGTCAAAGCAGAAGGATGTTACATACATTCAGAATACACTTATTCGGTTCTAATTCTAAGGGTGTAAAGGAGTAAACTACTCTGGGGCAAATGAGACAACATTTATAAATCTTCTCTTGATACCAACAGGAACTGTTGTCTTAGGAGGAATAAATTTGAAACATTTAATTACATTAGGAATGTGCTAGCATGATCTTTAACAACTCTTTTGAACAGACGTAGTTACATAGATACAAAACCAGCAAAGAGTCCAGATTTTATGCTCAACCCTGCAAAAAAAGCAAAAAATAATAAAAACACTGCAGAAAAATGAGGAATTTAGCAGTTTGGACATAAGCAGATGGTTGTATGTACATGGTACACAGGATCTTTATCTTTGGTCAGGCTTGCCTGTATTCCATTGTTCTGTTTTCAAACTTCCTATCTGATATTGCATATTCTGGACAAGTACCTCACCAGAATACAGATCTGTTTCTTAGAAAGCCGGATGTTTCCAATGATGTGTAGGAATGCGGTAGCTAAAAAGCATTAACATAGTTGGAGCTTGTTAACATAGAGGGGGCCTAAGTGAGAGCACTGTGCACAGCTGCACTTCCTCTCAGTGGGCTGAAAAATATTTCTTGATTTCTTTGTTAAATGAAGTATGTGCTATGTTCAAGATATGTTTTTGCATCTTCCCCAGTTTTTGTTTTCTCAGTTGAAAAACTGGAGACTAAGCTCCACTATTTTCAATAACATTTTCAAATATTTTCTGAAATCTGATTCCTCCTTATTACCATCCCACCATTTTGGAAAGTGTTGTTGGGGTTTGGTGTGGGGGAGCAACTGGGCGAAATTCTCTCACAGTGTCACAAGCAATATTAAAAATGTCTATTTTTTTAAATCTCATAAAAACAGCAGGTGTTTCTGTTCTAATTCTAAAATTTGAAGTAACTATTGATCAGACTAACTATTAACTAGACTTCCAGATGTCCTCTGCTGCAGAACTGCAGGTTCCCATGTGATAATAGAAGCAGCTCTTGGGCATCATGGAACAACATTTCAGAAGTGTTTGACTTTGTTAGTGGGGAATGTTTCCAATAGTGGGTATAAGACAGATAGTAATTTTCTGATTTTCACTCAATGGATGGATATGTATTGCTCAACAATGAGAACAGGGGAAAGCTAAAGCATACAACTCACTTGCATTATGTTGTGTCATCCAAGGATATCAAAGAAGACAATATTGTGGCACGGAGCAGGAGTCAAACGTCTGTGACTGTCAGGAGCTTGTCAGAAGCCTCACATATTTAGTATTGTTAATTCTTGTGATCACATCAAGTTGTTCATCTTTTATCAATTCAGATGGCTCTCCTTCTGGGGACAGTCCATCTCCCAGCTGACATTTCATTTGCAGTGGATTAGCATTGCTGTATCTCAGGCAGCGAAGGGGAGCTGCAGTAGATTAGGTGAAGCATCAGAAAGATGTTGCTGCAGTGACACTTGTCACTGTCGTTCCTAGGTAGCAGGGGCATTAGCTGAACTCATTTCCTCCTCCTTTTCATGGCAGAGCAGCAAAAGGAAAACAGTGGTGACTTGTTGGGGCCATGGGGCGATGTATCCCTGGGTGGGAGGACAGTGCTCTGCAGTCTCCTTGCAGACCCTGGGAAGGACAGCTCTGCTGACTGCTGCTGCCACTCCTGCAGACATTTAGCTCTTTAATACAGAATCTAGTGAAGCTGTCTGGAGGTCTTCTGTAACTGTTTAATTTTCTGTAATTGTTTTTTTAAATATTCTAGACTATCATACAATTACAGCAGGCCTTCATGCAAGGCCATCAGGGAATTAAAATAAGACATGGCCTTGGCAACTTCTAGGATGTAAATGGAATAGACAATAGAGTAGATTAGAAAAAGATGTAATTTCATTTGCAGATCAAAAATACTAAGGAGGAAGGAGAAATTTTGAGTGCTGAGCAAACCGTGCCAGAAATATGTGTACCTGCGTGATCCAGCTACAACTGAATGTTTTTCCTTTTGATTATACAAGTCTTTCAGATAAAAATTCCAATTAAATAGAAGAAAAGAATTTTCTTCTATTGGAGAAATTGAGAAATACTGTCACAGGTTCCCTGAAAAAGTTGTAAAACCTCCTTCTTTGGAGATATCCAAAATTTGACTGGATATGGTCCCAAGCAGTGTGCTCTAACTGGAGCAGCCTTGACAGGAGGCTGGAGTAGAGGACCTCTGGAGTTCCCTTCCAACCTTCATCATTCTATGCCAGCAGTAATGGTTTTGTTTTGTGATTTTTGTTTGTATACCATAGAATCATTAAGATTGGAAAAGATCTCTAAGGTCACCCAGTCCAACACCAGCCTACCCCCACCATGCCCAGGGAGCCATGTCCCTCAGTGCCACATCTCCACAGTTCTGGAGCACCTCCAGGGACGGTGACTCCCCCGCCTCCCTGGGCAGCTGTGCCAGTGCCTGACTGCTCTTGGCCTGAGCAGTTGTGTGTACAGCCCCAGCACAATAACTAGGGCAGTAAGAGCGACTCAGGTTTCAGCCCTCGGTTACATTCTGAAACAGGGACCTGCCAGGAGATGACATGAATTTGTTGAGGGGGACGTCATTATATCACATGCATAGAGCAAACATGTAAACTGTGTTCATGAGAACACAGAGGGAGCTCACAGGGCATCGCAGATGAAGTGTGCCTACAACATGCAGATGGCTTCATGGTGAAGGAGGGGAAGGTGACAAACACTTAACCCAGCTCAGCATTGCCGCACAGCACAGTGCAGGATGTTAAGAAGGATATGTTCCTCACTCAATACAATGTGAGGCTTTTTTTTTTTTTCATCTGCTCAAAATGCAATTATTGAGATTGGGGTTTGGCTGTGATACCTGGGCTAGCCTGTCTACAAACATGAAGTGAGCCAAGCTGTTGGACCTTGGTCCTTGGAAGTATCTTTAGGTGCTGATGCCATAAGATTCTGAGGCTGCCCAGCCTTTTTTTTTTTTTTTTTGAAAGTTGACTCTATGATTTAGCCGAAAGGTTATGTAAATTTTTAAAAACTGCATCTACTTATGCTTACATTCTTGTTAAGCCTAAAGTTAAACTGCTTCTATGGGAATGACAGCTCAGATGTGAGTGAAGGGCCAAGTGAAAATTATGGGGAGATTTCATTTGACAAGGCCATTTCAGACAAAAGAAATGTTAAATAAATAGCCTTACACAATGGGAAATGGTGAACTTCTGCTGAACCTTGCAGATGGCTCTCTGCCAAAGGAAAGTTTGAAGTTACTCATGTTCTGATTTGGAAATCTGTCTGGTTTTAATGTCCAGCATTTGTATACCATTTTAAATGGAAAATGAAAAGTGCTTAATTAACTTCCCAGGATATGACAGCTGGTAGAAACTAAGATGTCTGCCCAGAACTCCTATTTTCACAGAGTGAAAATCCTGCAGACTGGTAATTGCTCAGATAACATAAACCTCTATTAAGCTGTATATGAACAACCAGGTGAGAATAAATGATTTCACAATGCAACAATAGTATCAAAGAAAATGGAAACGTTCAGGTATGTCGCTCTGGGTGAGCGTTCCTTTCAGGCCACAATCTGCTGTCATGGGCAGTAAAAGCAGTCGTGGTCTGGGTAGCTTTTCTGAATTATCTGCTTGGGCAGACGATGCGAGGCGAGGGATCTGGGCAGGAGCAGTGTAAGAAAATATCTTAGGGCAGGTAGAGATAGAAGCAGCTTTCAGGCCTACCAGTCCTTCAAATTTTAAAACAGAACTGCAATTTCTCTACCTAATATAAACCAAATCCTGGCTAGGAGTGTGAGTTCTGCATGTCAAGAAAAGCCTCTAACACCCAACCACCTTGGTGTTATCTTCTGATGGATATTCCAGCGTTTTTTTGCCGTTACAGAAAAGCTGCAGACTAATGTTTTAAATATCCCAATCATTGGTATCTGCAGTAAATGCAAAGAAGAAATTGCTATAGAGATTGATCTCATCAATTGAAATTAAGTATTGGAAATGGAAAACTGCCATCATAATCTGCTGACACCTATTAAAGTTGCAGAAACTGCAGCTCAGTGTTTGAGACAGAAGGCAGAGCCCAGGCCAAGGCCTTGTACTGCATGTGCTGGTCATTATCCTTTTAGCTCACCATAGGTCTGAGCTTCAAATCTGTGATTCGAAGACAAGTGTCCTGAGTCCACATCCCACCCCAGCCTTCATTTCTGGTAGGAACCCAATAGAGCATCTGCCTCCTGCTAGAAGAGGGAGGGATGTGGGACCTTGGAGGCCCAGAGCTTGGAGTCAAAGCTGCTTCTTTGTAGCTGGCTGGAGAAGTTCACAGATTTGTTGAAATTATAACTGATTTTTTCTCCCCAACACTCTTCTGTGACTCCTACAGAATGCTCGGCAATAACCAGAGCTCAGGAGTCCTCAAACCATGGCTTAGTGCAGACAGACCAACCACGCTCATGCTCCTCCCAGCCCTTAGATGGTCAGGCTCTGGAGCAGGTTTTTGGGTTGGTTTTCTGCTGAGAATCCAGCTGCAGGTAAATAAACTTACTTTTACCTGTTTTGTTCAGAAGGCTGTTTTTGCACTCCTCACCTGGCATACTCCTGAAGAGGAGCACTCTGGCTGCTGACCTGGTTGCACCAGTGGCTGTAGGGGATGCCGTTGTGGGGCAATGTGTTCTGGTCAGTCTGAACCTTTCAATGCTTTTGAAATCCCAAGGGCCTGTAACATAAATCTAACAGAAATATTGGTGATCTTTAATTGGCCGACCAGTGAATTTGTCTGCTGAGGAGACGCTGGTCAAGATTTCGTTGTCAAATAGCTGGAGGAGCAGGGTGGGTCTCTGTCAGTACTCATCATTAAATCTTTCTTCACATGATGATTTGACTCCAAACAGTTGTACAAATAAATTGCCGAGCAGCTCAGCCTTTCACATGGGCCGGATTGGAGCAAGCAGCACATGTTTAACACATAGCATACCTGGATCTGCGGGCTCTTCGCAGGAGAGCTGCCACCTCCCAGCCCCGGCTGACACCAGCCGAGCTTCTTCCAGTGCTGTGACATACTCAGGGCTGTTTTCAGGAACAAATTATAAACATTGCTAGGTACAGGCTAAATACAACTTGGTTGGCCAAGTGTAACTGAATGTGAGAACGTATTTATGCTGAGGCAGGAGACCGACAGCTTGCCCAGCTCTCCATCCTTTTTCTCTGCAAAAGCACTAATCTGTGGCACCAAAATTACTGCAGAAGCTAAGCTAAACACTATTTTTCTGTCTGAGAGCCCATTACTTAAGTGCTGTTCTACCCTGATTAATGAGCGCAGCCTCCTCCATCCCCTGGCACGTCTGCCATTTACGGTGCTAAACGTGCTCAGCTGAAAGGAAAAAGCTTTGGTGCTGTTTTCTAGCTGCTAGCTTAAAAAGTCAGACTAACACACTGCTTCTCGGGCACCCTTTCCATTGCACAGATCCTATCTGCCAGATCAGTCCTGCCTGCTCCAGCCCATTAGCTTCTGCACCCTCGAGAAAGTTCAAGGCAGGAAAAAATCCACTTTGAGGTCGTTTAGCTGCCAGCCATTGCTGCTGAATGTGCTGGGATGACAGGAGAAGGCAGGGGAAGTCTTTCTTCTCTTCAGGCAGAAGACAACCAGAACTTCACAGGAGCACAGCAGCTGGCTGAGACGGTGGCCTTCAGCAGTGAAACCACAGTGACAGCCAGGACAGAGTGTGGCCTTTCTTCATGTATGGCAGTGCCATAAATGGACCGATCCGTTACTGACACCGGTGCACCCAGACCGTCCCTGCCAACTGAGGCTGTCACACAGGTATGGGAAGAGTGGTTCTTCCTCCAAAGTTCTGGTAAAATTGTATTTGCTATCGTAACACAAAGATTTCACGTCCTCCTCTGAATGAATAGGGGAGCAATGCTCACTGTGCAGAAATGTTTTTTGCAACGCCGAGTCCTAATGCATTTGTCCTGAGAAAAAGGTTTCTCCAAGTATATACTATACTAGCAAGTTTTCTTTCCTTTGGAATATGTTGGATAGGTAGAAAAATCTGCTGTCACATCTGACATTGATTTTCTGTGTGGATTTCTGTAGCTATGTCTTGATGGCTCTGTACTGTGTGGTTTCAGGGACTTGAAGCAGTGTGGGATCCCATCTGGCTCTTGGTGTCAGTGGGCTCTTTCTCTACCTTCAGGATGGCCCAAGAAAGAGGCTGCAGCACTCTGTGTGAGCTGGGCAAGAGATCTTGCATATTTTTTTTCTTCTGGTTAATAATCAGAGAGCCAAAAATTATGTAAGAATAAATTAAGCCATAGATATAAGCCAGACAATTTTCTAATCCTCTCCCAAAAAGGAAAAAAAAATGGGAAAAAAAAATAAAGAGCTGAAAACTACAGGAAGGAATATTATGAATTCCTACAGTTTAAAAAAAAAAAAAAAAAAAACAACTAGGCTGTTCCATGAAGGATGGGACTCGTGAAGCCTGTTTTCCTGCAGGCTCTCTGGCATGGCTGCACCCCTTGCTCTGCTACAACCTTTTGCCCAGCAAATCTCTATGACACACAGCCACAGGGCTTCCAGAAGTGAACTCTCTGCATAATAGATATATCTCTCCTCTCGTCGTCTCCTGGACCTTTCCTTATGCCGGTTCCTCTCTCATGCCACTTGTGGCACCCACGACAGTGGTGTGTCTCTTTTCTTTCAGTGTCACCATGGCAGAAGGCAGCACACGCTGTTCCCTGCAGCTTTGTGCCTGTGGGTCGGTTGGCGAGCATGTCCATGGCCGACAGCGTCTGAAGACGATAGCTAGGAGTCAGCTCCTCCTTCCTCGCCAGCTTTGGTTAAAGCTGATCACTGGCACAAAGGGCATTGTGTCGGCACATGTGATCGCATCAACCTTATTTCCACAGGGCAAAAAGGTTAAGAAGAGCAGTTAGTGCCAAGTCAACAGGACAGCCTGCTTCTTCCTCGTTATTCAGCACCTGATCTCATTCTGTGTTTTCAGCCCAGGACTGAGAGGCTGATTTGAGACAGAGCCATCCACTCTGGTGAATGGCATTGCTCAGCCTGCTGCCTCGTGCTGCACCGGTGTGAATCCTCAGCACCCCTGTGAGGCTGGGGCCGGCGCTGGGGCTGCCCTATGGATCAGGAACCAAAGCTCCCATAGTTGAAGTCACAGCACTCTGTTGGGTTTGAACATCTGTCTGCCTAGGTTCTGACTCTCCAGAGGAATCCTACATTGCTTTCAGCGGCAGTGGCAGAGCTCTCATGGGCTGTAGTGGCAGTTCTGTAGCAAACAAGCAGGATCAGCCAGCAGAAGCCTAGGGAATGGTTGGTGCTGAACAGGCTGCTGCAAGAAACCTAAGGGATAGTGGCAGTGGTGGTAGCTGTAGGACCAAAATGCCATTCTTGCAGAGCTCCTTTCCATTGCCTGGACTGTGAGGTCTCCTTTTGTCTCCCTTTGGGCTCTGTCTCACCATACAGCAAAGGAAGGAGGGATCCCATAGAACAGTTTCCATCCCTATGCATCCCTATGCATCCCCTATGTGAGCTCTTCCACCCAGGACACCAGATGGAATGCTGCGTCTGGGGACGCAGATGTTCATTTTTAAACCAGTTCCATTCCTTGGTTGACAACCTGGCCCCAGAAAGCGTTGTCCTGGCGCAGTTCCTGGCTCACAGGGAAGGACAGTGAGAGAGTGGAGGGGTCGTGTGGAGCTCTGCCTGTGGGTGGATGATGGCCTGGCTGAGAGCTCGCAGGTCAGGGTCAGTGAGCAGACCAACGTGGGTGATTTTGTCATGAGCGTCAAAGGGCTGTGATCAGTGGCACGAGGTCCAGCTGGAGGCCAGCTGGTGTGCCCCAGGGGTCAGCACTGGGGACAATTCTGCTTAACGCCTTCGCTAATGACCCGAATGGTGAAGCAGAGAGCACCCTCAGCAAGTTTGCATATGACACAAAGTTGGGAGGAGTGGCTGGCGAACCAGATGGGTGCTGTCATCCAGAGGGACCTGGGCAGGAGAACGGGGCTGGCAGGAACCTCATGGAGTTCTGCAAAGGGAAGTGCAAAGTCCTGCACCTGGAGGGGAAGAACCCCATTGTACCAACACTGGCTGGGGCCAACCAGCTGGAAAGCAGCTTGGCAGGAGAGGACCTGGGGGTCCTGGTGCACTACAACTCGAACAAGAGTGAGACAGTGTGCACCAGCAAAAGTCAGCTGGGTTGTGTTAGGCACAGCACTGCCAGAGAGTTGGGGGAGGGGATCCTTCCCCTCAGCTCTGCACTGGTGAAACACATCCGAGGTGCTGGGCCCAGTGCTGTCTGACAGCTCCTGGATCCCCTTTGCATTTCCAAATAACCCTTCCCCACATTCTTCCCCTTCCAGAGTCTTCATCTCCTTTCATCTCCCTGTGGTGCCCCTCTACCCCCCTGTCCCCAGTTCAGGGCCCTCCTGGGCCGCGCCAGGCAGGGCTGGCAGGAGCATTTGGCATGTTTGTACTCAGCACAGCCCTGAAGCTTTTTGGGGAATATAAGTCCTGCACAGCTGTGCTGAGTCTCCAGAAAAATTCTCCAGTGTCCCTGCTAAGCATGTGCAAATTGCAGTTTTTCAAAGGCTCAAAACTTAGCCAAATTTGGGCAGTTTTTAACAACGTAGACCAAGGCAAACACTCTGCATGGAAAATGTCAGCTTGAATCATTTTTTCAGAGCCTGGCAGCATCAGCCCTGTGACCCAGGGTGAGCGTGCCAGCACGTCCCTGCACGCAGGAGGGATGGAGGTACAGAACTCCACTGGTTTTACTGGGGCAGGCCTGCCCTGACCTGGCTATGGAAATGTGAGGGCTTCAGGGCAGGAGAGGGTGAGAAAAGGGTTGGAGGAGAAGCTGCCTGAATGCTTCCACATCACGGCCAGGGGGTCCTCATGGGGCAAATGCATCCCCCACCAGAAAAACCATGGCAACTGTGACTGTGCAGGTATGAGTAGATAACCATGTAGATAGATGTTAAAATTGTTTTGAGATCTTGGCATGAACTTGTGATGTGGAATCAGGCTTGGGCATTCCACAGTCTGGCTTCTGCTAAAGGGGTGCAAATGAAAACTAAACAGAGCTCGTGCAAGACCCGATTCACAGCCTCCTGCTCTTCCTTTGTACCTCCAAAGCATTTGTTATAATCCATCAGGAGATGGGATTGGGGCTGTCCACCAGCTTTTCTGTGATCCCTGTCTGAGGCAGTTAACTCACAACAATGGTTCGTAACATTAGAAACGAAAAAGTTAATATTTATGCCTGGAACCCTGGGAGGATTCATTTTCCAATGCCTGCAGAAATCTGCAAAACACTGAGGTTTCAATGTTTTCTTGTCAGAAGCTGGGACAGTGCATAACAGTGTGTAACAGTGTGATGGAAGTGAGCGCTCAGCCGCTGTCAGACCCCAGTACAGAGAGTGGCTGAGGACCCCAGCCATGTCAGTGCATCCCATATGCTCTTGCGACTCTGTTCATAGGAAACTTCTTTAGAAGAGATCCTATAAGGCACGGGATGGAGCACAATAGCATCCCTCTGAATGTACAGATTTCTGTTGTTAACAAAACCTTACTCAGCAGGAGAGATTTTTAACCACAGCAATCAATTTATTAAAGCTACACTTTGCGTTGGCCAGCAGGTTTTTTAACACAGCGAAGAAGGATGCATGTGTAGGAGCGGCTTTTTGCCTTTTCCTCTTATCACATGGAAGTGTCTAATCGACATGAAAGACAGAAATCTTATTTTCACAAATGCCCATGGCATTGGGGTTGGGGCTGGGTGGACTTTAAGGTCCCTTCCAACCCAACTATTCCGTGATCCCATGATATTAGTTTTCACTGTTGCACAATCACAGCTCCCTTGGTGTGTCAAGAACTTCGGCTTAATCATCTCCCAGTGCCTTCCTGTCCAAAAACCTTGGCAAAATAGTTATCAGAGGTCTCTTCACACCACAGTACAGATACTACTAGCCACCAAAGTCTGTCTGCACAAGAATACTTGACCATTCACATCTTGTTCTTTCCCACTTTGATTGTTTTTGAGCCTTCAAATCTGTTTTTGGGAAGACATGTTACATGGTCAGAAACTGCGCTCAGTGAGTTTTGTGGCTCAGAACATGGCACCCAGTCCATGCAGCTGTCTTGGTAAGCAGTGATCATAAAAATAAACATTGGGAGAACACATGAAAAGTAAGTAGGAGAGTTACACTGAGCTGGCGGGGAACGGCTGTGCTCTGGGGGAAACAGCTGGCTTCATTTTTATCTTGGTTTTCTAAATTATGTGTCTAAGTCCTGTTTCTAAGTTTACCATCCATAGAGAACGGCCAGAGTTTAACCGGCTTTTCCTTCTCTAGCTGCTTTTGCCACAGAAGTTTCCATAGGCGGAAAAAATTCCTTCCAAATTCCACCGAGCAGCCTCAAACTCAGCAGCCTCTTCTGCAGCCCTGCAGGGAACTGTAGTGCCCCACCGCAGGAGCCCTGGCTCTGCTGCTACCCTGTGGGCAGCATGGCTCTGCTTTGGGTGGGAAAAGCCTTGGAATAGTCTTGTGGCTGCTGGGTTTGCTGTTTTGTCACTGGTTTGATGACACACGCTGCTGCACAGACACAATGTGGTGCTCACCCTGGTTGGGAGCGTGGTTACTTGGGGATGGGCACAGCACAGGGAGAGCGTTAGCTCTGGAAACAAGTCTGCGGGCAGCCTGGTTTTGTTTTACCCCATGGTACTGGGAGGAAGAAGTATTTATTTCCTCTGTTCCTCAGGGAGCTTCGCAGCCACCACTTCTATTTTTGGGCTGCTGGAGCTCAGCACCGTGCGAGTGCGTGCTGCCTGGGTTTTTCCACTTGCCCCGAGTGCCCGAGGCAGATCCTCCCAGCACGGGGAGCATTTCTTCTTGAGAAAGAAAGAAGAAAAGATAGTGTCCTCAAATTTCGTAGGCCTTGAGATGAACCCAAGCTGTGTGTCTGCAGGACTGTGACTGTGGCTATTAAAACTGTGCTATGGGAGCTCCTGCAGGGATGGGGACTAACCAGGCGTGCTGCTGAAACCCCACTGTGCCACCAGTAGAGAGGGGAGAGAGGACTGTGTGCAGGGGCCCTGCCTCTGGAGGGTGAGATCTGTCTGACTTTTGGTTTTGCTTTCACTTGTCTTTGTAACTGGAGTCAAAGACTCTTCAACCCACATCTTCTCTATCCTTTTCCCCTGACTGCTTTCCCATTCCCCTGGGTTTCCATCTCATCAGATGCACAGCTGGATGAGGATTGTAGCCCCAGGAGCAGCTTTACCGAGTGCTCTGCTTGCTGCAGAACAAGCGTGATCTTTGCACCTACATCTCATACTAAATAGCAGTGTGGGGCCTTATGCCTTGCTTTACTCTTTGGGACTACCTGTGCCTTTGGGATTATGTTATGCCTGTGGAACGGAAATCTCATTCATCTATTGCTTCAGGTGTCCATAGGAGAAAACGGAGGTATTCCACTTACCTTTGAGCTATAGAAATAATTTAATTGGACATTCGGATTACAGGATAAACAGGATCTGCTTTCTAATAACTTTGCTGTCAGTTGTTTGGACACTGAGGATGCTTGCATTGCCCGAACAAAGGCTCCAGTTGGAGAGACAGGAGCAGCCTGTTGCTGAGCACTGGCTCAACGCTGCCCCTGCACTGCTCCTTGCTCTCCAGCTCAGTCTGCTTTGATGCTCATCCTGGGGTATGGGCCCAGCGCAGGAAAACAGCCCCCCGGAGCAGCGAGCCCGAAGCAGTGTGCAGGCACCAACCCAGCTCTCAGGCAGCCTTCAAAGCTGTCCAAGACAGCTGTCAGAGACAGAAGACAGCTTTGTGGCTGCGGGCTGCCATGTTGATTGCTGGCTACTTTGCCAGGCCTTTTGGAGCCATTGGCTATGTGGTGAATAAGCCCATTGTTGCCTTCTCCATGAGCAGCGGCCCTTCGGCACCAGCGTGGGCGTTGCTACAGCACAGTGCTGCTGCCCTGCACCAGCAGCAACACCCGGGGGGCATCGCAGGATGGGACACAGGGCACGGCTTGTTTCCATGGACCCTACAGAGGTGGCCTTGCTGGAGGAGAGCAGGAACACCAAAATAGCACAAGCACCTGTTTTCCTTTCAGCACCAAAACATCGTGGCTAGTAATAGCAGCTGCACCTGCGAAGAGAGGTGAGGACAGAGCCCTTGGTAGGCAGCTGGCCTCAGCGACAGTTTGCCCATTTTCTGGTGGCAGCTCCTTAGATCGGTGGCATATCTGGAAGCATGACAAGTGCCATTTTCAGGAAGAGCCTCTGAGTCACTCCCAGACCTCGCGTCCCTGCTCCCCGGGGCTTCTGGAAACAACTGGTGAGTGTTTTTCTCCCGATGCTTTTGACTTTCACGTGACAGGAAGTGACAGGAAAGACTGAGTGCATCTCAGTAATTTCATTTTTTTTAATCTCATCAAGACTTCGTCTACAAGAGGGAGATGACTCAAGACATGAGAGGAACGCTATTTTCCAGCCCTCTTGATGCAGCATGTTGGAGCCAAGAGCAGTGCCAGTGTTTTGCTGGTGGTTGCTCGAGCTCCCAGAGGCTGCGGACACAGCCAGAACCCCTGGCCCTGCCAGCACCACTTGTCATCCTGACCTTATGTTCCAGTTTGAGGGTGAAAGGGCCTATTTTTTCCTTTCTGTTAATTTTAAGGAGGTAAATATAGCCAGAGAAGTGACCTCTTAGTCCCATGGAAATCTGTAAGTTTAAAGCTGAGAACATGAATTTTCACAGTAGCTCTTGGTTTATTTGTGCACTGGTTATTGTTTTGCTTAGCTTGAGGTGCTGCTGTGTGGCTCCAAGTATAGCTAATTAGCTGCAGGTCAGCTGTCTTTGCGGAAAAATGACAGAAGCTTTAATTTAATTAAAAATTGTTTTCTGAGAAAAAAAAAAAACGTATGTTCAAACATCACCGAACATAGTCTTCAGTTAAGGTTTCCCAAGTATGTGTTTTTGTTTAAACCGCTATCTGGCTAATTCTGGCTCTATTGAAGTAGCTTTACCTTGACACTGATATAACTCCCACCAGGTCAGAGTGATGCCTGAAATGTACAGAAGTGCTTGCTAAAACATGTTTTGTGAGACGAAGCAGTACTCAGGGCGGGGCAGCAAAGGGGCATGAGCAAAGCCAGGACAGGGGAGGGAACCGGGACAGCGAGGAAGTGAACAGAGCTGATCTCTGGGGCAGCAGATCCAGAAAGGAGGCATGGAAGGAGGGTCTCCAAAAGGGCAAGATGGTCTTAATTGTAGGCTGCTCCTCCAGAGGTGCTGGGACATCCACAGAGGGGACTGCTGTCAGCCTTGTGTTTGTCAGAGAGGAGGCGAACCTCAGGCAGGGAGCAGCTTTGCAGGGACCCAAGTGAGCTCATTTTTTCCACTTTTGGCAGCCCGGAAGGAGTGATTTTCGGTGCTTTCATGAGATCTATGAAATATATTTCATGGAGGGGCCACGCAGGCAGCCAGGATGCACTGAAGGTTCCACAGAACCAGTTCCTTCAAAAGGTCTGACAGAGGCAGAGGGTGGAAACAAAGCTAGATTGTGTGGGTCCATGGTGTGGTATTTATTTTTTTCCCTTTACAATGAGCTTAGATTGTATTTTTAAATAATTACACAACTGATGTGGGTTGAGTTTCTCAGAACCACTTTCTTTAGCAGAAGAAAAACAAACGTGTGCTCTTTCTCATTGATGTGTATGGCTCCCAGCCCAGCACGGCTCTGATCAGGCCATGCAGGTGCTGTTGCACAGCAAATCAAATGAATGGAAACAGAGGCATGAACTGTGCTTTTATCAGCCAGAACGTGAGCCACAGGAAACAAGGTCATCTATAAGAGTGATCAACAACACTTAACAACAGCTCTGAGGTGGAACCGAATGAGAAGTACTGATCAAAAATACTCCATGATATAAAACTGGCTCAAAATTGAGACCCTTCCAAAGCTTTTTATTTTCCCTGTGGTGACTGCAGAATTAATAGGACACATGCTCATTAGTCTGCAGGAGGTTATTGTGATGGATTATAATCGATGTGACAGCCACCCGAGGTAACTCAGGGACTGAACTCCTGCTTCTCCCATGGAAGCTTTAGCCCTCTCCCATTTCTGCCTTCTGCCACCTGTGCCATCAGCCATACATATTAAATGATGAAAAAAATAATTGAGACATTATGAAAAAAAAACAAAACAGGAGATTACACTGCGAACTAGAGAGCTCATTAGGAAGAACTTTAATTAAGGGTCAGAGAAAGCAGCGGAGCACACTTGTGGTGGCTTCTTGGAGAGTCAAGGTTTCTGCCTCCTCTGAGGCAAAAAGGACGTGAAAGCATGCCCATATACTACATAAAAGTGTTGGTGACTCCTTTCAAGAAAGTTACAATGGTGTTTTCAAGAGTAGGAGGATGAAATGAAACCAGTAAAGATGACCAGCTCACAGAATACTTGAGATTGGAGACCTCCTCCTGGAGATCTCCAGGAAGCCCTGGAAACCCAGCCCTCCTGTCTGCAGCAGGATCAGCTGAAGCAGGTTGCCAGATCTGTGTCTGGACACCACGTAAATACCTCTGTGGATGGAGACTCCTCAGCCCCTGCTTTCCATCAGGTATTTTTTGGCAGGACAAGATTGATGTGATCTGTGCAACTGAGTTTTACCCATGGTGATGTTCTTGGTTTGGCACCTGAAGAAGAGTCACGGCCTCTGACAGTCAGGGGTAAGCCCAAATTAACCTGCATTCTTGTCAAGGAAGAGCAAACAGTAATAATGTTCACCTTACATCATGCCAGATTTACTCTTTATCTGCTCTTTATTGAGTTTGTGTTTTCCAATTGTTTTAGTATTTGTTTTCTACAGTGGGAACTGTAACTATCCTTCAGCTGAGCTGAAGTGCACCACTTCTGCTTTCAGCACGCAGTCACTGCTGGTTCATGTAAGGGAAAAGGCAGCTTTGCCACTGAGTGGCTGCTTGCTGCCCTCTGGGCAGCTGCTGCTCATCACGTGGTGGAGGCTCATCAGGCTGCCCTGCCTGCAGCAGTGCCTAGGAGCCACTGCTGTCAGAGAGAACAGTGATATCCTGGAGCTTCTGATTTAATTTGCGACTCCACAAGAGCCCTGATTGTAATCTTTTACATCAGAGGGAAGCACAACGTGTATTTACCAGATCATCTGAAACAATCATACAGGCCAAAATCTGTTTCTGTTTCCCCTGGAAAAAGCAAGAACACTTTTACCTGGCTTTGGATTCTCCCTAGAACTGCTGCAGAGGACTTATCCCAGAGGTGCATGACCCTGCAGCTGGACACAGGAGGCCCCTGGTCTCCCTCCAAGCCCGGTGCATCCTGTTTGGCTTTGCAGCAAGTGTAAGGAGGTTGGGGGAGCTGGAGCTCTCAGCATCATATGGAGCTGCCAGCACAGCCCCAGCACATGTTGGGAAAGTGCAGAAACCAGAACTATTCAGGGATTCTCATCAGAGAAGACAATAGGGGCTGCTGGCTTTTCCTGGGCTGAGCCCATGAAGGGGCTGCACAGCTCAGTAAATGCTTGCTGAGACACCATCAAGCGTGGGCAGTGATGCGGAAGGCATACAAGAGTCTTTCTGGGGGTATCAGAAGGAAGAATGTTGCTAGACTGCAGATATCTAGTCATGCAAAGCCCAGAGAAAATGCCCTCTTGCATACAGTGCCCTGTTACCTTCGGGGGGGACAATGTCTCCATCCATCGCCTTCTGAGACATAGCACGAAGGGATGTTCCTGGTGAAGGAGGTTGGACCAGCTGGTGCTGCTTACTTTGATGCTTTCACACAAGGAACCTGGATGAGAAAGAAGGAAGGGATCCAAGAAGCTCCATTTGTATGAATTTTGCATGGATCCCTGTGTGCAGGCTGGCAGTTCTATCTATTCTGGACTTTAATTTCCTTGGGGAGAAAAACATTTGGTTCTGAGATAGCTTTGAGTAGTACTTTATCTCCTGAGTGGTTGTTTTTTCTTTGAGATAGGAGGGAGTTCTGTTCTCACAAATGGCATGCCTTGTTATAAACATAGATTGAAGTTCCATATGTTACGGAAAACGCTTCCTGCTCTGAGCCTTCAGCTATGATACACAGAAAGCATGATACATAATTCCTGCTAGACTGCTAGCAGAAATGCTCATTTGAGTCATCACAAAATCAAGCTTCAAGCAAAGGCTGGAGGGTTTGGTTCCTAGGCTGAAGGACCCGTCTTCCAGCTGGGTGTCACAAGAACGCCTTCACAGAGTAGATCAGCAGTCTTGTGCCTTGCAGATCCAGCTTCTTAGGAGGCTTATCTCTGAAACAGGTTCCACCATGAACCATGGTTAGTAAACACACAAAGAAAGAAAACATGAATGAACGGACATTCATGGTGAAGAAGATTTAAGACAGTAGATATTATGCAGCCCTTTCAGAAGGGCTCTTTGGTAAGGTAAATTCAAAGCCACATTCTGCTTGCAAGTCGTTCTCCCTGTGAAATTATGGACTGAGCCAAATGGTTGCAGACCAGAATCCTATCTTTAAGTAAATGTGATTCGTCTCCTCTGATGGGGTAGGCTTTAAAAGCATGTGAGTTAACACAGAACTTGAATGCCAGCACTTGGTTCCAAGTGTCCTGCTTTGAATTCTGTTTTCCTGGGATCACCAAGTTGCTTACGTACGAGCAAACTGGTTACAGAGCCTGGGAATCAAATAGTCAGATCATCACTTGATTGCCATGAAGGGAAAGATTTAGGTCCTGAACCCAGTTTTAAGAGATTTTTGATCCTTTCATGGAAAAAAAAAAATTCAACTGTGGAATAGGGCTTCTTCAGCTCTTTTATTTCAAGTCAAACTCAGAGTCAATAGTACTCTTGAAAAGCCTTTTTCTTTTTCTCTCTGCATTAAAGACTGCGTGTTCAAATTGTTTCTAAAAATACTTGGTATTTTCAAATACAAAAACTGTTGAGCGGTGTCCTTGCCTGGTGCAACCACTTACCCCCTGCAATTTAAGTCTGTAGACTGTAGATTGATACCACAGGCCCTTTTAGAAAAGGCAGCATGCTATGATATCCTCAAAGTTCAAACAGGCTTGAGATTGCTGTTCTTGTCTACTGGTGAAAGAAACAAAACACAAAATGTACCAGCTTGGTATGTACCAAAGTAGATTTGTATTAAAAAAAAAAAAAAAATGCTACTTGCTTCTATGACAACATTGGAGACATACAAGAAATACCACGCTGCACATCCCACACATTAAAGAGATAACTGCCTGCTACCCTGAAGAGGCTGTAGAAATTTCGCTGGGACTTAAAGACTTAATGTTCCTTGTTCATGTGTCTGCGTGACTATAAGGTGTCTTGGTGCAGAGCAAGACTGTCTGCGAGCTGGCAAATCAAGCCTGCCCTAATTCTGCAGCAGAGTGGTGTCCACCACTGTGACCCTCAATGGGGCATCTGGAGCTGACAGTAGCTGTGGTGCCTCTAGTCCAAATTTTAAGAGCCCTCAAGCACAGGGAAGCTGACAGAAATAATCTGACAGCTGAGGAAGGCTGTAGGCAGCCCTGTCTTGTGCTGTTCTAGATATGGAGAAGATGACAATCTCCCATGTTGATGAGGAAATTATTTATCAATGATCCAGTGCTACAAAGTTTAAATACTACCTCTGCCAAATATAATCCTCAAACCAAGGTGCAACTGCCTGCCTTCCTCACCTGGAATGCAGGATCAGGAGTTTCATGCTTTTTGGTTTTTTCACCATCAGGTTGCTTTGAAGACAAAATGGCTTGCTTGAACTTTGCATACTGTAAAATGTAGAGTGAGAAGAACAAGAGGTAGGACTTCTGTGCCCACCAAAAGCTATAGTTTAAGTCTGTCTCTGTGCATTTTTCTGACCTCTTCAGGTGATCTCAGGATCAGGCCAGGGAGGTAAATCATCACTTCTGCCTCAGCAGCACAGACCACTGACCCTCAGCATCCACCATGGCTGGTGGATGTTGGCATTTCCCCACCTAGAGGGCCTCAAGTGGAGCTATCTGAGGTGGGAGATAGAGATGAGTTTCCCAGGCTGCCCAGACCAAGAAATCTTGCAGGAGGGCATGGCAAGGCAGGTTCAAGGTGCTGTAGGCCTACTTCCACCTGGGTCTCATGTTCCCCCTGCCAGTAGACCCAGGAGCTCCTCTGAAGCTCAGACAGGACGTGGGACCTTCACAATGCCTAGTTCAGGGCTTACGAGGGCCTCAGCTGAACATCAGGGAGTAGCAGGAAAGGACACGAGAGGAGCTGAGGGCACCTATGCTGACCTTGTGCACTTAAGCTGGAGGACAGGGCTGGGTGGCCACAGCAGCAGGTTCCTGTCAGCCCCACGGTCACTCAGAGCAGCAGGTCCAGGCTGAGATCAATGCGGGAGCAGCAGGGACCAGGCACAAGCTATGGCACAGCTGCTCAGCTGTAGCCTGGGAGCTCAGGCCTGAGCTCTCTGCAGGTAGCACATGGCCCAGGTGAGACTGGGCAGGGCATTCAGGCTCCATTAAAGCTGACAGGGTCCTGCTTATTGCTTGGCCCCACCTGTAGAGTGGAGGTGTGACTCACCAGTGCAACTAGCCTCCCAATCAACACACATCCCCACTAGAAACTGTCAGGAGGAATTAAGGGTGGAGTCCCATGGGTAAGAAGCAGGGTGTTTTCTCCTCTAGGAGCTACCCTGTCGGTTCAAAGGGCTGGGTACTGTCTGCTGCCCTGGAGGTGACTGCATGCAGGTGGCCTGATTGGGTTGGCTTCTTGTTATCCTCCTGCAGCCTGCCAGCAGCTCTCCAGGCTGGGAGGTTTCAGGATAATGTGCTTGATCAGCTTTCTGCTTAGTCTGTGTGGTGAAGTGGAGGGCTAGTTTGCTGTCACTGTATATCTTCTCCTTAGTTCTCCTCCTCTTGAAGCAGCAGGAGCAGTGGTAGAAGTGTCGTTATTAATGGCAGCCCATAATTGCGAACTTGGCAGCTGGTGGATTGGCCAAGATGAACTCATTGGTGTTCCTGTCTGCACAATGCGATGCAGAAGAGGCAGCTTTAATTAAAACCAATCGCCATAGATCATACAGCAGGCTTATCATCTTGCAGGCACAGCAAACCAAGAGTACTAGACTGTGGGAAACGGAGATGGCCTGCAGCGTGAATCGTAATAACTGAGCACAGGCAAGGGGCACTGATATTTACTGCAGAGTAAATGCATCGACCCCACTTCTTGCTTCCTCTCATGAGGATGCCTTTAAGCACAGCCTGCTCCATGATGTTGCTATCAGCACTGCACAACGCACAAGTCTGTGCTTTTGGGACCACACTGCGATGCTCATCTGGTACCTGGGCTGGCAATCATTTCATCATAAGGGTTGGAAGAGACCTCCAAGATCACTGAGTCCAGCTGTCAACCCATCTCCCTTGTGCCCACTAACCATATCCTTCAGTGCCACACTGGGGACATCTGAGAGGCCCTGGGGACATCCAAGGAGAAATGACACTGTCCCAAGGACCATTGGATGTCCCTGCACAGCGGGACATCTGTGAGGCTTCAGGGACATCCCAGAAGACACGGGGACACAGAGACAACCAAGGAGACGTGAGAATGTAAGTGGAGCCATAGGGAGGTCTGAAGGGCACTGGGGACATCCAAGCATTTGCAGGGACATCTAAGGGCCATCAGGGATGTCCAGGGAGATGTGGAGCCACTCAAGAGTATGGGAGTCACCTGAGGTGACAGAAAGCTGTGACCATGATGTATGGTTAATGCTCTGTGTGTAAGCAGTCATGGAGGCTCAGCCACTCACAGCCCAGAGTGCATAAGCACGTGGGGTGAGTCTGAAGCTCTTTCAGACTCTTGCAGTTTCTGCACTCAATAATCCTGAGTATTTGAAGGCTCGGAAGTATTACATTCAGAGCACAAAGAATACAGAGGAGCTGTGATTGTACTCAAAGATAGTATCCAATGGTGTAAGCTACAGTAGTTAAATCCCTTACTAAAAGGGCAAGGCAGCACATTTAAAGCCAAGCTTTTGGCCTCTGTGCTCCATTCTAAGCCAGTCTGAAAGTCTGCATTCTACTCCTGGCCGTGATTTGCATTGCTGGGAGCTGAGTGATGCTCAGTGGAGCTCCGACCAGGCGTATGCCTTTGCTTTTCGTTAGATAACTGATTTTGCTGAAAACAGCTAGATGTATTATTCATTAATACCTCCTGCAGACCAGTTTTCCTGGGCTGTTTGCAGTGAAACATTTCAGTGTAGTGTGGCTATGGGGTTGAAAGGCATATGTGAAACTTCTGTTAGCTGTGCGCAAAGAAACTCATGAAAGTCCCAATCCACAAGAGACTACAGAATTACCAAACTTGCTACCTCCAAGAATTCAAAAGTCATGAGTCAGGCCTCAGTCATAACTTTTTTTTAAACACAAAGAAACCTCAGGGTCTTTATTTGCTTACTGGCTTCTGAACATTGAGTTCTTGTTCTCAAACATTCAGGCCCTCATAGTTGTGGAAAGAAATCTATTTCTAAATGAAAAGCCAGATTCTCTTGCAGTAGCAGTCTTACAGGAGCCTAAATACAAGTTTTATACCTTGTATGTGTGTGCATGAACACTCCTACAGTCCAATGCTACCACCTAACATGCTCCTTCTCTAGTCAGACCTCCGAATGGTCCAGGTTATAGCAATGACATTAGGAACTGAGGGCTGGTTTCAAAATCTTCCCAAACTGAGCTTTGCACACCTAGGAAAGCATGCTCAAGGGAAAAACTTCATGGATATCTCTGAGGAACGGCCATGAAAAGGGACGTTTCTTGCCAGATCTTGCACAGAACTGTGCCTTCAGCAGGCACCCAGAGGCTGGCAAACACAGAGGTGTCCCCTGCTTTTTCCTTAGGATGACACAAAGTGGTTATTTTAATCCTAGGTCTGAAGTGCTGCCAAGCTTTATTTAAAAATACATAGAAAGAAAGGCAAGCATGCAAGTCATGGGAAGCTTCCGGGTACATTGCAGCCATGCTAGTAACGCTACATGTGTTTCTGTTTACAGTTCACTCCTCCATTGCCCGAAGCCAAATCCTCTGGCTCGTCCCTTTTCTCTGTCGGTAGCACGGAAGAGAACAGTCACAGTCAGTGTGTGGGTGCAGGCATGGAGGGACTGCATCACCACTGTGTTGGGTGAGGAGCTGGGATCGCTGCAGCAGCAGAAAGGGTGTGCAGGCACACAGAGGTTTCAAAGCTTCAAATGGAATGAAAGCTGCATAACAGAGACCAACCTGGCTGGTCTTCTCACCTTCAGTCTGCAAAGCAGCATAAGCAAAAGACAAATTTTCATCTATTTCTGTGAGATGCTGCCCTTAAATGTCCTGAAGTGTGGAAAATTTGGGGCTGCAAAGAGCCTTCTGGAGAAGGTACATTGCGCTCATCCCAACCTGGTGTTGAATCCAGTTTACCATCCCTTGCATTTAACCATCAAACACTTTGCTAGTTTGAACTTGAGTCTCACTTGCTATTAAGCATTTCTGTTTCAAAGCTGATCTCCTGGAACTGGCCCCTGCTTTGAGGACATTGTGTACCTCTGAACCAGCGTGAGCTCTGCCTGTCCCTGCGCTCACCTGGGGCTGGCGCTGGGTGCTGAGCAGCTGAATCCAGAGTTTCAGGTTTCATCAAAAGCATTTAACGGGGCTTTGCTAATGGGCCTTTCACCTTAGCACTTAATCTCTCCTGCTGGCAACTGTTACTGTTTATCAGTCCAAACCCAGTGTCCCTTCCTGGAGCATGTCCCTGCAGGGGGACCTGATGGGATGGGATAATCAGCTCTGAAAAACTGAGCTTAACCTCTTGCATCAGACACCGTGCTTGACCATACAAGACAGCAATTCTGTTGTCGAATACCGGCAGCTGTGTTTCCCTTCTTGCAGACGTAAAGCACTCCAGCAGTTGGGTTCCTCAGCAATGAAACGGCTTTTGGAGAAGACAGCAAGAGGGTGAGGAGTGCCACCTCGCTCAGGGCTCTTAGGAACTAATCATCAGGAGGTTCCCTGCTCTCACGTGTTTGTGCAGCTTTCAAGAAGGATTCAGTGAAGGTGATGTGTGACAACAGCAGCACTGTTACACAGTGTGGCTGTGGGCAGGTGGGCCAAGAGAAGCGGGATTAACTCTGGAGAAAGCTTTTCATTTGCAGCAGCTGTGCTGACTTGGTGCACCTACCTCCCCTTGTTGCTGCCTGTGGGTTCGGGTGGCTGAGGGTGCTCCCTGCCACCTCACAGTGAGAGGGGCAAGAGATGGAGGGAAAAAGGGTGCTCTGTAAGTCTTCCCAAAACATTTTAAAAGTTTAAAATGAAATTGGATGAGCTTCCTGAGGGCTCAGGGTTTGAGCACACACCATCTGGCCGAAAGCTCTCCTTGTGTGGAGGTTGGACTCCTGGATGTCCAAGGCTGTCCAATGGGAGTTGCTTCCATGCAAAGTATCACAAAGAATAGTTTTGATACTACAGATCATGCATTGTTTTGTTGTTTTCTTTTCCCACTCTCAATGCTTGTAAAATTCCAAATGCTCCAGAGGTGTCTAAAATCGCGTGGATCTTTGTATGCAATGTGTTTCTCAAAATGCATTCACTCTGCTGGGGAGAAACAAAACATGTCTGCTTGTTAACTCTTACAGTGATGAACAGTGAAGTTGTTCCATGGCTTCACATCTGGAAAGAAGGTGAAGGGCCAGCAGGAAGAATCTGCCAGAGCCGTAACCAGGGCTGATGGTTCTGGAGGAGCTGAAAAGTTGTACGCATTTGGATTCATGTTCATAAAGATGCTTTCTAGTACATTTTAACCTGATTTTATCCAGTTTTAGACAACTGTTGTATACTTCAGTACTGAAATTGTCTGTACTTGAGGTTAGAGCTATAAATATGCTAGGAAATGTGTGTGCAGACAAGTCTTAAGAAACCTCAGACAAATCCTGCCATGGTGGTGAATGTAATGAACATTGGGATAGCTGCAAGCTGGAATCCACAATCGTGTTGCAGTGATCACTTCTGCTTCTCTAAATGATGAATGTTTGATTATCCAGTGGGAAGGCAGTCAAAATTCTAGCCCCCCTTCAGATAGGCCGCTCTCAGGCCTCCTGGAGCCTTCTCTTCTCCGGGCTGCACAGCCCCAGCTCTCTGCCTGTCCTCACAGGGAGTTGCTCCATCCCTAGGGTAGAATGAAGGGTGCTATCCTACCACAACTGTAAAACTGCTAGCTCTCAGGTTGCAGGACAGATGGCAGAGGTGCCACGCTAGAGGAAATCACAGTCAGAAGAATGTTCTATTTGGGGTCTAGAAATTTGCTGGTGTCATGGTCTGCTCTTCCCCCATTGGGCTTGGCCAGTGGTTACTGTGGGGCTCAGAGATGGGGGTTTGGTGCTGCTGTTCCCAGCGAGCAGTTCATTTCTGGCAGTCAGCAAGTTATGTTGCTTTTATCCAGACCTTTTAAAGATATGTGTCTCTAGGTTTGATGTGCAAAGCGTTCTGTGTACATACGTTTTTATTTTCTCTTTGCAAACTCTTTGTGGCTTTGACCTTTGAAGGAGTGTAAAATGCATCTATATTTCTAAGAGTTCTGGGCTGATGCAGAGACACCTGGGTTTTGCTGCTTTGCTCAGGGATCTTCAGCAAGTCGCTTGGTTCCTTTTGACCTTCCTTTCTTCCTTGGCTTGAACAGCTGATGAACTTTAAAAAAATGGAGTAAGAGACTCAATAGTACTGTAAATTGTGAATGAAAAATGGGAATTACTTAGTGATAACAGATTATTAGCATAGTGGGAATGTCTCCTGCAAACTTAATGCAGGTTATCAAACACACAGTGCATTTAAAATATATGTAGGACTGGTTTTTCATTCTTACAGAACCTTTAAGTGGCTCCTAAGATTAATAAATGCTGGCTGGCTGCATATGGAGGGGCTGTAGAGATTTGCTTGGAATTTCTTTAAATCTCCTTGAGGTGTGTTGTATGTGAGGCGTGAAGTCCTGAATCACATTTTTCCAGTGATAAACAGCACATTTGTCCAGATACATTCATGACCCATGTCATCATGCTATTCCTCTGCTAAAGATAAATGTAGCATGGGGTGAAGCAATGATGTCATACCCCCGTTAAGGGCTTTGGTAGCATGCTGAGAAGGGCAGAGGACAGCATGTTCTGCTGAGCAGGACTCGCTGTATCCCTGCTCTTGGACCGGGCTTGCATAGCGCAGTAACAGGCATTATAAATGTCCATAACAGGTCTGCTGGGCTTCCAAGACGTAAACAAGTCTACAAACGCATGTGATGCAAGCTTGTGCATCCCATAAGCAGTTCTTTCAGGCTGAGCAATATTATGTTTAATGTGCGACAGTGTCCTGTGATCCATAGCAGCTCACCTCCGCCTGCGGGACACTGAGCAGCCCTGCGGGCAAGGGCAGCTGGTCCTGGTGCAACATCCTTGAGGCTGCCTGGCAATCAGCTTTTGAGACAAATCAGCAAAAGCTTTCAGATCCAGTTGCAAAAATAGACATTACCTGCATTTGCTCTGAGAAGAGTTAGGAGGATGCTGTTGGATGCTGAGTATTCACTCTTAGAGCTTTGTTTGCTGGCACAGAAATTAGAGATGCCTAAGGACAGTCTCAGCTCTATTTCTACCTACTGGGCACAAATTATTTCAGAAGGAGCTTGTTTGTGTAATGAAGGCCCTTGCTGCCTTCGTTTGGGGTGAAAGCCATGCTGGGTGTTCCCGCTGCAGTGCCCTAGCCTCTGTGCCACCCCAGGGGGACAGCACAAAGCCCTTGCTAGCTCAGCCTCCAAAATTCAGACCGAACTGTTAGCTGTGAGTGCTAAAGATGCTGGTTAGGCCTCCAAAAGAACATCTTAATGCAGATGGTGAGCAGCACCACTAGTTATTAATGATGGACTGTTGTGGAAAACTGTATGGGTGTCAGTACAGATTTCAACGAGCCATTTGAGGTCAAAGTTTTGCTCTTCATCACATACTGTGTCTGGTGGGCTTGGCTCCCTTGTGCGCACGAGGGGTAAGGGCTGTGCTTATTCAGAGGCTCAGTGAGGTTTTTAGTGGCAGTATTGGTGGGTGAGACAGCAGTAGGTTGTAAGCATGAAGATGGTGCTCCATTTGTAGTATCCTCTTATGAGTCATACAAATATTTCTTACCTGTGGTCGAATCAAACATCAGAACAAAACAATACTAAAATTACAATGATGCTATTGCCTGATTACAATTTCTTCAAATGAACCCTAAATTGCCAGGACATGAGGCAGAAATCATTACTGTTGTTCTTCTTTTTTAACTTATTTTATTTTAACCTATCTATACCTGCCTTGATGGTCTGGTACTTTGAAAAAATTATCCTCTGGTGCAGGATTCTCATTTGTAAGCAACTAAATGAAAGGACCATTACCAGCAAACTATCCAGTGGGCATTGAGTTAAAGGACCTTTGCAAAATTCAACTGAAACAGAGAACAGGTTAGGAAACCCTCTGAAAACTGAGTGGATGTACTTTTATTACCATCAGTCAGCTCTTGAGCTTATAAATCAAACCCTTGCCAACTAAAGTCTCTCATCAGAAATGTCAGTAGCTAACGTACAAGGTTGTCCTGTGGGGTTATTCTTTGTCAGATGTTTGATGTATGTGCTTGGTGGGAACGGACAGATGACTTTGGACTTGTTAGGCACCAGAAGTCCTCTCTGGAGAGCCAGATCCATCCATTTTCCCACCTATGTCTCATTTCTGTACCCAGTTACATGACTTCCCCTTGAGAACCTTTTCTATGGATATTGTTCCTAAATACCTCGAAGAAGCCAACAAACAATTGTTTGGCTTCTGCCTTTTTCTTTTCTTTCTTTTTTTTTTTTTTTAAAGAGAGTTTCTCTGGTGGGAAGCATTACTGCTGTTGGTCTTTTCAGCAGATTTGGTGGGGGGTTGTTGTTTCTGCACTTGGGCTGTTTGTATGGATGCTTGTTGATTTTGTTGTTGTCTTTCCCATCTATTGTTGGCAGTCAGGGGAAGTGGGAGGTTCTCTGTTTTGGTTTTGGTTTTGTTTTGACCACATGTGAAGTATTTACACAGGCAGACTTTTGTGAGGGTGAGATTTTCTCTGTGTTTTTGTATTTGTTTGCAGGGTTTGCTGCATCTCGGGGCATTTTTGTTTTTGTTCAGCTTTTGTTATTCTTAAATTCAGCTTACTCTTCGTATCTTTGTTTAACCTGAGCCTGCTGAAACCAGCCGCTGTCTGCATGTATCCATGCTCAGCATTCATCTTAATTTCCACTATTGACATCTCTTTCTATTTTTTAAATAGGAAAAATGAGGGCTTACTGTTTCATTCATATCCTCTTGGACAGATTGCCAAAGCAAACTGAAAGCCTTTTGCCATTGTATGGAGCAGTTCTTACTGACCAGAGGATGGACTGCATTTTCACTTCGTTGCATTTTTATCTACACCTATGATGTCAGGTGGTAGGAGGGCGTTACTCACCCAGCTCTTTCTTAAGGGACTGGCACTAAAACCAAAAAGAGGTCTGAGGCTCCCTAGTCTTAAATATTGAGATGTGGGTTTGTACCTGCACAGATCAGAAGAGAACACCTTTCTGGGACACCTGAGCTTCACCACGTGCAAGCAGAGGTAGGTCTGCTTCGAGGGAGAGACCGCCATGTCCTTGCTCTGGGAGAACTCGCCTTGTAGCATGGAGATGAAGGGTTGCAATGAGCAGCTCGCTCCTTCTGCAGCGTGGGGCACAGTGGGGCTGAGATGGGTACTTTTTTTTTCCGGAGTGGCTGTACTTGCCCATGGCTGGCTGCGATGGATGTGGGGGCTCAGGGTCCTTGGTGGCTGAAGAGGCTGCTCAGGAGCACCACAGCACTAACAGCTGCTTGTAAAATTTAGCACTAACAAGGATCCGTTCATTTCTAAAGGGGAAAAAAAGGTTGGGAGGGGCATCGGAGAGCAGAGGATGATTCACCCTTGTGTTAAAGCCTTTTTTCTTTCCTTACGTGGATGTTGAGAAGGCTTTACGTTCAATCCAGTATATTGTAACATTTTATAAATACATATTCTTGCATATAAACCTAATAAATCCAAATAGGAAGCTAGTATGACTTGGAGGAGCCCTCAGAACTTGGGCCAAAACAGGGTTTTAAAACAAATGTATGGAGCATTGAAAACAAGAGTGACCCTGGGATAATGTGGGTTAGGACCTTGAGCTCTGTTCCTTGCAAGCTGGGTTCTGTCCCTCACCTGCACAGAGATCTCACTGCTGGGAAGAGGCACAGGC
Organism: Penelope pileata; assembly: GCA_013396635.1. NCBI lineage: Eukaryota > Metazoa > Chordata > Aves > Galliformes > Cracidae > Penelope > Penelope pileata. Next base: position 193,263 of record WBMW01001713.1, read on the forward strand.
TCTGTGAAGAGACACAGGCACTTTCAGTTCTCCAGTATTTATCCTTCTTTATTTTTCTGGCTAAAATACTTTTAAAAAAATTAAAAATGGAAAAGTGAGCAGGCAGTTACTTCAACATCATCATGAAAAGATGCAGAAATAGTACAAGCTGATTTCACTCCTGTCTCCTTAAAGAGGAAGAAATAATCTGTGATATAAATAAGCAATTAAAAATAGTAGCTATTAGGGAGTCTGAAGAAACAAAGCAGGAGTTAGCTGTGAGGTAGAGCTGATTTCAGAGAAACCCTCATCCTTTTTGTCTGTGTTTCTAATTTGAAACTCTTTGACGTCAGGGTCTATTCTTAATAGTTGATGCTCAGCTTCCGATTGTGATGTGTAAGTTAAATGTCATGGGTGAGACTCTGGTGTAAACTGCCCGGTTCTTACTGATGATCAGCAGCATAAGTCATCTCTGGCCTCAGATCTCTTTCAGACCTTCGCTGTGATGGTGCAGGCTCTGCCTGTGGAGCCCTGTGTGCACGTAGCAGGGAGTGCTTTGCATGGGCTCTCTCACTTGCTCACAAACGAAGGAGAACGTCTCTTACGCCTATGGGTGCCCATGTGCATGCGGAGACATCAGCAGGGCAGACAGGAGCGGGAGGGAAGAACCTGAAGTAATGGAAGATGCCCATGCACAGAGGATGCTTGAGATCAAGCTGTAAAGGGAACCTGCAGAGAAACCCCTTCATGGGAGGGGTGCTACCTGCACTCAGCACAGCTCTCCGAAGAGCAAGTCAGGAGTGGTGGGGGCTGGATCTCTGACACTAATCCCCGCGCTGCCCACCTCTGTTTCAGCAAGGGGCTGTAGGCCTGCTCAGAGGTGCTGCACAGACCCTCTTCCAGGAATCAGACATATATCCTTTTCCCAGCACTGTAGGTGAAGCTGTGGAACTTGGAAAAGTTTACACAGAAGTGTAAAAATAAGTACTGTTATATATAGCTGTGAAGGTTCTTTTTGAAAGCAGAGCCAAGTGATTTTTCTCACTTTATCTGAAAGATTTGTATTGACTGGAGCTGCTCTGTTGATAACATGAGGTATTAGGCTGTGTCTTGGCCTAATATCCAGCTGTGCTCTGCCAAAACTCACTCTTCAGATTCCAGGGGGAAACCTGCAGTTTCTCCTGGGACAGGACAAGGCTCATTGGACAAGCCTGAAGACAAATGGTCATGTGCAGGCCATGTCTGTAGCACTAAACCTTCCTTTCTTGCACTATTCCCTGCCCTTCTTGCCCAGAACAGGGAGACTTTGTTCCTACTGCCCTCTGGGGTTGCCCAGGGCTTATGCTGTCCCAGTAACCAGGTACTGCTTGGCAGTGTTGGCACGATGGATCCTCACTGAGAAGCTCACTGAGGCTCCTGCCATGGCCATACTTCATTAGAGCCATTTGCTCTAATTTGGTGCAGACCTGGAGCTTCTGGAGCTGCAGCCCAATTCTGCAATGTCACGAAAGTTTTTTGCGCTTCAAGGCACTTCAATGCATACAAACACTTTTAAAATGACCTCCCTGGTCCAGATGCCTTCAGCTGTACCCCAGTTTTCAAAGCTGGCACCAGTGGCTGCCCTGCTATTTGCCCTCGACCACCACTGTGTTGTGCTTTTCTAGCTTACGTTTCAGGGAACACAAATGCAGGCGTCACCACAACATACATATTTCCTTCAGCACTTCTACTGTCATGCTTTGGGAGCCAGCTGCTACTTCTGCACCAGCCTGTGTCCTGAGATGCAGCCAGGGATGAGCAGAAATAACAGCAAAGGAATATTTCAAGCCCTTGGGATCGTCAAGTAGATGGGCAGACATTTAATTCATTGTGTCCACAGGAGGCTTCGGACACAGAACAGGAGCACTTAGAGAACTGAGCGCATTTCCTCCCTGCTCTCCATTACTTTTGACATATTCTAGTTATATTTTGGGTCTGTTTTTGACATATTCTTGATACAGACCAGAAGCTTGAGGCAGAAAAGCAGCAACAACAGCAAGGCTTTGTCCTGCAGAGTGCTTACCTTTCAGGGATCAAAGCTCAGCACAGAACATGAAGGTGCCCAGACTTGGTAATTGCAGCAAGCAATTATACCAGGCACAAATCAGGAGCTTGCACTCCTGACATGCTGCTTCCCCTCCGCGCCTGTCTTGAACAGGACTAAAGAATTAATGTTGTCAGACATGTGTCTAGACACCTCTTTTTCCTTTTTTTTTTTTTTCATTACTAGCTGAGCGCTCAGACGCTTTCTAACAATAACACTCAGAGCATGCTTCAGGTGCTGGGATGTATAGGGACAGCCCTGCACATGTACATAACAGCGCACACTGGGGGTGGGAGGAACAGGACCCGGACAGCCCGAGTCCCTCTTCAGCTGGGCAAATCCTGCATGAATTTTACTTAGCTCTGAGCTGTGCAACTCAGTGCTCCGAGAGAGGAGGAAAACAAGCAACAAATTAAGTTTAAAAGGGATTGGGCATCAGAGTGCAGTTGGCTTCTCAAGCAGCCATTTCAGTGCACCCATCCCCTGCGCTGCAGGCAGATGCACGCTGACGCAATGCTCTGAGCCTCCCGTGTGTCCGTGTCTGTTACCATCATATTGCCTTAGCGTTTTCTGTGACATCCGTGCTTGTCCCTGGGTGAGATGGGGATCCTTGGGGCATGGAACTCATTTTCTCTGGAGAACCCAGGACAAAGGGGCTGCAGTCCTATTTGTTCACCAGCACGGCTGCAGAATAAATGGATAATATAAGCAATTCACCCAGAAGAGTTTAATTACTCCAAGCACCCTCCTCATTGCTCTCGGAGGAATTTTAGCTTCCCTGGGTTGTGTTGGATGAATGGCTCAGGGGAACAGCTCTGATAGCAGATCCTGGGCTGAAGAAAGCGTCCGCAGCAGTGCTGCTCCCCGCCATTGGCAGGACTGGATACTGGGAAGAGAGACGTGGAAGAAAGTAACCCTATGTGCTCCCGTTCTCATTCTGGCTGTCCTCATTTCTCCCCATAGGGTGGTCAATCTTTAATAACCAATGTAGGAGGCAGGCTCCCCAGGGCTGGACCGTGCCATGTGACCCTGCACTTGGGCAACAGCCCCGCGCACCGCTGGGGAGCTGGGAACCAGCTGTTTCCCAGGGCTGCAGCCTGGGGGTGACTCATCGCGCCAGCACATTGGGGTGGACCCATTAAACCGGGACATCTGGGCAAGTCTGAGTGCTCTGGTGTCACAGCACTTGGGCTCTGTCCGCTGCTGGGGGCTGCTGGAGACCTCACTCCTTGCCTTGGAGGAATTGTTGGCCAGGCTCTTGTTTGAGCCAGGAGTTGGACTCCATGAGCCTTATGGGTCTCTTACAACTCAGGATATTCTATGATTCCAACCAGGATATTCTATGATTCCAACTTGGGATATTCTGTGATTCCAAGAACAGTATACATCTCCTGTTGTCTTCTTCTCTAGGGAGCTGTGCTTTAGTAGGCCATGGGGTGCACCAGGTAGGCCTTGGGAGGCCTTTCTTAACATAGCTCAAAAGACAACTGAGAAGAACTGGATTTTTATTCAGAGCAGTGCCCTTCCTTCTGCGTGTCATCAGATCAGTGAGTGTGAAGAGGCAGCTCTGCCTGAGGCGTGACAGATGTCTGGAAACGAGGGCCCAGTACGTGGCACTGCTGCCCTTTTGTGTTCTGACCATGGCCTCCTGAGTCTCTGCTTCACACTGTACAAGGCAGAGCTGCCCCATGTGCAGATGTGGGGGCTTGGATGATGAGGAAGGCAGAAGTAGATGGGTTTTTTTGTGTGTACGTTTAAGGTTTTTTTAAGCAATGTTTAGCTAATGTCCTGCAGGCCTTTGTAAGCTGGGGGCCGGGCCCTGCAGTCCTTACAAACAATGGTTGGGGTATTTGGGATTCACTTGAGTCAGACTGAGTAAAAGAGATTTCCCATTGGAGGAAGAGAGAAGGAGGAATTTGCTTTCTCTCCCACTTTCAAAAACGTACAGGGAAAAAGTACATATTTTGGCACTCAGGGTTAAACTTCAGAACAAATGCTGAGTGAGCAAAGCTCAGATACCTGCCTGTGCTGCAGCCCTGCTTTGAAAGCCCAGGGTGCTGTGAAGCTGGGCCAGCCCCGCTGCCCCACCATGCAGCTGAGAGCTGAATGGGTGCTGCTCAGGCTCCCGTACTCACACACTCCAACACCGCTTGCTCGGAGAGCATTTGCAGTTTTTTCCCTAATTCTTCACAGTTCCTGTGCTCTGTGTGCATCTCCTCCAGGCCTTTAGCTGAAAGCACAGCAACATCTCCTGGAACCCGGTGGCTACTGCAAGCTCAGCTGTCAGCATTGTCCTTAAATCCCAAACGGAGATGTTCACTCAGTCCCAAAAACTCCATATTCGCTCCCGTTGTGCAGGCACCAGGAGTGGCATGGGGGCAGTGTGTGTCCAGCACATCTCTTTGCCTTCGTGAGGAGGGAACCAGCTATCGGACAATGCCTGTTGGTTACTCAGCTGCTGCTCAGAAGTTGTGTTGTGTCTAGTGATGCAGGTCACTGTGTTATCCCAGTGCTTGTTGTTAAGAGGGAAACCATGGAGAGAGAGATGGAGAACAGGACTGGTGGTACCACACCAAAGGAGGTAGGAGGGACTCACCCCACAGGCAAGTGCAGGAGCTTCCAAATGTCTGAATTTAGCTAACAAGGAGCTGGTCTCCCGTGGAGGAAAGCTACTGGGACCATGTGTATCCCTGAGGTCTGAGCAAGAAGCTGCTGAAAGGGGTTCTCTTCTCAGAAATAAAGCAAACTACTGTCCTTGTTGACTTCATTTAGAAGGCCAGATAGAACTGGAGAAAAAGACAAATGCAGAAGGACAATGATAGTTTCCTCCAAGGCCTATCCTAAGACACAGCAGAAGCAAGACTAGGTGGGACTGATCTTACAAGTGCATCATAGAACCATAGAATAGCTTGGGTTGGATGGGATCTTGCTGATTCCAGTGGCTGTGCTCTGTGGGACAACACCTGAGTGCACACAAGCTCTTGGAGCACAGTCGAGTTGGACTGCAGAGCCCACCTGCAGGCTTCCTCCCTTCTCCTCACAGAAAAAAAGGTGGAAAATACTGGTAGGGAACTGTTGCCCTCATGGCTTTGAGGAAACTGGAAGTCCAGGTTTGTTATGAGATCCACATATTGCAGTGGAGGTCGCTGAGTGAGAATAGTGAGGCACTTTGAGGTAGACTCTGGCTTAGGAAGGAGGATTTTTCCACTTGCATAGTGTATCGTTTATAACATCCCACGTTGACATGAAAAATGTCTTTTTTTTTCCCCAGTCGGTGCTTGACATAAGCTACAGGCTTTATTCATTTGCTTCCTGGTATGGCCTCACCCATCATACACTGCTCACCAGGGCTTTTAGGTACAGAAAATGGTCCAACTGACCCACCCACCGTCATCACTTTTTCCCCCACCCTGACCTCATGAGAGGAGATGCTTTGGGTGTGACAGCTCTTACTGAAGATATGTGTATAAAAACAAAACAAAACACAAAAAAACAGACAAAACTGGAAACTTCCTCCCCCTGAATCAGATCAGCTCTGAAATCCTTTTGGCTGCAGGGACTGGGATGAGGTATCTCCACAAGACAGGTGCCCAGCAGCAGCTGTGAGCAACATGCACAGGAGTTCCCACAAATCCAAAACACCAACTAAGGGATGAGTGAATATCTTTGCAAGAGCTTTTGCCATTTAGGTGCAGTTTTGTAGGGCAACGTGCCAACCCATGGGAGAGAGGGGTGACAGGCTTAGAATCATAGAATCATAGAATGGTTCAGGTTGGAAGGGACCTTAGAGATCGTCTTGTCCCACCCCCCCTGCCATGGGCAAGGACACCTCCCACCAGACCAGGTCGCCCAAAGCCCCATCCAGCCTGGCTTTGAATACTTCCAGGGAGGGGGCATCAACGACTTCTCTGGGCAACCTGTTCCAGTGTCTCACCACCCTCACAGCAAAGAATTTCTTCCTTGTATCTAGTCTAAATCTACCCTCTTTCAGTTTATAACCATTACCCCTTGTCCTGTCATTACCTGTCCTTGTAAAAAGCCCCTCCCCAGCTTTCCTGTAGGCCCCCTTCAGGTACTGGAAGGCTGCTATCAGGTCCTCCCGCAGCCTTCTCTTCTCCAGGCTGAAGAGTCCTAACTCTCAACCATTTGTTACCATTGCCTTCAACCATTTGTTTTGGTGAGTTCCCTCAAATAGAGAAAAAGGCAAGAAAAACAAAATGTTGTTAGTGGAAACTTTTATGTTGCAAAATTCCAGGAAATACATGTCATTGGTAAGGCACTGATGAGGCACGGGTTGGGCAGCTCAAGGCTCCTCGACCAAGACTTCACAGCTTGAGTTTCTTGCTGCCGCTGTGCCTGCTGTGCCCTGGTCAGGGGCAAGGAAGGGCTATGCATTATTTAAACATAGCTGAGAGACACATCTTTCCCCTTGTTCTGACAATTAACCAACAGGATCACGTTGCAGAAGAGTATAAGAACCAGGATGGGGAGAGGGAGTGTGGATGTGAATGTAGATTTCTTGTCTGGCGCGACACAAAGGCACTGCTTGTACTGCAGCACGCCCAGCAGCGTTATCTGCCAAATTATTTGTTTAATTTTCACTGCTGTCCTTGTTACATCTTGACTTGCTAATTAGTATTTTAAGTGCCCGGAGACTAGTTTGAATGTTTTCCTGCAGCGTTCACACACATCTCTGTTGCTATTCCTCCCTCCTGCCCTGCATGATCGCAGCAGTAACATCATGTCTGCTTCCAGACATGCTGAATGCTTAAAAGCAGGAGCAAAACTCAATCTCCTCTGCTCGTTCATGCGTGGAGCACTCTTATTTGCATGAGAAGAGATCATGCTGTGGAGCAGCACACCCTAAAGGCGGGGGAGAAGGGTACCTCTGCCCACAAACAGAAGTGAGGGGGCACAAACGTAGATGAGCTGCATGTACCTTCTGCAGCTCCCCTGGGTTTTCATGCCCCGTTTGCAATATTCAAACTGCCCTGCACAGCTGATGCAGAAAGAGTGCATTGGGAGCACCATGGGCAGCCTCAGCTGGGTTTCAGTGTGCTATTTGATGATGCCACAGTTAGCAAAATATCTGTAGAGGAGGATGTCCTGAATGGATGGATGTAAAAACGAGGCATGGATCTCTGAATGAACAGAGATCTTATGGCCACCGTGGTATGGCAATGGGGCACCTGATCGACCTTACCATTAATTGAGGGATTTGTAGAGTTGCTCCCACGAGCAGATGAACTTGGATTACACTGCAGAGAATCTTAAATCATGCTCTTCTTAGAAGGAGTATCAAGCATTTATGCAAATGACCAAAACCCCTGATTTATTTTACAGATCTCCTTCTAGCTTTTTGAACTCCTCCTAGTTACCTTTCTGCAGATAAGCAGACAGTAACAACTAAAAACCATTTTCAGTAGTGACAGTTTTCAAAGCACACAGTCACCCCGGTTGCTTTTAGCTAATGCTGTCTGGGAGGTTTTGCAAGCAGAATAAATACATTTTTGTACGTGCACAGTTCTGGATATTTAGTACACAGAGGCACTTGCCAAACATTTTGTGTGAACAAAAAGCCCTTTTCCTGACTGTTTACAGATGACCTGCATAGAATAAGTGAGAGGTTTGAGCATGGCTGAACTGAACAGCTGCTGAGAATTCAAATAAATGGTGGCAAACGCTGCTTTTTCCACAGGCTCCACTTTGAATGATGCGGAAATGCGGCATGTCCCAGGCCGATGCTGTCCATCAAAGCAGTGGAGAGAAGGAAACCTTGTCTCATTTCCATTTCCCCAACTTGCTCTTTGAAAGTCGATTGTTTAAGTGTTATCATTTCTGAAAGCTTCTTAGTGTTCAGGTTCCAGCAGCGATCTCATGGGCTTTGATGAGCTTTTTTGAGCTGAAAGGAGGTTGTGTGAACAATGACATGAAGACGATCGCTTGCATCTGCGTGCCATGTGCGCTGGGACGTATCAGTCCGTACGATGAATAATGCACATGCCACCACCTTTGATTTTCGCAGCATTGATTTTCATTTCTTGCCGATGCTCAGTGGAGCAAAGGCTGACTTTCCAAATTTTCTGGGCTCTCAAAATGTACCTTCTGTAATTATAAAGAACTGTGCTGAAGAGCACAGGATTTCTTTGTGGCTGGCCCCAAATCCTCGTGTTGCCAATGTCTGCACTCGAAAGAGCTGAAACATCCTCAGTCATCAGAGCTAATAAGTTAATGTTCAGTGCCACTGGGGAACTTCCTTATCTGACACCAGCAACAGAGATTAAATGACAGAAACACTACACTTCAATATCAGCAGTGGGTCTTTGTGAGCTTGTTTTACTTTTCCTTGTTTCTTAATGAATTGGGATTCTCTGAAGTCCGATTCAGAAGCTGTTTGGGACACTTCTTTCTTTGCAGGTGGTGCTACTGAGCCCTCAGGAATGCTTGGCTCAGACTTTACAGGAGGCAAACTGAGTGCTCAAATGTTATGTAAAGCAAAACAAAACAAAATCAAAGGAAAAATGCACATTTCTTATGGAGGTGTTTCTCCACAGCTGGTGAGGCATATGCAGAAGCCCTAAGTGGTGCTACAAAGCTTTTACGGGGCTCATTAGAGCTGACCTACTTCTCTGTTGTGTTTTCAACGTGTGGATAGAGGCATCTTCAAACTCGTGCTAGCAGCAGCATGGTAGAGACGTCTTCCCACTTCTGAGACACAGTTTTGGTCCGCTCCAAGCTCCAGCTTTGTTACAGTGGTAAAGGCACTCTGAACTAAGGGTGAATCTGTGGTGACTGCTTTCTCTAACACACCTTTGTGCATTGCAATTAGTATCTTCACTGCCAGATGTAAGATACCATTTGGTTTTTTCACCATAGTTTGCTTTGAGTTGTGTGAGTTCCCACTGAAAATTCTACTGGAGGAAAAGAAAAAGACAAGTAGGGGTTGTGCCATTCTGCCTTGACATAAAGTGGACCAATGAAAATCTTCAGTTTGCATTCTTGCTTTAAGAGGTTCTTCTTTAAAACAACTTCATTCACTCTACATCACCTTCTAGCTCCACCCACGAACTTCTTATGGAACGGAAGCTGAGTAAATCTGGTCTAATCTGACGTCACTTTGGAATGGGCCCCACATCAATCTCTGCCCTGCAGAGAAAAGGGAGCTCTTAGGGCAGAGCCAAAGACTTTTGATTGGAAAACTTTGGGAATGTATCTCCTTTTCTGCTCCCAGGTGAATGACAAGTAGGCTGTTAGGGAGACCAACAGAAGCAAAGGATTGTGTGGGCTCAAGGCAGGGTAAGCACCTTTCTAGGCTGACAGGTCAAGCAGTGGTGAACCAGCCCTGGGGAACACCTCTCCAGGTCAAACTCATCTTGTGTATGGGCAGAGTTAACTGGGCTGCAGGTGGACAAAAGCTTTGTTGTTTGCTGTTTCATTTGGGGACTGCTCTGTAGCTCAGTGCAAGCAAAAGGAGAATATCTGACCTGAAAACCTTCTAGGGTTCCTGTTATTTTCTTGGAGCAAAACCACTGTTTGTCCCACTGACTGCAGGGAGTCTGTGCTGCAGTGCACAGACTTTGTGTCTGCTGCCTACACATGAGCACCCTTCTAACCGGGCTTCTTCAGGAAGATGTGCACACACTCAGTGTGTGATTTTTGTGCTGACAGAGGATGGCTGGGCTAGACTGAACCGAAACCTGTTCACACAATTTAAGCTCATGTCATCCATTCTTTGGATCAGAAATCTGATTGCAGAAGTGCATAATAATGAACTAATGGAGACCTAAGGGGACTTGGAAGCCAACTGTTTGACAGCAGAGGTCTGTTAGCCTGTTTCTCTGACAGTTTCCCTGTCAGACCTTGTTACATAGCCACTTCCACGTCTGAGGGATGACAAAGTGGATTAGCACATCCGAGTTAGATGACAGTGAAAACAAACATCTTTTATCAGCTAAGTATCTCCTTTTGGAGCCATTCCCGTGCTGATGGCTGCAAGGGCCTTTCTGCTGCTTCCTCCTGCAGAAGGGCCAACATCCACTACTGGCATCTCAGAGCTGAGGAAGTTACTTGCCAGGCTGAGCCCTTATCCTGGTACTGGCGTCTCTGCTGAGTTTCTGCTCATGACCTTGCAGCTCACAAGCTGTAAAGCTGGAGATAAGCAGCTCAGAGTGCTCTAGGATTCCTGTATTCCCAACCATGAAGACATGAATAACCCATAACGTGCCACATTGCATTAATCAACAAAGGATGTAAGGCCTATTGGGGTCTGAGGGAAGGTGCTCCATAGGCTTGAAATTCTGCTAGGTTCTTCCTGAGTTCCCTGCTACAGCCCTATTGCATCCAGCCTACTGCTTCCAGCCCAAGTCAGTCCATGATTCTAAGGCTGTGTAATTCTATGATAAAGTAGAGGCTTCCCCATCCCAAGCTGCAGTATTGATTAGGTTAGTTTTGTTGGAGCTTGAAACAGTTGTCAATCGCTTCTGTTAATAAAGACATCAAATGCAGATGAAGACCCAAACCAAGCATGGAGCCCAAAGGTAAGCCACCAGTTAGGAGACAAGGTTTTCTAAAACAAGGTTGCCAGTCAGCTGAGGTGACACCTCTGCTTGCTGGTTGTGTCGTGGTGACAAATGGACAGATTCAGCTCATCTGCAGCCGCCTACACCTGCACGAAGACCAGGGCCATGCTCTGTCCTCCACCAAGTGGCCCAAGTGCAGGTCAGCAAGAGGCCGGTACCTACAGTCTGTGATTAGAGAGCAGGAGCACGAGGTCTCAAACACGTTTGTGTTTGTTAACATGATCTCCATCCTGCCCATTGCCAAGTCTCGTGTTTCTGCTGCGACCTGAAGTCTATTTGCAGGTACGTGAGCTACGACACAAGTAATTCCCTGCAGCCTGCTCCATACCCTGTCCTGCACATGTGACACCAGTGTGTCCCCGTGCGCTGGCAGCCGTGGGAACGTTGCGTTTGCTAAAGGGCTGAGTTTGGCTCTTGCATCAAGGTCTCTCATCCTGCCCCACTGCTTGTGCAGATATGCTGATACTGTGCTGTAAAGAGAAGATTTTTCTGGACAAAATTGACATTATAAATGAATTGTTGGTTAATTTGCTGCTCTCTTAGCATCATTGATCCTGTAGCTACGTCCTTAAGCAGGTGTGTCTGAATATAAACTACCCAGAGGTAAAATTATATCCCAGTCTGGATGCAGAGCACAGCTTTCTTATTGCCAGGCTTTCAATCCCATCAAGAGTTTCAGGGTTACTCATGCAAAAATAGCTGCTCTGCCTGAGCGAGCTTACGAGTGCCGTACATCAGTGTCACAGGCAGAAGCGTGAGCACTCACGAAGGCATTTGCTACATTTCCTGCAGGCAACACTGGCACAGCTTGGTCAGATCCTCACGTCACATCGTTGGTCAGATCCTGGCAGGCCTGGGGACACGCTTCAGCGAGACAGAGCCAAAAGGTGCCCAGACCATTACCATGCAGACACGTCTTTCTGAAGATGTTGAATGTTTTGGCACAGCCCGGTGGCTGCTCGTCCTTCTCAGCTGCTTGCTGCTCCGTCCCCAGCTGGCAGCAGCTCCAGGGAGTTTGTAGGTTGGGGTTTTCCTTCGGATATGTTCAGAGGTGCAGAGGAACCACAAGAAAGAAGCAGCATTAAGGCAGCAGAGCAAGGCTGAAAGACCAGCACAGAGGTCTTGGGTAACCTGGTTTCCTTTCTTCTCCTCCTGGTTGGACTCTCTTGGTGAGATGAAAGAGGATACCCAGCAGCCTTTTCCCAGGTTTTCTCTCCAGAGAGGCTTAACGTCTTCTGTCCGTCACCCATGAAGATGTTGGTCTTCACCTCAGTGTGTTTCAATCTCTTCAAAAGTAGAACATCCTCCAGCATATGAACCTTCCCTGGAGTGAGCAGTCCTGGACAAATCCAAACACCCTTGAGCCAGGAGATGTCTCAAGGCCACCAGGCCAAGCCTGAGCCAAGCAGCACCCACACCTTGCAGACCTGGTTTGCTGGTTAGTGCTGCCAGGGAAACGCCTGTCCCACCCCAACCTGTAGAAAGGTGACCTGTTCCTGGGCAGACACTGCAGGGAGCTGTGCTCGGAAAAGCCTCTGGGCAAAAAAGTAAGGAAACTGTGTAAAAACTGAAGGAATGTCCCTCACAGGGGGAGCAAGTGAAAAAAAGAGCCTGGATAGCAAAGCTGGGTGAGGAGAGCAGGTTGGGAGCCCACGATGATCAGAGCTCTGACATAGCATTGGGCTTGGCTTTTATTGTTTTATTATTATTATTATATTTTTTTACTTTAGCTGAAGCTTACCCTTTTTACAGTGGAGAGCAAAATGAAAGCATTTCTCACCGCTGTGAGAAGAGACAAATGGAAAATTAAGAAAGGGTATTAAATGTGCATGCAAGGAATAAAAAATATTTTTTTAAGGTTATTTTTTGTAAGGAGGACAGAGCAGCCTTTATACTTTCCAGGGGCTTGGCTAAATAAATGCTTTTCTCCAGGTGAAAAAAATAACTTTTACAGAAAAACCCTTCAGCAAGGCACTGAGCAGCCTCTGCGACGCATCCCCAGCTACTCAGGTGTGGCTGTTCTCTCATTAACAGTCTGCTTCTGATATAAATAATCCCTCTCTCATCTGTGCCTGTGGTTTATGCACACCCACACACAGATACATGCATGAATATAGGTCTGCTTATTCCTAAAACTCAAACCAATCTTTAAGGCACACGATGAGAAGTAAATGCTTGTCTCACGGGCTCGTACTGATGGACGAAGGAGCCTTGGCACTGGAGCATGGCCCTGGTCCACAGCTACCTGCATCCCTGGGGAAATCCAGGGACTGACTTCTCCTTTGTCGATGGGCACAGAGTTTTCTTTTCCTGCAGAGCTGCCTGTATTTAGCTGAGCAGCTCGCTGCTCTGTGCACCTTCCTGCTTGATCTGTCAGATGGTAAATGAGGGATCTGCATGTTTCCAAGTTGTTCTGCCCAAGTCATGGGTCCTTGGGAACTGGGAAGTGGGAGAACATGATTCCTGCTCCAAAGGGATGTGCCCAGAGCACCAGTCCTTTAATTATGCCAAGATCTGGGGCCAGCTTTCTCCTGCCTTTTCAGATAAGCAGTTTCGCCGAGCAGACAGATTACAGTGAGCAAAATCTGGCACCTGGCTCCTCTGGCACGGAGGGGCTTTATGCCCACGCAGACTCCAGCCGTGGAAATGTGCGCACATCCAGGGATCCACCCAAGCAGATCCAGCTGCCATGCCAGCAGATTAGTGCCTACAAAACAGCAGCAAATACTGGGCAGGAATTTAGCATCCTGTCTCCCAGGCCTGTGAACTGAATCCTAAGGACGTTCATCTGTCCTCCTCATCCCACGTGGGAAAAGCTGGCCAGAGCCCATTTCCCTGCAGCCCTCCAGGCTCTCAGAAATGGAAAGCAGTGAGCCCTTGCCCTGCTGCAGGCTGCTTCCCTGGGGAACAAATGGGTTGTGTGTGTGTGCAGGAGTGATGCCTGCACCGTGACAAATCGCAGAAATTCGTCAGGCTCTCTCGTACTGATGCTGCAGCACCAGAACAGCTCTCGCCGTCTGGTAATTAGACAGAACACAGCCTTGTTGTCCTCCTTTGCAGTCTCACAGTGGCTGGTGCTCCACTGCACTTGCAGTTCTTGTGCAGGATGTACCTCGATATATCATCAGAGGCTTTAGGAGGAGAAACCCCGATAGCACAAACTTGGGTGGAGGTTTGGAAATGGCCTTGGTGTTGGCCCAATTGCAGCGAACGCTAAAACTTAGCACAGACTTCAAGGGGAGCGTCTTCCCAAAGGGTAAATCCTGGAGATAACGGGGTGCTTGCTCAGTGTTTACAGGCAGGAAAGATCTCATAGCTGCGTATTTACCGTGATTGTATGGGAGGGAGAGCGACATCTGAAGAAACATACATGGACTTTCTTCCCCAAAGAGAAAATCGGGTGAAGACAAAAATGATCTAAATAAATATTGGAAGATCATAGGAAACTATTCCTTGGAGGCAGAGAGGAGGGGTATACAAATGCAGATAAAGGCTGCATGCAAAAGTTGAGTATTGTTCTTTGGGGAATTTCAGCGCATCAAAGGAGCCTGGTATCAGCCCTGGAAGAACATCAGAAGAAACGTTTTCTGAAGGAAAGCAGTAAGAGGGAGTTAAAGATTTATCTGGGCAGGAGAAGGCACAATGGGCTCTCCAGTGTTACATTTTGAGGTGCTTTCTGGCTTTTCTTTGCTTTGCTCACCAAGCTCAAATAATGAACAGCTTCCTTCTGCTCGGATGCTGCTGAGTACAGCAACCCATCGGTGCTCTGGTGGGAGTCGGTGCCTGCCCGTGGCAGAACTGCTGCAAGGAGAGGATGGCTTCTGAGCAAGCTGCCACTGCTGAGGGCAAGTTCCCATGTGAGAACACGGTAAGAATTAAATAAGGCTTCCAGACAGCACTGGGTTAACGCGTCATACTCAGAGACACCCGAGTGCTTTATATATCAATGAATTTCCACTGCAATTTTCCACACAAGAAGCAAATTAGCTTGTAAAAATAGGCTGTGAGCGCAGCGCTGTCACTGCGGGCCTCGGGCTGGCTCTGCCAGCACATCAGGCACTGCCAGGGCTCGGGCACGGCCCAGCTGTGTGCTGACTTCAGGTTTCTTGGTTCCCATGCCTAAGCCTGGTGGCACCGCTCCATTTGCATGTGTTGCCAGCATCACCATGCGGTCCGGTCTGAACTGCCCTGCCGCAAGGCTGAAGATGGGCTTCCTGAAGACGAGGGCAGCAGGCAAATCCTGCCCCATGTAGGATTTTCCTTCTTCATGGAAAAAAAAAAAAAAAAAAAAAAAAAAAAAAAAAAAAAAAAAAAAAAAAAAAACCCAAAAATCTGTNAAAAACAAAAAAAAACCCTAAGATCTGTCTCCAAGTTGATATGCTATGATGTGTTTCGCTGCTGAGAAGGACCACAGTGAATCTGGTGTTTCAGGTGGCATTTTTCTGCTTTTCTTTCCTGGTTTCTCTTGGTGCAGGAGCCACTCAGGGCATGCATCTTCGCCTACACCTCTCACAGCAAAGACTTTGAAGGGCTCTACATGAAAGATGTAGGAAGAAATGGGAGTTTTAAATACTGTTCACAACCTGAAAGACCAGCCAAACACTGGCACAGCTACCCAGAGCTGTGGGCACCCATCCCTGGAGATGCCCAAGGCCATGGCATTGGAGTTGGGGCTGTGTGTGTTTTGAGGTCCCTTCCAACATGACCATTCTATGATCCTATGATTCTATGAAAATTCTGTTGTCACAGTTACTATCTGGGAAGAAATTGCCACGCCAGTGGCAAAGTGCCTTCAGTGGGTGGTGAGGACATGCCAGGAGGGGAGGCAGGTGCCCCCACGTGTCCCTTGGTGAAATTGACAAAATGACCCTCAATCTCCCGTCCATGGTCCCCAGGGCCATGGTCACTGGTTGTCTCCTCCCCGGGGGAAACTGTGGCCAGTGGACATTTTTTAGGGTGCATAAGAAACAGCCTAAAACTCTTGGCCATGGGGTGGGCACCCTGCTCGGGGTGTCCCGCTGGAGCAGAGGTGCCTCCAGCCCCATGCAGTCCATGCAGACCTCCAGCAAGGTCACGTGAGGTATTTTATCTCCCAGAGTCTGTGATAGGAAGTTTTAGGATTGCAAAGCCCAGCACCGGGAAATCACAGAACTGAGGCTGCCTGCTCACCCTAAGCTTGATCTTCTTGTGGATAAGCATTAAACCAATCTTTTATTATAGGTTTCAGTACTGCTTCTTTCCACTTAGTGAATGGAGAGTCACTCAGTCATTCTTATCCTGCCCATCGACATGGTACTATCCATGGTATTATCCATCGAGCAGCGCTGAACATGGCACTGAATGCAGAACTCTTGCCTTTGGGGTGTTTCACCAGAATACCAAAACGATGCACAGGCATTAGTGAGCTGTGAGCATTGTAATCCTATGTAATTAGCTGAGGAAATTAGACAGGGTGATGCTGCGCCCTTTACAGCTAGAGATCTGAGGAGCAGAGATTAAGGCCCTGAGTGTGTGTGAACTTCCAGTGCTCAGTTTCAGATAATGAGAGCTTAACTTTTTAATTTAGTTTAGTTTAATTGCTCAAGCCTAACAATTACCCTGCACCTTGCTGGTTCAACCTGCCACGGAAGCAATAGCTAAGCCAGAACTCTGCGCACCTTGAAGGAAACCTCTCTTTGTGGGGCTGAACCCAGCTCAAGAGGCGAAGCAGCTCTTCCTGACCCATGGGCGCTCCCACTGCTTTGGGATGTAACACAGTTTTCCTCTTGAAGGCTTCAGAGTCATTAAGGCCACCTCAGAATGAATGCATCACACCATAAAGCCCTTTACCTCCTTACTATTATTTCACCTCACCCTGTGGAGCATTGGGTTCCACTTCTGAGCCTTGGCCGCATCCCCGCTGCCAAGGTGTACGGCTCCGGTACGCATCGATCCACATCTCTGTGCCTGCATAAACCCTGCTCTGTAATACCTCCCACAGCAGCAAGCTGCTTCTCTTTTCCCAGCATCTCCAGATGGTGCTGGGATCATCGGAGCTTTGGGGGTTTGTTTGTTTATTTTTAGATCGCTTCCCACACTTGGGCCTTCATCGGGATGCCTCAGTCTTTCCATTCTCCGAAAATCCTGATTTTAGCTCATTTTTAATCCTCACCCCCAACCTCCTTCCCAGGAAAGTCCACAATGAGCTGTCATGTTTTATTATTAGTGTTGGTGCTGAGGTTCATTTTCTAAATCTCTGTTGTTCTTCCTCTTCCCAAAACAATTTGTAACCTCTGCACTCAGGATGGGTTTTGGTCTTCCCTTTGGATCAGCTGCCTTTGAGGTCACTGATGGATCTTCCTTTTTCTTACCATATTATTAAAAATAGGTAAGAAATCACAGCCCTTCATCCTGTAGTACTTTATTTTTTTTTTTTACTTTGATTTCTTTGCATGCCCCATAAAAGCTTTTGCCACACTTTAGTTACATCACCTCCTTTGGGATATAGCAATAATAATACACAACAATGAATACCTCTGCGGCCTGTCACCCCCACGTGTTCTGGAACAACCTGTCCTTCCTGCCAGCCGAGTGCCAGCCTCATTGGCTCCTGCGTAATCTCTAGCTTGTGAGCTGACCTTCAGCTTGTACTGCTTTAATTTTAATTTGATTGTTATTGATGCTGCTAATTGGAGGGGAAGGCAGCCACCCACAAGCACCAAGCTGATTTTTCTTGCAGCATGCAGTGTTGGCAGTGAGCAGCCCAAACCACCACACCGTGCTGCTGAGCACTGGGAGCGTGGTTTTTTGGGCAATCCCAAGCATGGTCACTGATTCACTCCACGTCAGGCCTTCCTCCCAGTGCTTCTCCTCACATGCCCACTCATAGCACCAGGATTCCCCTCTTGGATTCCTAAAGCCCATGGTTCATGGAGCCTTCCTTGGACACGTGCCGGCAGAGCAGCAGCGTGATCCCAGCGCCGTCCCTCCCAGTTCTCCTTCCCAACGATCCACCAGAACAACGTGATTTCACCAAATAAGTGGTCGAAAGGCCAGTCCCTGCAGACTGACAACAAAGACAGGGAAAATGCTGGGCTAATTATTGTCTTCCTTTGTTACACAGGCTCTCATCCCAGCAATTAGGGATGATGCTGGGGAACAGGCTGGATGGGAATGAGTCTGACGGGGAGAAATTACCACCCAGAGGTATTCGGGAGTTTTGTGCTGCTGTGTAAATTGCCTTCGCCCAGCTCAGACTCTTTTAACAAAACGCATTGCTTTGACAACACACTTTAATAGCTGTTTTTCT
The DNA here is from genome assembly GCA_013396635.1 of Penelope pileata. Taxonomy (NCBI): domain Eukaryota; kingdom Metazoa; phylum Chordata; class Aves; order Galliformes; family Cracidae; genus Penelope; species Penelope pileata. The sequence continues at coordinate 211,192 of WBMW01001713.1, forward strand.
GAAAAATGAGACTTTTTAAATGTTTCCAGCCAGCTCTGATCATGGCTTATGGTTCTCCTGGTGGCAACCAAACCCTTGTAGCCAAGCTCCTGCCCACAGATACCCCACTGACCCCTTCCCAGCTCCCCCAGCAAACCTCCCAGCTCTCTGGACATCAGATGCCCTGGAAGCTGCCCTGACCCACAGGGAATTGGCAAAGGGTTGATCTTCCCATCTGGAAGGGTCCTCTGCTGCTGCATCATCACTCAGATGAAATGCCAAAGGCTTGGTGGAGAGAATTAAGTAGGAAACTCAGCACAGAATCAGGTATTCCTGGTGGAGGAGGATACCATGTGTTTCCACAATAATTGGTTTAGGTCAGACGGTGAGGAGTCATAGAATCACAAAATCAAAGAATCATACAATCGTAAAACCATAGAACGGTTGGGCTGGAAGGATCTTAAAGCCTGTCCAGTCCCAACCCCTGTCGAGGGCTGGGTGCCCCCCCAGCTCAGGCTGCCCAGGTTATTTGGTGGCATTTCTCTGGGACTGGTTCATGCCTTCAGGTCCTGGTTTACATCAGCCCTGGTTGGTAAGCCAATTTCACAGCACAGCTTTGTACCTGGATGTGCAGGGCTGGACAGGGGCATTTTCGTGACTCGGTGTCATTTGCTCCTCTTCACACAATACTCTGTTCTTTTTTATATTTCTTGCTGCCTTGTCACTTAATTAGCTGTGTCTCTGGGTTTAGTCTGAGACCAAGTCCGGATCCAAGATCTCGGACAGATCCCTAAATAACCTCCTCCCACCCCGATACTACCTTGATGTATGCCACTCCTGATTCGTTTCCTCATCAGATTCTCATCTATCTTACCGTCACATCTCCAAGCTCATTTTCCCAGTAATTACAACTGCTCTCTGTTTTGATAATTCTGCTTTAGCAATAGGTTGGGCAGAGGATTAGGACACTGATGGCTTTAACCAGCAGGAAGCCTGCTCCCAGGCAAACAAGCAACGTGTTTTGGCTGCTGGAGTTCCTGAGCTTTGATTTATGACTTTCTTTCTACTTTCAATTTTTGTGGTTTTTTCAGTAAATTAAATTTCATTAGAAGAATGACTGCATGCTTTTTCTCTGCTATTTTTCTGCACAAGGCACCGTATTTGTAGGAACAGCAAATGTTTCAAGTCTCTTTCAGCCACTTATTTTATATGATAGTATATTATTTATGTTGCCTTATATTCTTTTCCATTAAATATGATCTTCTGTGGCAGGACTCAAGCTGGATTCTCCCACTGGATGTCTCTTCTAAGCTTTCAAAAGGTGCATGTACAAACCTAGGGGTGTTCCCACAGCACAGTGCAGGAAGCAGGCACCTGGGAGTACCCTCATCCTGGCATCAACGTTCTGCTGCAACCAAAGTAACTCTATGTTGTGTCATTCCTGAGGATATTTTATTGTTGGTGATGTATGTCTGTTGCTCCAAAAGTAATGCCTCCTATTTTCCCCCCCATGGAAACACAGCCAAGAGCATGATAACAGTGTTTGAAAGAGCAAATTCTCAGCTACAAAACATCATTCTTCAACACAGTCACCACCATCAGCTATGCATTTTCACCAGTGATGAAAAAGAGCCTGCATGCCACACTCATAAACATTTGTACCACTGGAGGTGACCACTGTTTCACAGCTGCTTTTATGATGTTGCTAGGAAAATGTTGCCCATTCAGTTCATCTTACATCGGTCTGAACAGATGGAGGTCAGAAGGTGCCAAATCTGGACTATACGGTGGGTGTGGCAGGACAGCCCAGCCAAGATTGGTAATGTGCTCCATGGTCTTCAGAGTGGTTTGGGGTCTGGTGTTACTGTGTTGCAAGAGAAAGGTTGTCTTCTTCTCCAGCCTGGCTCTGGGAGTTTAAGACTTCTTTTTAGCCAGTGCTGCAATGTAGCAGTCAGAATTGATGGTTTGTCTGAGCTCCTGGAAATCCAGAAGGATCACCCCTTTCCTATCCCGAAAGACAGTGCTGAGGGCTGCATCTTGAACATTTTCTTTGATGGGGAATTCTCATGTTGCCACTCCAAGGCCTGCTATTTTGACTGCAGCTCATAGTGGTGACACCACGTCTCGTCACTGGTAATGATGCAATCCAGCAACAGTCCAGGAAACCTTCAGCCTTGCCTTGGTTCGATAGGCCCTGACAGACTGCATACGGTGTTCTTTCTGTTCCTGTGTGAGCATTTGTGGGATCCACCTTGTGCAAACTTTGCGATATTTCAGTGTTGCCACCATTGTTTCCAATGTATTGAAGCTGATATTCAGCTCCATACACAGTTCATAATCCACCAGCCTGTATGGATGAGCTGATTGAGACGCTCTTCATTTTGTGGTGCGACGGCTGTGCGTGGCCATCCGGAAAGTGGCTTATCTTTCTTGCTGCTGTCACCACTGCTGAAATGCACCACCAGCCCTCACTGTGCTCACACCCACTGTTTGGTCTCCATAAACATTCAGCAAGTGTTGATGAGTGTCAATGGGTGACATTTTTCCTGCATGGAGGAATTCAGTCCCACCCCTTTGCTTTGTATGCACTCCCAGGTCAGACGCCATTTGGTCAGAGTGTCCCTCTGCTGCCATCTGTCCCACAGCAACAACATGGAATGGAATACTGGTGGGAAGGTTCAAGCTCTACTGCCATCCCGCCAACATCCCCCTCTGATGCCATGGGCCAACATAACAATATAGGAGGCAGTACTTTTGGAGCAGCCCTCATAGATACCTCCTTACAGTCCTAAAAATCTAAACACCACAGGGATTGTTCTTGCGTTTTGTAGGAGATGGAGAAATGGACATCAGTGTCCTGAGCTCTGTAGCATTCATCATCATTAAGTCATATACTGTAATTAATTACCAGGGAGCCTCACAGAGCACCACAATCACATAACCCCACCCTCACCCACAGCAGCGTGGCCCCGCAGCCCTCTGGCCACTGGTTTTGGGAGATCCAGGGCTGAAGGGCACAAGTCAGCCCAGATTTCAGCCCAGAAATCCTGAACCATCACTTCTTCAGCCTCAGCCTTGGCCAGCACTCTCGGAGCACCATTTCAGCAGCCGAGAAGGGAGGACGGCCACGGCACAGCTGCTGCTTACGCGGTGGTTTTGTTCCCTTTTGTCTGCAGGAGCCAGGCGGCAGCGAAGGGCTTTGGCAGAGCACCCAGAAGAGGAAGGCAGCAGCTCCGCAGTCTGTAAGCGCCCTCTGGTGCAAAGCCGGCCATGGCGTCAGCCTTGTGTGCCCCGCGATCACCCAGCAGCTGGGCTGCAGTCATGGGATCATGGAATATCCCGAGTTGGGATCACAGAATATCCCAGGCTGGAAGGAACCCATAAGGGTCACTGTGTCCAACTCCCGGAGGAATGCAGTCTGTAAGTCTGCAGTTACTCGGTTCATGCGTTGTTTTGCCCTTATGCTGTGATTTATACACAGATATAACAAATAGCTCTGTTTTAGTTTAGCTGGTTAGAGACACAGTGTTTAGTGTATTCAGTTGTTGTGATGTGAAAAATCGTTGGATCAGAGCTGCCATCACTATAAGCAATCCTCTCCTAGCATTAGGAACCCCTCATCTGTTTATATGAGAATTTCTCCTTTACTGTGATGCAGATGAACCACTGTTTCTCCTCCACCACCCCTCCCCTAATGCAGAGGCAAAGGTTCACATGGTACAAACAAACCTTACCACAGACCATGGTACTTCTGCTACAGTTCTATACAGTGGGGAAAGGGTTCAAACTGTGCCCAGCAGAGGACTGAACTCAGGTCCTAATAACGACAGGATCAAATCATGTCCTCAGCTGTGCAGCAGGACAGACCACTGAATGGTGATCTATGCTATGAATCATACTTTCAACATCAGCCAACGTCGAGATGCCTGGTTGGTGCCTGGAGTGAGACAGGGAAATGGCATAGGGGGCTTTTAGAGAAGGTGTGGGCACCCCAGCAGAAAACAGGGTGGTGGCAGGAAAGCAAAGGGAGCTTCCGGATGGGGCAGATGGCAGGAAAAGATAAATCTGGGAGTAACAAAGGGTGGAGGTGTTGATGACAAAACATGGGCCAGGAGGGCAGAGAAGGATAGCAAACAATTGCTGGCAAGAGGATTAGAGCAGTGAGAAAGGGAAAAAGAAGCCACAAGGAGAAGGGCCACTCAGGTTTGGGAAAGGGAACATGATGGCCAGACAAGGCGCAGGGGGAGAGGCTGGTGGCACAGAATGATTAATGAGATGAAGGAGCAGCAGGGCAGTAAGTGACGTCAGTTATGTGCGGAGAGGACAACAGCACAGAGCTAGCCAGGGGCTGGAGCTCATTTGTTTGCCAAGTGAACAGGCTGCCAGTCAGGCTGGCTGAAGGCAGCGGCCATCCCGGGTTTCCTTGGGCTCACAGAGCAACTAAAGGGAGAGCATCTGGAAACGACAGGAAGAAAATGGAAAGGGATCCCCATGGGATGCTCTGCACAATGAGGTGCGGCTGCAGTTGCTTCTGAGGAGTTAGGAAAAGTCAGATGCTCATAATTACCTTCATTTCTGCATAAGGGTTACCTACCAGCCTGGCAGTTTGCTGGTGGCTGGGACAGCCCGAGATCCTCAGCTGTAAGCCCAGTGATAGCAAGCAGGACTTACAGGCTGGCCAACAGAGCATGGATTCCTGAAAACTATGGGGACAACCTATGGAACAGCTAATTCCTATGGACTTGCAACATGGGTAGGACCCAGAAAATGAAAATGTTAAAATCATTTGGCTTCAGTGATGTTACCGATGTTTCCACGTTGTGTCCAAGCAAAAGATCTCTTGGAAAATCCTCACCTAGTTTGAGTTAGCAGTGTCCTTCTCCCAGGGATTTCTGAGAACAGGACTGGTGGTGCAGGGATGCTGAGGCCCCTTCTGCAGGCTCCTCGCAGCCACAGCCACCCCTCGTGCACCTGGCACAGCTTCCTGAGCAGCGCTGCTTTGCACCGGGGCAGGCAGGGACATCGCAGTGCTTTTTTAGCACCCCTTGCTTGGTGAGGAAGCCTCAATGCAAATACTTCTCCAGAGAGAGAAGAGACTTGAAGAAATAACATACCAGAACATGATACTCTCGTTTGATGATTTTAAAACATGCCTTCTGTTGGTCAAGTGGTGATCAGTAAAACAAATCAAGCTGTGCTGGGCAAAGAAAACTTGAAAAAGCTTTAAAAGATGCCAAAATGTAGCCTGTAAAACCTTGTGAACTGAGAGACTGGATTTGCAAAGGTGCCAAGGCCAGATGTCGCAGGCTCCACTCTGCAGATGCCTCACAAACATTTAAAGCAGAGCTTGAGTCACTCAGGTACAGCACCGAGATCCTACAGCCGCAGGAATTTTAATGTGCTGCTGCTCAGAGCTGATACACTTCCAAGGGAAGTCCCTCCCCATCTTTATTCAGTGCCCAGGACACCAGGGACTCAGCTCCACATGCTGGTGACTGGGTGCAGGGAAGTAACACCAGGCTTCAGTGGAAGGCAGAGGAACAGCACAGCCAGCTCAGAACTCTTCTAACATTCCCTTGTTTACATTGTAGTGCCTATGGGACAAACAGTGCAGTCATAGTATTTATTTTCCTTTTCCCCCCTCAGAAACAAAGAGCTACCACGAGCTAGGGAGGCTGGACAGAGGCCTGTGTAACCATTCCTCAGCAGGACACATGGCAGAGCCTGAAGCCTCTGGACACAGCTCCTCCAGCTCAGCTCCTGGAGAGTAGGTAAGCAGCTTCCAGCATGCAGAAAAGGAGGCTCAGCTTATGCTCCTCTTTCTGTGCCTAAAAACTACAAAGTGAAGGAAGTCATGCATCGGCCATGCAGCAAATACAAAATGTCAGTGTTTTCCAGAAAAGAAAGCACATGCAAAAGGGCTTTTGGGGTTAAGCATGTGTTGTTTAAACATAAATTCTGCAACGTGTAGCATTTGTTACAGCCTTCTTCACATAAAACCAGCTCTTTCCCAGCACATACTCACACCAGGGCTGAAGAATTTAACAGCTTGTAACAAGGACGATTTACCTGATGGTATGCAGCCTAGCGGAGCGTGAGATTTGCTTTATGGGATATGCAGCAGAGCACATGAAATAGATTTTAAGGTCAAACACAGCATGTCGGGAGCCAGCACACAGGTACCCTTTTAAGGCAGCGTGGCATTGGACCAAAAAATCACATTCTTCCTCCATGAGGGAAGCAAGACTGAGAGAAAGAGAGGATTTTTCTCTGTGTTTCTCCACAATCAAAACCCATAGACCCATGGCATCCCCTTGCTCTCTGGGAAAGCAACCATTTTGTTTCTGACTGCAGCCCATGGATGGTTTGTCTGATCACTGACAGGTGAGGGTGCGCATCTGTACCGCTGTAATCATCCCAACTCAGTCTATGCAGGATTAATAACCAAAAACACAACTGCAAGAAGCAGACCTGAGCTGGTATAAGCTGCCAAAGCTCCTACCTCGGTGCTCCACCGCCCAAACGCAAGGAACTGTTTGTGTAGGAAGCAGTATGGCCGTAACCTACAGCAGCACAAAGTATTACCAAGATAAAAAAAAAAAACAGCACCAGCCTGGGTGCGTGCAGAATCAACAGCCAAATGTCACACATCAGACTATTCTGCCCAACTAGCCTCAGGCTCCACAGCCAGAAGAACATCCACTCTAGTCACAAGGATGCTAGAGCCTGAATGGTCTTTCATTTTCAGCCTGACTTGTTTTGAACGTGTGGTCCTTGACCACACAAATGTCGTATGGACAATTTTGTACTCAAGAAGCTTTTTACTAGGATGGCATTTGATTGCCAAGAAACTCCAAGTTTAACCTGAAGAAGGCTGTTCTGTGAAAGACATGGAAAATTCCTGCAGCACTTACTGAAAGCCATCTTTTTCCCCTTAACTTGCTGCTACCTCTAGGCGAAGGGCCGACCTCTCTGCTCAGAGGTTCTTTAGGCAGACCCAGGGCCCCTCTTTACCTGTCTGTGCTGGGGTGCTAGTAGCCTCTGGTACTGCAATAGCTTTCCCTCTGCAGATCAGAATTTAAAATAAAGTATTTCTGCGGAAAAAAATCTCTTCCCCAAAACGCAGGGGAGAGAAGGCAAGTGTTCAGACACGTAACCTGGGAGGGAGCACAAGCACTTCTGACAGTGTTAAGATGAAGACACTCTGAGCTACAAACACATTTAGCTATGTCTAGCTGTGTTTATTCTGTTACATACCCGAACGGGTATAAATCAGAGACCTAGCACTGCAAACTTCTCAGAAGTACATTTATTGGTTAGGAGCAACCTGTCTCAGAAGCATGACCCATTTCATACTTCACGTGGTGTTCCACTACGGTGCAGCTGCAAAAACCTCCACCCTCCATGAACACATGCTTGAAACGCGGAAGGCAGATTTTTGCACACTGCTTATTTACATACAGAAATTCCTGGATTTGTTTTTGTTTGAGGATAGTAGTTCAAGTCTGTTTATCTTATCTGAGCTTCCTTCTTTTCCTCTTCCACTGTTTATCATCCACATCTTCAGCATCATCAGGAGGCTCTGACAACACCAAGCCATCGGTCATTTTGTAGTAGACTACTGTGGAATCTGACTCAACTATGGCCAAGGTAATGGACATTGGGGTGTCAGGATTGTCTTGTGGGAGAGAAGCTTTCTTCATGATCTCTCTTAACCTAGAAGAAAAAGCAGTCAGTTAGAAAGGACTCCATAACAACCTGCTGATGGCACAAAGCAGGAAGTGCACTGATGGGTTTTGTAGGTCTTGATACAACGACATTCAAAGCAGAAAACAGTTTTTCCTACTGGGGATTCTCTAACTTGAGAGATATTTTACACACTATTTTATTTTCTGATCTTTAATATCATTCCCATAAGAGAACATGCTAGCCCCCAGGAAGTGCAAGAAAATTCCTGCAAAGCTTGGGAGGACGGAGGAGTAATGGAAAGTTGTATTTGAGCCCTTCAACGGGGCTTTAACACAAGTGCTACTTAAAAAACTGGAAGGAGATTATCCAATGAAAAGCCTGTTTCGTTCTGCAAGTTTATCTCCACAAAGGAAGTGTAACATCTGTTCTAATAAAAAACCGAAGTTCTATAATCAATTAGTGGGAAAAAAACAAAAACAAAAAAACCCACAAGTTTTTCCATTTGCAGAGATAAGTCTTCCAGTCTGCGTGCTACAGTCCTCTGCGAGCCTGTGGAGGACTCAGGAACTGCAGCCAGGTTTCTCTACCTCCCTGTCTAGACTGGAAGCCACAAGACTAATGATGTTCTTCACGAAAGTCAGCGTAAATAATGTCTTCCTTAAAAAATTCAAGACAAAGTTATGCAATTTTTCCTGTTCAGCTTAAGAATAACAAGCTAGTTATTTTTCAGCTCTGAGCTGCGAATATCGCTTCCTGCAGCGTTCCCGTGCTGACGGGATGCAGGGCAGCAGCACTGCCCACAGCAGGCAGCACACAGAAGCACTCAGCTTCCCCCAGAGGCTGGTGCAGCAGGGATCTCCTAGGACTGCTGGGACAGGGCGAGCTCTTGGAAGAGGTCAGCTATGCAAGGGGGAAAGGATCACCCCTCACATCATGTGCCCAGGAGCTCTGCCACCAGAAAATGGGCATTTCTGAAGCCGAGCTCTGTAGGTGAAAATAAGGCTCCTTCTATATGCATCAGCTTTCAAACTTCAATCATCACCTTCCCACCCAAACCTCTTTGATCCTTTAATAAAAGCCAAATGAAAGTGGCAGAGAATAAGCAGCAGCCTGGAAAGCCTGTGCTGTTAAACCCATGACCCTCTTATGTACCCCCACGTTCTGAACCATTCATAATTCAGCTCGCTGAAGTCAGAAGTGCCTTTCCTTTTGCTTGCATTACTGGCCCCTATGTAACACATGGCAAGGCATCCAGTATGGGGTTGGTCAGTCAGGCTCTTCATGTACCCAAGACACCAAGGCTGTGGAAAGTCATATTCTGGCCCCCCTACCATCAGGGGACTTCAGAACAAGAGAACACATAGCAAACAGATTCTATACCGGCCACTGGCTGAAGAGAGCCATCTGCAGAAGACCCCAGCTTCCAGCGTGATGCTAACCTCTGCTCCCTGCCGTCCCAGCACATTTATGTGGCTGATGCACTGACCCATGGCCTTACGTGGGAACACTAACTGCAATGTGGGCAGTAAGGAGAGCAACAATGCACCCTGCCTTCCAAGCTGCAGCTGCAGGCTGAGGCACTCAGGAACAAGGAGAAGCACCCCCGCATGAGCAGTGCCTCAAACACAGCAAGGTGCTGTACGGTGATGCACTCAGCGAGGGGCTGCACGTGCCTGCGGCTGACAGGGGCTGGGAAAGGCCTGCAGCTGTCCTTCCAGACAGGCTGCATGTGCACAGAGCAAGAACCCACGTGGCACACCTCAACAGCTCCTGTCTGCAGGGAGCTCTGAGCAGAAGCCAACAGTGGGGCCGGGCTACTGGCAGAGATCCGCCAGGAAAGCACTATCCATTGTTTTTATGTAGCAGCGGAGGTTAACCTCTCCCTGGCCCAGGAATGAGAAACAGAAATAACATTAAAAAAGACAAATTATAAAAGGGTACAGCTACCTCTGAGAGATATTTTGGGACCCAAAAAACCCCAAACCTGTGTTGAGTGTGCCCTGTACTTACCTGTCAGCCAAGACAGAAGCTCCTCTATATTTTCTTCAGTAACTGCCACCATTTCTCCTCCTACTCTTTTAGGGGGGGTGGATGTACAGTGAGGCCTTAGAGCTACACTTCCCATCACTCATGGTTTCTTCTTACCTCAGGATCAGACATATAAACCCTTATCCCCACCATTTAGCACCTACACTTAGAAGATGTGCCTTGACCACAGAACTGGCCAGGCCCTAACAACAGATTAAAGGGACTTCTGCGAATCCCTGGCCTGCTTTGCAGGAGGCTCAGTTTCAGGCTATGTAAAGAGCACAAAGAAAAGCCACTGCTTCAGGACGATCTGCTAACCCTGCTGTCCCTGGAGCCCAGTGCTCTCCACTGCAGGAGGAGGATCTGCCTCTACCAACACAAACAATTAGAACTGCAAATGCAATATTCTCCTCTTCCCCCCTTTTCTTGATGCAGGCAGCACCAAGCACGTGCTCCTATTCACGCAGACCACCACAAGCCACACTGCAACCAGCCCATCTGCAGATTAGTGGGAAGGTGACTTTTAAAAGAATAAGCTTTGGAATTCAGGAAGTCTGTATCAGATTCCTGCATTTCCCCTCCTCCCCTGGAGGCATCATCGTTAGCCCCACATCCAGCATGCTCACAAAGCTTCTTTGCAGCATCAGGCATTTACAAGGAGTCAGAGTTTGCCCCGATTTCAATGCACTTCCTACCTGCCACAAATAGAAAGATGGAATATTGCAGGAAAGATATATTTTTCTACATCCTTCTGATGTGCCTACACAACAACAGATGGGGAGAAAAAAGCAAGAAGTGTTCCAGGCCATCTGACATTGAAAGCAATGCACAAGTCTGCCCATCACCTTGGACTGGCTCGCCCACAGGCTCAGCCTGTATGTGCTGCCTTCTTGGGATTGATGCCAATGACTACCTGGTAAAAAACAGAAGGCATCCAGAGTCCCAGGAGAGCTCACAGAACAATCAAGCACGTGTGCTGCTGCACTCACAGTAGGGAGCCTAGGAGTTAAAATACCCTGAGCCACTCCTTTCCCTTCTCTCCCCTCCCAGGGGAGAAAAGTCATTGAATGTTGGAACAGGCAACACTGAAACATCACATTTCCCACTCAAAAAGCTGTGTTTCGAACAAAGGCCTCAAAAAAGGAAAAGCTATGTAAAGCCAGGCACCACATGGAGCACTGGAAAGCTTTATCCAAGTCTCATGAACAGAGCAAGATTATATATTTTTTTGAAAATAATTATTCTCAATTGTAGATCACAAAGTGCAAAGTTTTCAGAATAGCTTGAAAACCCATCCCTAAAACCTGACAGTGTCTGCATGTTCTGTGCAACATGGGGTCTGCTCCCACCAAGACAAACCCGAGCAGGATGAACCTCTCAGTTCCCACCCAGGAAGCAACCTCCAATTCACCTCACGCTGCAGAAGATGGAAGGGATATAATCTCAAACACGTGAAGGAGACACTGTCATACAAAAGCAGACATCTGCCATTTCTGAAGCCGTTCGCTTCAGAAAACCTTGAAGGGGCTTTCTAGACACCTGCAAACTATATTCAGCAATGATCACTTGTTTTCTACAAAAGAATTAGTTGTAAAAGCAGAATTAACTTCCTTAACATCAAGCAGTGACTGCTGCAGCTAAGGCAACATCACCATAAATGTCATCCTGCAGATGCTCTTACTGCTGCCTTCACACTGCACCACAACAGCAAATTTAGCTGCCCTCTATTACCATTGTAAATAACAGCTTACAAACAAAACAAAAAAGCACACAACAACAACAACACAACAACAAAAGACCCAAGAGGGATTTTTCAGCCTTTCCATAATCTTACTTTTTATGAACAAGAGACTTTTGTATCAGGCAGGCCTTCAGCACACATCAGAAATCCACAGTGCATTTCCTAATGACTTGCTCCTAACAAAATGACATTGCCCTCCAGAGAAAGGAACAGGTACGTGACTGGTGAACTTCAGGCAACTGTAGCTCGAGGTTTTAACTGGTGCTCCAAAAACCAACAGAGAACAGAACCATAAAGGAAAACGCGGGCAGAAAGTTTCGTGAAGAACAGAAGTATTGCAGTGATCTATCCCATGCAAGTACCTCTGAGAAGCAGGGGAAACACTGACAGCTCTGAGCAGTTTCATGGAGTTGCACAGTGCTCCCCTGAGCTGAAATGGAACCACCGCCTTCCTTACCATAAAAGCCAAAGGCTCTCAATCTGCCCTTTGTACCGGGATGAATAATTCATTGCGGGCTTGGCCAGTCTGAATAGCTCCCTCCCCTCCAGGCAAGGCAGGGCGGAGAATCGATACAAACTGCTCTCTGTATTGCCACCAGGATGTTACGCTGCATCCCAGCTCCCCACTGTACCAGACCAGCTCGGATAGGCCCTGGACAAGAGAATCAATGCAGAGGAACGCTCCTATCAAGCACAATACCTTGAATTTAGCCAGCAGTCTGCAAACAGAGCAGCACAGTCTCTAGGCTCACCGTCAGGAAAACACTGCTCCAGACACTGCTGCCTGCCCTGTTAGATAAACTTGGTGCCTTGAAATACAGGGGAAGAAACACGTGGAGGGAGCAGGGGGAAGGTGTGTAAATGGACACCATTGTTTCTTGAGATTTCTTTCCTGAAGGAACACGGGATGCTAGAAGAAACTCATGTTTTTGTAATGGAAAAGAAAATAGAACCAAAGAAAACACCATGTGCCTCACTCGTCAGAAAAAGGAATCAAAACCCCAAGGAATAAAAAGCCATTTTTTTCCATGGAAGCTGAAAAAGAAAACAAGACTAATTATGCAGAAGGGAGGAATCAGAGTTCAGCAAAGTTCTGAGATACCCAGCTATAGGAATTTCAATCAGTACAGCATGTCTAACTCATCTGTGCAAGCCACATCAATCACTTACCAACTACTGAGAAAGAATTTGTACTTAGAAGCCAATGATTGCATTTTTAATGCTCAATGTACTGTAAGAGTAAACTGAAGGAATGCTTACAGCAGAAGAACTACTGACAAAACCGAAGACGCAAGACAGGGAGCACATCACACTTCCAGGGCATTTAAACAGCAATGCTGCTTGCAAGCAAAACCCCTTCAGATTAGAGGAAGATCTACTTTGCCAACTACAGATTTAGAAAACAAGAAATCACTTCCAGCCACCAGATTTGTTTCTAAGGATGCTTATCAGCTTAAAAATGAAACATGAACATGTTCTTTTCCTAAAATTAAGTTACCATTTTAACAAAACAGCCCTTTTGCTTTTAGCCTAAAACAAACTTCACAGTCTTCATAACCAGATGTAACTGACTTCATTCTTCAGTTCCAACACTTGCATACAAAGAACAAACAGTGACATATCACTTAATCTGGTGGTTTATTAGTAAAAGACATTTTGCTTTGCCAGTGTTACTTGTCCAGGTTAGACAGTGCCTGATTCCATCAGATCCAGCATCTGATTTCTGCTGGCTTGGAAGCAGGACTGCCTGTACTTAACTGCTTCAGCCCCTTTGGGGGGGCCACAATCCTGGAACATGCTGACAATTAGATACTCACTGGGCACTATGAGGCCTGTGATAGCGACCAGCAAACAATTCCCAGCCACTGCACCTAAGGATTCCTCCACCAAGTATGAACCGCTGCTAAATTCAAGGGAGTACTAGCACAAGGTTCTCTGACCCTTGTGTGGTTCACAGAGTGGTCCGAGGCCAGAAGAAGCTGCATCTTACAGAAGATTCACCGATCTTCATTTTAAGAGCATGTATGCATAGCACAAAGCTGCTTCTCAGATTGTATGAGACCATCATTTGTATGGCGGTTACTTTGCTCCAGATCCCATAATTCTGTGACTCAGGACTGTGCAGCCTTACCCCAGCAGGTCAGGATTACCAGCTCCCACCAACTGTTTGTAGAAGAGGGCACAGAGCTCAGCATGCACAACAGCTCTGCTTTAGGCAGTTAAAAGCAATGCATAAATTGGACAAAAGGAAATCTTATAATAGGCTAGAAAACATTAAGCAGAATGTTTCTTCTTTTAGGCCACTCATTGGCTTGGGTGTCTTGCTGGTTATTTCCATGCCAACTTCACTATACGGCTTCTTAAGGACAATATCAGTGTCAGCCAAACAGGAATCTTCACCAGATACCTGGGGAGGCAGAGCTTGGCAGGTTTTTTCTGAAGTGGCTTTGAGAAGAAAACCACCCTTGCAGCTCCTACCCAGGCTTACTGTTTAAGCAAGGAAATGCTGCCCTAACCACTGCCAAGTGCTCACTGCCTTTGCAGCTAGCACGAAGGTTCAAGGCCCAGCAACAAGGACAGAATGTTTTCACGTTCCCAACTACCTCCAACAGCTTATGTTTCTATGTCAAGTGAGCTGCATTTACTTGCACTTCTTCCTCAAACTTACAGCAAGTAACACAAAAACCCAACACATTGCTTTTGATCAGAACAGCAAAGTAACTAACTGCTTTCCGGTCTACATACAGCTTGGGACACCAAATGATAAAGCATCACTTAAGACAGCAGATATCTCACAAGCCTTCTGCTATCAACAATCACAACAGCCGTCAGGACAAAGAGGCAGTGGCACTGTAACTGTTCCCAACTCCTGCAGGATGCCTTTTTGACGAACTCCCTCTTTGCTGCTTAAGACTGAGGTACAGGTATTGTCCATGCCCCTTTTTTTGTCTCCTGCTCCAGCAAAGGTGCTGAGTTGGTGCTGTCCTTTCCCTGCAGAGACACACCAGACCTCTCTGATCAGTGGTGACCTACTACTGAAATTCCAAGTGTGCATACACACATGCATTCAGAAACACAAATTCTCAAAGCTGTTGTCAACCAGGAAGATTGTATATGCTTGCATCAAGCACACACAGGCTTTAAGGGACTCATCTGGCATTAAAGCCCTAAACTTGGCTCATTTTAGTGACAATATGCTCTATGTATTTGCTCTACAGCAACACCTAGTCACAAACTGTACTTTCAATCAATGTGATGCATTCACTCTTTGCTTCTCTAACACACATCCTTCCAGCAGCAGATTCCATGCACGCCGGTGCCAGAAGCAGAGCAAACAGCACCACCACAGAACAAACAAGTCCAGAGGCTCCACGTGAAAAGCCCCAGTCAAACAGTAAAAGATAGAACATACCTGCAGCGCATCATCTCCCTCGCATTAAAAACTAATTAGAACATACTTGATGGCATTGATTCAATTCCTAGGAATCAAAGTTTCCAGCCTAGGTGGAAACCTACTTCATTAAACAAGGGCAACTCAGCACATAGGAGTAATTTCTCAAACGTCTCATGTTGCAGTTTGCTGCTTTTTGCTGCTTTCTTTTCCCACCCAAAATCCAGTCTGAACTCCAATACTGCGAACAGCAGCGTGCCCCTCTCACACATCAGTATCTTCTAAGTCATACTCTTCCCCTCACAAATGAGCTGCTTCCAAAAATATGCTCTTAAGAAAACACATAGCAGAATTCAGATGGAAGTTTGTTTGCTAGAGACTGATTTGTCCTTTCTGAAGTATAAGAAAAAGCAAAAAAGGTAGCATGTCTAAAACATACTGTCAAAATCACAGCTCAAAGGACAGTTATATGTATTAGATTCTGGGTAAGAAAGAGGCATTTCTGGTTGAAAGCAGCCAAATTATACTTCCAAAGCAAAAAGCTAAACAGATGAAGCACACAATGCTTATCCTTGATATTCAACGATTAGGAAAAAAAAGTTTATTTGTAGGAAGGTCCGGAGGGGTTTATTTTCCTCTTTGTTACTTGAAAGCTCAGTGACTTCAAAAAATGTTGTCAGAGTTCCCAGACTACAAACATACAGCATAAGAATGTCCATAACATAAGCTGTGAAGGTCCTGTATTCTAACCTCGTCTCTCCAACACATACTTCGATTTCCATTGTGACCTCCTAGAGTATGTGCAACTTCTAAACAATCCAAAGTGCTTACCAACAGAGAGAGCCGGGTGCTGTGGGAAGCTGACATCAAAGGCTTACCACCTCCAGGGAGGGAGAAGCAGAGATTGATGGAACTTAGAAAGAAATCTCAACTTTAAATATACGTTTGCAGCACTGAGAATAACTCTGCTCACAGACTGAGATACTGCTTTCCTTGTGACATTCCTTGTTTCCTCCAACTTCCCCCTTATCCAAACGATCAGCAGCCTGTTGTCTATTTCTTTTATCTTATTGGCAATGGGATCCAAACACCGGCCACAGCCTCACCTCTCATGGCTTACTAACACGTCCACAGGTAACGGCACCATCACTTGGAGATCGTCCTGCTCTCTTTCACGGGCATGCAAACATACGAGCTGCAGGTCTGCTAGTCCGACATGCTTCACTTCGTGCCAGTTCCTCCCTAGAAAGGTTCATTGTCAATGAGATGGACCAGGACACAAAGCCCAAGTTTCAGTCATTCAAATATCAGGTTTCAAATTTCACTGAACATCTTTGGCTGTTTTCCCTCCCTCTCCTCACAGAGAATTTCCCAGGAGAGCCAAATTCCCCATTCAACTGTCAAGACTCCCTTCCAAGAAACAATCCTGCTAAGGAAACCTCTGGGAGCACTGCAAGGGTGCTGACTTCAGAGCTACACAGACAGGTGGTAGCTAAGGATCTCTTTGACAAAAACTTTGTTTCAAGAAGGTAAAAAGAAGACAACTATAGCATAAAACTGTTAACCAAATTTGAAAGTTATCAGTACTCAACACTGAAGGTGAACAGGTGCTAAAAGCATGATAATTGATGCTACACAGTTCTTCCCTTCTGCTTGAAGAGATGAGACTAAAAGTTTTCATTGCATAACTAAGGAGCCTTCCTTAGAGGTTATTAAGCCATTTTCTTTGGAGGGGTAGCAGTAACAGATGCAGAGTTTTCTGGCCTGTAATATTCCTGCCTACCCTGACCTTGGGAACCAGCAGCCTCCAAGGGAAACTCACTGTTTTTCACACTGCCTGCCTGCCTCCTTTTTCAATGAGGCCAGTTTGGGAGGACTGCAAGCAGAGGTTTATCATCACATAGCACTCTTACACTCTTCTGAGACCCCAGAAGAGTACACTAAGTTTGTCATCACTGTTTCCATCAGATAATTCCCTCTTCCCTATCGAAATTCTCACCCTTCCCAGCCACCAGCATCTTGCTCAGCCAGGACACTTCAGCCATTTGCTGAACTGTACTCTTAGGGAGATGCTACGTTTTAGCAGCTTTGATGTTAACATACAGAGGAGGATTCTATTACCCCTACAACCACTGAAATTGTAACCTCACCTTTCTATCTCCCTTTTTCTTTCCCTGCTCTTCTTCTGCTGTTTCCCACGCTGTGTGTGCAGGAAGGCCACCTATAATGGTGGCAGCTGGCCGAAACAGGCCCTCATCTTTGTAAAGGCTCTGGGTGGGCACGGCACAAATCCGCAGCGCCAAAACGCTGTGTTTCTGAAGTCATTATCACCGGATGGAGCTTGAAAACAAACGCTAAGGACTTTTCTAGGAAACGCTCTGCTAGTGCATAAGCTTCAGGAATAGAATTATAGAATCGTTAAGGTTGGAAAAGACCTCTGAGATGAAGTCCAGCTGCTGGCCCATCCCACCACGCCCACTGGGCCACATCCCCACCAACAGAGAACACATTTCTGCTGTGCCTATCCAGCTGGTGCCCTGAATTACCTTCCAGCAGGTCCAGGTAGACCAGAAACGCAGCATAGATCTGAGTGCTGTCGGATATATCGAGGGACATCATTTCTGTGTACTGAAACCCAAAAGGAGGAAGGTCAGAGGGAGCTGCAGTGACACCGCTGCACAGCCCAAACCCAGCGCCTGCACAGCCCCCCGACCCCCGGCCCGAGACCGGCTCCAAGGGCCCACAGGGAATGCAGCAACAGGAGCTGTTCTCCAGCAGTACCCCAAGAGCTCCATTTCCCCTATTTAAGAGAGCAGGTCAGATCAACAAGCAGCAGAGGGGACACAGCTATGTCTGGAACAGAGCTGGCGCCGTGGAGAAGAGCCCTGAACTCCCGCTGTGTATCGACACGAGAGGACGGCCGAACTGAGCACCCCGCTGCTGCCGTCCCCTCCCCCCCCCCCCCGCGCGCGGGGGGCGCCCCGCCCGCCGCACCCCNNCACCCCGCGGGCCCGCACCGTCCCCCCGTACCGCGGGGTGTGCTGCCAGCCAGTTGCCGCCGGCCGCCCGCCCACCGCCGGAGCTGCCCTCCTCGGGGCCGCGCTGTTCCCCCTTCTCCTCTTTCTTCTCCTCCTCCTCATCCCGCCGCCGCCCGGCCGCCAGCTCCATGCTGCCCCGGTGCAGCGCCGCTGCGTTCCGGACGGCGCCGCGCAGCTGCGCGCAGTTCCGCCCTCGCCCCGTTCCGCCCCGGTCCCGTCAGGCGGCCCTGCTGCCCGCGGCTGTCTGCCTGCACGGCAGCCCGCAGCCCCCCGAGTCCCACTGGCTGTTCTCGGTGCAGGCCCCGCGGCGGGGCCGCGGGGAGGGGCGGGGGAGCCGGGCGAGGCCCAGGGACAGCCTCCAGCTCGCCCAGCGCTGTTGGGCGTTTTGTGGCAGCACTCAGAGACACCCACAGAGCTGATACAGGGCCTGGAGCATCTCCTGTACGAGGACAGGCTGAGCCCTGGTGCTGCTCAGCGTGGAGAGGAGAAGGCTGAGAGGGGATCTGATCAACCTTTATAAATATCAGAAGTGCAGGAGCCAAATGGGTGGGGCCGGGCTCCTCTCGGCGGCGCCCACCAGCAGGACACAGGCAGGGACACAAGTTCTGCACCAACATGAGGCAGACCTGAGAGGTGTCGAAGGGAGCTACAAGGAGGGGACAGACTCTTTGGCAGGGTCTGTAGAGATAGGACAAGGGGGAATGGTTTCAAACTAAAAGAGAGGAGATTTAGGTTGGGTTTAAGGAAAAGATTTTTACAGTAAGGGTGGTGCAGCACTGGAACAGGGTGCCCAGAGGTGTGGTGGAAGCCCCATCCCTGGAGACATTCAAGGTCAGGCTGGACCAAGCTCTGAGCAACTTGATCTAGCTGCAGATGTCCCTGTACATTGCAGGGGAGTTGGACTAGGTGACCTTCAAAGGTCCCTTCCAACTCTAAGGATTCTATTATTCTGGGCTGTGAGGGTGGCGGAGCCCTGAACAGCTGCCCAGAGAGGTGTGGAGCCTGCCCTGGAGACACTCAGCACCGCCTGGACGCCTCGCTGTGCAGCTGCTGTGGGGAACTGCTTTGGGGGGCTGGACAGGGGCATCCCCAGAGGCCCCTTCCAGCCCCTGCGATTCTATGATCCCATGGATGGGTTTCTGCAGAGTACCTCCATGTTAATATTTTATTTTGTTTTCACCCACAGACGCCATATAGACCCCAAAGGACTGCCCGGAGTCCACACGAACCACACCGGGGCACGGTGGCTTAAACTTAATTCCCTTTATTTTATTTTTGCTGTGAAGAGTGACTTCACACCATTCTGACCTGATTGGTTTCAAGATGAACAAAACACAACATTCATTGTGCTGAATGATAGAGCAGTACTGCACCTGCCCGCCTTAACAGCTTTGCTCGTGTCTGTCTGTGAAGGTGAGCAGCTGGGTCGCACTGGGATGTGTTGGGGCTGTGTGTAACCCTGCAGTAATGTATTCCTATGGACACTGAACACAACACGTCGATAACTTGTGGTCCTCTAAAATTTACATGGTTTATGAAGACACCTGTAGGGAACCAGACACTGTTTGCCTTTGGATTATTTAAACATCTTGTAACATTAAGTCTTCTTTTCATCTAGAGGGTGAATGCTGCCTTAATCTCCACTTCCATTGGTAACACTGTGTATGGCACTGTACTGATATTTAAACAGCCTCATACACCTGCTCGGATTTAAAGACACGTAACTAATAACACTTGGGTTTTTTTGCCTTACGTTCTTGAAAAAAAATGCTTTTATAAGTTTAGGATAAACACAAAAATTATTTTTAAAATTTTGAATGAAATCCACAGCTTATGAAACCTGGGTTTGCAGTCTTTGTAGTGCAGATGTGGTGGCTCTGAAAAACTGAATTTTGAGGTTGAACTATCATTGAAGCTTTGTGGAAATGCAAAAAAGGAAGTTGTTAAAAACACACTTGTAGAGATAAAAAGTTTGGGACCATGGTCTTTTTTTTTTTTAATAGACCTTTAACAAAAGTTCGGCTTCAGAGTAATATGATTTTTTTTTCTGCTTAATAATTGTGTTCTCCTTTAAGTCTTCATTGTCTTCTGGTAATAAAACTACAGCTAACTGGAGAAGAGAAGGCTCTGGGGAGACCTGAGAGTGGCCTTTCAGTATCTAGAGGGGGGCTTTAAGACAGACAGGGACAGACCCTTTAGCAGGGACTGTTGTGGTAGGACAAAGGGAAATGGTTTCAAACTAAAAGAGGGCAGATTTAGATTGGATAGGAGGAAAATGATTTTTACAATAAGGGTGGTGAAGCACTGCACAGCCCCAGAGAGGTGGTGGATGCCCATCTCTGGAGACACCCAGGCCAGGCTAGGGGGCTCTCAGCACCCGGACGGAGCTGTGGGTGTCCCTGGGCATTGCAGGGAGTGGAACCAGATGGCCTTTATGGGTCCCTTCTAACTCAAACCATTCTGTGATCCTTATAGAACCCTTCCAACTCGGTGTATTCTATGAAAAGTACATCATATGTTATTAGTATATGGTGTTCAGAGTTTTTATAGACTGCCTAAGATGTTTAGATTCAAGGTATTGTTATTAAAAGCATTTTGGACTGCTTTCCTCAGGAGTATCCCTGACTGCCAGTGTGAGTACAGTTTCCATAATGCAGCACCCTGGGTCTGGATAATGGCTCCATCTGCCTTAGCACCTCTTGATAAACCCAGACACTGCCTTATAGAATCACAGAATCATAGAATGGTTCAGGTTGGAAGGGACCTTAGAGATCATCTTGTTCCAACACCCCTGCCATGGGCAAGGACACCTCCCACCAGACCAGGTTGCCCAAAGCCCCATCCAGCCTGGC
>WBMW01001713.1:235527-387515 GCA_013396635.1 Penelope pileata
CCGCGGCGCCGGGCGCTGCAGGGCCGCCCCGCGCCCATCATGGCTGCGTGCGCCCCTCGTCCTCCTCTCCTCCTCCTGCTGCTGCTGCTGCTGGGCGGCTGCGCGGGCAGCCTGCCCCCCGAGCCGCCGCCGCCGCCGAGCCCGCGGCTGCAGCCTCAGCCCCTGCCCGAGTCGGCGCTGCAGAAGCCCACCGTGCTGCTGGCCATCATCGCTCGCAACGCGGCGAGCGCGCTGCCCCACTTCCTCGGCTGCGTGGAGAGGCTGCGCTACCCCAAAGACAGGATCGCCCTCTGGTGAGGCTGCTGCTCGGAGAGGGGAGAGGGGGAGGAGGGGGGAGAGGGGCTGCCCTCCTCGCTGCCCTCCTCGCTGCCCTGCGAGGTCGGCGCTGTGCTCCCCAAATGGGAAATGCCCGGCGCTGGGGGGGCTCTGGGGTTTGCCAGGGCCGAAGGGCGACGTGCCGGGTAGGTGCCGGTGGGCACTGAAAAGGAACATTGTTGCGAGGCTGTGGGCTGAAAGATGCATTCAGAGATGTATTCAGGGATCGCAGCATGGGGGCGGCCGTGGCAGTGAAGTGTGAGGGTTAGAGCGTTCGTCTGCCGCGATCTGAGAGGATAAAAAAAAAAACCCTTTTCTCTCAACTTGACATGAATGGGGAGAGCAACAGGAGCTGCCTAGACGTGCCCCAAACAGCCAAATTAGTTTGTGTGGAAGTGGTGTAAAATTGAAAATGCTGCTGTAGGGCCTGATCCACAACTGGGTGAGCAGACTCTGGATAACTTTAAGTATTCCTTTGCTGTGCATTGATACAGAAACATCATTAAGCACATGAAGCATCCAGCACTGGGTGTCTGTGTACCTCAGGAGCCTGGTGTTTTCTTCTGTTCTGGAAGCATGCTACAGCCCTTTACAGAAAACTAGTGGCTGTTTTTTTCTTCTTTCTTTTCTTCTTTTATTTTTAAATTTGGTCTGCACAAAGCAAACAAGCCACGAGGTCGCCATGAGTGTGGCATGCTGCACAGCCTGGCTGTGCAATTACGGGAGATGGACAGCAGTGGGTGAGTGCCAGACCCAGCAGTGTGTAGGTACGGGCTACTGGCAGCTGTGCTGCTCTGCTTTTCATCCCATCAGGTCAATAGAAGTAGATACTGTCAGACCCTCCGTATGATCTGTGATTGGGCAAAGCGTGCTCGCATGGTGTTTGTGAAACGCAGTGGGAGCTGTAGGTGTAGAGCTGTTGACCAAAGCAAGGCAGCTCCTGGCGTGCCTCTGGCTGTACGAGAGCAGAGTAAGTGCAGCCCATCACTGGGCTGGTTTGGGCCGAGTGGCGGTCGAGTGGCAGCTGTTGCATTCCTTCGCTGCCACTCGTATTCAGCTTAGAAGTTTCTTGAGTATGTCAGCATTTAAAAGTGCCCAAATGTAGGTCTTGAGAATGCAAATTAAAAACATGTATAGTCTCCTTAACTTCCATATGGCTGATGTATTGCTTGGGGGCTTAAATTCAACAGTGGATTCCTCAGATGGATTTCTAGGGTGGAGGTTCTGTGAGTGACAGCAAAGATGGGTCAGGAGATGAGGAATGAGTTTGAAGCAGACACTGAATTTTCTGTAAGCATCATGTGTCAGCATGTCCCAGCCCTTGTGAGCCTGGTACTGAGCAAAAGTTGTGCTCCCTTCTTCCCCTTGGTCCCAAATCTGACTTGTGCAGTGGTTGTGAGCAGCCTTGGAAGCCTTGCTGGCTACGTGCGTCCTAATGAATCGAGCAGGCCATCTGGTCTGAAGCCAATTGGCATGGTGTGACCCGGGTCCTTGCAGTTAAATGCTTCCTTCCTTCTCCTCCAGGAACCAGGAGGCCTGTTGGGATGGGCTGCGTTAACCCCAGCAGTCCCCACCTGCAGAGCCAGCAGCCCCAGGGCTACGCGCCTGGCACAGCGGTGGGGGCTTTGCCTGGTTCGCTGGGATGCAGTCTGCCTGCGAGCCACCAGGCCGCCAGGGGTGGGAGTAGCCACGTTCCTCCACAGCAGCAGAAGTCAGCTTCCCTCCCTGCTCTCCTGGCAGGCCAGTGCTTGCGGGGTCCTCGGTAACACTGAGGGTGACCTCAGCCCTCCGTCAGATGCCTGTGGAAGGCCTACACGGTGTTGGGATCAACAGTGCGTAACGTGAGAAAGAGGCCAGTGCCTGGCAACAGTCAGAGCACTGAGAAATAAAGCTGTGGGACATCGGTCAGTCTGTGTTTTAGCTGGGGAGTGCTTTTCTGTGTGTGCCCTTGACATGGTCACTGGGGTGGGCTGAGCTTTTTTCAGGGCTCCGTCAGCTCCGTTGTGCTGTGAACCCCAATCTCGTGTGCCGGAAAGCGTGGGCTTTCTCTTCTTAGTGGGGTTAGAAGACAGCTGCAAAGGGAGGGAAAGGTGTTCCTCTTCTTGGACAAGAATGACCAAGAAGCTACGTAGTAGGCACGCCCCAAGCCCTCTTCTAGGTGGTTTGGGGTTGTTTTTCTTGTTCTGAGCAGCAGAAGTATAGAGAAGGGTTTTTCACAAATGAAGCAATCCACTCAGTTATAGGTAAGGAGCATCTTGGCTATAGTGGGCAAAGTAAAAGTGTACATATTCAAGCAGTTACCACTCTGGCTTATGCTTTCCTTACCCTCAGATTAGGTGGTGGTACAGCAGAGAAAGTTGTCTGTAATTTCATCTTTAAATACCTGTTAGGTGGGGGCTGTGTGTTGTCTCATCTTTTACCAAGCTGGGGATTAAGTACGTGCATAAATGAGTTGGTACTTGGAAGCAGTAATCAAGTTCTTGAAAACCTGAGCCTGCCTTGCAGATTAGAGTGTGCTTGTGTTTCAGAACTGATTTCATGAGCCATAGGAGAGCTGGTGGGCAGCTGGAGGAAATCCTAGGTGATAGATCACTGGGGGTGCTGCAACCCTGGCTCCAGGGAGAGAGTGGTTTGGACTCAAAAGAACTAATGGTAGCCAAAAATAAACTGATGAGATCAGTACAGTAATGATAACTTTCATAATTCTACATCGTTAGTCTACAGCTAGCTCATGATACAATAACTTAGCATTTTCTTATTCTTTAACAGTTTAAATGTGGGAAATTTTATATGAAGACGCTTTCTGGTAAGACGCAGAGATTGTTTGAAACCTTGATGGGTGTTGCTGCTCTCTGGGAAGCACTGGCTTCCAAATGTGCTGTGTTTTCTGTGCTCGTTTCCATTTGTGCTACAAGGTCACTTCTGCCTTCACAGTCAGTATTAATCACTGAGGAATGCTGAAGTTCCCTCCTGCTGGCTCTGTGCCTTGCTTCTGGCCACTGGTGTCTGGTACCCCACTGCAGATTGCTCACCTGCGCACTGCACATCACAATATTGAAACTTTTGTTTTAGAAATCACATTGGCTTGTCGCTTGGCTTGTCATTTAAACTTGCTGGCTTTAGTTTCCCACTCATGTCTGTAGGGTTTTTTGTTTTGTTTTTATTAGATAGCTTTAATAGCATAATCACAGACTGTGTGAGGCTGCGAGTGTGATGGGACCTGCGCAGCCTTGGAGCTGTGGTTATAGTGACTAACCTGTTGTGCAACATCCTGCACTAACCCCTCTTCCAAAGAGCTCACACTGAAATAACAACATCAAAAGAAAGACTGGAGTAAAATACTTCTACTTCCTAGCTGGGGAAACTGGGAAGAAAGGTTAGGTAACCTACATGAGATTCTTGACTTTATTAGGACCAGAGACAGCATTTGTAATCGACATTTCATGATTCTTCTTTCTTACTGAGGTCATGTTTAAGCTGCAGTGCTGTGAATTTGTGTAAGAAATGGAAAGTCAGGGAAGGCTAAAGAAACCATCCCATCCCAATATCCGCAGTAACTTTTTTCATCCTTTGGATCTGTCTCCCTCATCTAAGTCTTGGCAAACTTATGCAAATGACATCATGAAATCCTTCAGCAGAAACATCTGATGGGGAGCTGAAATGACTGCTGTGCCTAACTGAGGTCTGCGCAGCAAGACTGAAACTGCTCTGCTGCAGCTGAAGGCTTTGCAGTGTTGCCGAGAGATGTTAAAGCAAGCATCAGCTGTGTGATGGCAAACGTGTGCTGGGTAGCAGCTATTCTATTTTGTTTTATTTTTTCCTGCTGTGCTCTTAAATTGCCAGATCCTGATGCCTCTTTGTGTTAAAGAGCATCACACCTCACATCTTGTATCGGAGTTTACTAGGCAAGAAGGGGATGCTGGGGCCTTCCATGAAATCAATAAGGAGCCCTTCTGGAGTTTTGAAATGTTTTGAAATGCGCAAGTATTCTCTGAGACTAGTTAATATAATGCATTGTGTTTTCAATTTTTGTTGTTTTGTATAATTCTATATGCTTTATAACTTTGTAAATGCAACTGTTCATTTAGGCTGCTATCATCTTATTATCCATTTATCAGTTTCTTACACAATTGCCTACAAAGTCCCTGGCAATGCAGCTTTTGTGTTTAGAGGCTAGATACAAGTAAAATACTGTATTGTTACAAATAAACAGCGTGGGAGAGTGTGTTATCAGATATTATTTCTTATTAAAAGCTTTTGGATGGTTTCAACTTTCAAAGGTTGAGGAGAACTGGTTTCCAGGATTTTCTTTTTTTTGAAACAAGTACAAATTAGGGGTGAAAAGACCTCGAAGAGTCCTCTAGTCCATTCCTGCCTGGGGCAGGATCCCACCTTATCCCTGCCTTATCTGTCAGGCTGGCTCTGAAGTTCCCTGCAGTTGGGATTCCTGATGGAGGCAGGGCTGCAGGCTGAGCTGTGGCTTTCTGAAGGCTGTGTGGCTGTGGTTAAGTGGGCAGCTGGGGGAGCATCAGAGAACGAGCTGCAGCCAACCCTGGCTGTGAAGTGCTGAGTTCATTTGTTCTTTAAAATGAAAGGACTTCACTTGTGCATTTCTGGCATACAAGCTGTTTCATCTCATTAACTTCTGGTGAATTGAGATGTTGGGACCAGTTAGGAGTGACCTAGCAGAAGTTTGCCCAGTTCCTGCTGTCCTTTTACAAGGATAAACACCTCCCTCCTGCATTGCTGCTCCAGCTGGAGACTGTTCCCTAGGCTGATGCACAGATAGGGTTAGAAGGTGCCTCTGGAGCCCATCTGGTCCCAACCTGTGCTCGGAGCAGAGCCCAGCACCATTTCAGCTGAGGTTTTGGGTTTTGAGCATCAGGATGTACACTGAATCACAGATCGAGGGGCATTTTTCATCTTTTACATAAAGTGCCATAACACCTGCAGCTGTTTGTCTGAGTCCCCTGAGACTGAAAGTCTTCAAGTACTGGGTCAGAATTCTCTAAAAATAGAGCAGTGGTGCACGTGGAGTGCAGAACATGGGGAGCTGCCCATTGCCAGCGTCGCTGCTCTTTGGCCCTGTGGGGCACCCATATGGGCTACAGGGTAGGGATAGGACCATGCCGAGTGCTTGGGGCTGTGTGCATCAGAACCTGGAATTTCCTTCCTTTTGGATGGTGGCTCAGACTTTGTGTTATTTCAACCTATTTGTGTGCATTTCATTTCCTTTGCTTTAATGAAGCATAGCTTATGCTGATGATGTTTTTAGCTTCATCTTCAAAGGTGGATTAGAGCTAATGGGGCCCACATGCATCAGAATTTTGAGCTGAAGAAAGAAAGAAATAAAAGAATTGTTAGTGTTCTCTACAGGATGGATTTTGTCCATCTACCAGGATGCTCAGCTTCTCCAGACAATCCCATGGCACGTCAGTAGGCTCATCAGCAAAGGAAAAGGATGGGGCATTTTCAGTGTGACTGAACCCAGTTTCTAAACACTGAAATGTTTCTTTTTGGTATGTTTATTTACGTGTAGAAATTAAAGTTCCCAAGCTCTAAGTAATGGGACCAAAACACATTTGTTACTGTAGAATGATTCCAGTTTTCTTCCTGGAAAGTTAACAGGGGACCTGGTGAATACGTGGCAGTTCAGGCTTCTGCCAGCTGTCTGTGGCATGTGCTTTCTGATGGAGTTTAGACACTCAAGTTTTCTGAGAACCGCTTTGGTTGGGATAATGTTTTGTAATGTAACAGGCTGATCTTCATCTGGGCAAATAAATAAGTGGCTAAATGCTGTATCAGAAACTGACTGAGGAATTTCACTGCAGAGGGCTTGAATTATGCTTGTGCAGAGAGGTGATCATCTATTCAAGATAACTGTAACATGGAATGAAGTTTCAGTTATTTATGTGGTTAATATGTCTTCCCTCCCCTGTATAAGAAAGACANCTGGCAGGGGGGTTGGACTCGATGATCTCTCGAGGTCCCTTCCAACCCCTGCAATTCTGTGATTCTGTGAATACATAACTGTACAATCAGGTAAAACAATGTGAAAAATTAGAATGTTATTTTGAGATTGTAATATGTTCTTGCCGAAGTTTGTCCATGCTCTTTTCCAGGGATTCTACAACTCTCCAAATGCTGGCACTGCTGAAGATGTCAGCTTCAGTGTTACCCCTCTTGTCCCTCTGCTGTGATACGTGGAAACAAACGTGTTGCGAGCCCTTAACTTTTTGCTGTGTGTATGTGCTGGTAAGAGTAACACATCTCTTCCTAAACAAAAGCAGACCCTGATCTGGACCAGAAAATGCATTAAACTTGGAACTGTCCCACCTGCTCCCTAGGGCTTATGTGGATATAAATTTGTGCTGAAGCAGAAGGTAGGGGCAGTCCACGGAAGCCAGAATGCTGCGGCAGGGCTCACATAAGCTCTTTCACGTTCGTTTTGAAAGGCTTCAGTTCCAACAGGGACTGGCTTTTCTGTACAGCAGAAAAATAAGATTTCTATTGATGCCTTTTTTTCAGACAGGGTACAGGCTCCCCTTCATTCTAAAAGGATTGTTTGCTTATTTTCCCTCTTTGATCCTTCTGCAGGGGAAAGGTTATTTGTGGCTGCAGTCTGCTTTGAATTCTGCCCGCTGGCAAACCGGGTTGCGTTAGCTGTGAAGTGCTGCTGTGTCTGAAGCTGATAGCAGGTGGCTGTCCTCTGCTGGCAGGTCAGGATCTTGTTGGGGCCGCCTGCTCAACAGCTGCTCTTGAACGAGATAGCCGCACTGTGCCTTTGGGAGCAGAACAGGAATTCAAAGCAGCAGTTTGTGTTATTTCCTCAGTGCTTTCGGGCATTCATGTCCTTAAAAGGTACTTAGGAAAACTGGAGGAAAAGGCTGATTTCCAGCACTCGTACTTTGATCTGCTAATCATGACATGGAAGTTAAATGTTGAGCTCTGCCAAATGCAAACACTGATTTTTTGTTTTTCTTGTTTACTGGTTTGAAGCCATGAATTATTCCCCAGCAGACTTCAGCCAAACGAACCTGAGTTCCCGTAGTCAGACTGATACGTTGCCGTGCTGTTAGCCAAAGGCCACCTTCTGGCAAGGTTCTGGGAGGAGGTTAACTTGGAAGCTTGAGTCTTAGGCAACCAGAAGGAGCACTGAGAAGTTCTTTGTTCCTCTGGTTGCTCCAAGAGTCAAAGAGGAACGTGAAATACAAAGTTTTGCTGATATTGATGCAGCAGTAGGGCTCTTCTCTCTGTTAATTATCAGCACTTGGTTTATGGGAGGATGCAGGGATATTATGTCACTTCTGCAACAAAAATAAACTAGTTTAAGTGAGATTAAAAACTCTTTGGAGAGGAGCCACAATATTTGTTCGTGTTTTAACTGTTTGCTGCAGAGATGAGGAGCACAGGTGCTGACCTCGGCTGCACTGGCTCAGGCTGTAGCTAGTTAGCTGCTCTCCCTGATGCGTGCTGGAGTGTGGTCCTTGGCTGCCTCCTCCCGCTGCCTGCCAACAGGGAACTGACTTTTTGGGGTAGTTACGTCTCCCAGCTGCAGCTCTCTTGAGAAGATAAATAAATGCTTTCACAGAAATGCAGCCCCTGGAGGGGCACACTCGAGGCACGGGCTGGTGGAGCGGTGTAGGAGTGTCCCAGGGTGCCTGCTTTCAGTGCTGTCTTAGGTGTGAAATCCCAGGACTCTGAGGTTTCGCTGTAGATCTGCTACTCGGGGGAGTTTCAGCACTGGGATGTGTCTTAATGCTATTAACTCCCCCTGAGGTTTAGTGAAGAATGTGCATTTAATCTCAAAAATTCTTCTTAAATGATTAATTCTGTTCCTGCAGTCTAACAGGAATTTGTAAGTGATACTGTAACCGATGAAGACAATGACAAAAATGATCTAAAGAGAAGTGAAAAGCGCAGCAGTTGTGTCCATGTCAGTGCACTGGACCAGCAGGAGGGACATGCTGAAGGATGGGAGCTGCATGACCAGGGCAAAGGCTGATGTTTGTGGTTTGGAAGACAACAGGAGCCATGCTGGTTCTCATTTCTGCATGCTAAGAGGTTAAAAAGAGTTCTGGTGTCTTCAGGGACCTATGCTCTATGTTTTATTTTCCTTAACTCTTGGCTAGAGTTGGCCAGAAGGATGACCTGAAAGGCTGTGGTAGTTCTGTCATTCTTGATCAATCTCAGCTCTGACCCTTCTGATCACTGGGGTTGCAGTTGGCATTTGGGAGAAAAAGGCCTGAGGGGTCACAGGTTTGGGTGACTTACGGATAGATGAGAGGCCCTTGGTGTGGGACGTGCTGCTGTGGGTGCAGTGGCAGATGGGGCTTGGTTTGGAAATCCAGCGCTTCAGAAGCATGGTTGTTGCCAACTGCAGGGCCTGCAGGGTAGCCAGAGTAGCTCCATTTGGGGATGGTGCCTTCTGCTCTGTTTTTCTTTGGAGACTGGTCTCCTGTACACGTAGGATTGTGAGTAGGTCTGGGGATTAGATTAGTGATGGAAGAGTGTACAGAGTTCTGAGATTGTTGCAGGCCTTATTGGATTCGGGCTTGGAAAGGAGTCTGTGGTCAGCAGGAGGGCAATACCTTACATTCTCATTTATGGTACAGTTTATCCATTACTTCTAATTATGGCTAGGAAATTTGAAAGTTCAAGCACTTGGGTTGCTGCTGGATTCTACTGCTCCTGCAGAGTTAAGAAGTTCATTGCCCAGGGGAAACCAATGCATTATGCTGATCTTTTTCACTTTGGAGGTTTCTCTGTGTCTAGAATTACAAATGCAAACAAATCCTAGCAAATGTCTTACTGCTGGACTACACAAGCAGTAGCCTTTCCACTCATTTTAGTTCTCCGTTTGTCAATGCCATGTGTTCTTTTTTTGTTGCTGTTTTGAATGGGCCCCCTGGCCATAACCGAGGTCAGTGTGCTGAGGTGGTCGCAGGTCCTGCAGAGCCCAGCAGCAAGGGGTGGGAAGAGGGCTGGAGTCCGTGGGTGGTGGTGTGCTCTGGTTTGACATACGCAACGCACCTCTGTATCACAGCTGGAGTACCTTGGAGGTCAGCTTTCAGGTTTTGAAATTGAGATTTTCAGGGACCTGTTTACTGATGGGGTTGCACAGGGTTAGAGTCAGGAGAAGGGATTGTCAGTGAGGAGCCAAGAGCCCGGAGCTTGCAGGCCCCATTGTTCTGGAGCTGACAAAATCAGGGAGAGGCCGAGGCTTGGTATAGGTTTAGGCCTGATGTTCCCTTCACAAAGCAAAAGGAACTTCCTTGAGCCTGAAATGAAATGAGCAGTCCTAGGAACTGTTCAGAAGAGGCACCAGCGTGGCAGTGCTTGTAACTGGGCAGGGAGAAGCAGAGCAGCACACCAGCACCATGCTCATTTTTCCCAGTCCTCTGCCATGACACGCTCACATAAAGCAGTTTCTGGATGCTGGTGCGCTCCAGGTGATGCGTGCTCCGTCAGCAGGAAGCTCTGGGTGAAGTTTCTGTTTAGTTGTCATAGATGATGGGCTTCAGCCTTCTGGAGGAACCTACCCAGGCTCTTCTAAATAGGCTAGCAGAAAATAATAATTGCTTTTGGGTCTTTTGCCTCTTGAAATATTTTTTTCCTCCAGCGCTGGCTGTTGGAGGCATTGGTTACACTTGTTTTTCAAAACATTCATCTGAAATGAGTACAGTGTGTGCAACTGGAATATGAAAATGTCACTGCTTTTAAATATCTTCTCTTAATTTATTATTTTTGAATGTAAAGCAGGATTTAACTATAAATCACCATTTAAGGCCATGGGGTGTGCTCATGTTGCACATTTAGTCGCTCTTAGCATGCACACACTGTCCCTTTTCCCTCCCCCCATCCTTGCTTCTCACACAAACAAATTAGCTGTTGCTTCCACAAGAAGTCTTGTCAATGAGTTGTTATTTCAGACCAGTGAGCTCATAGCTGTCTGCTGGCAGAGCTCTGCTCTGACTTCTTCGTACACACTGAGACTGTTGCCAGGATTTTTTGCCTAATACCTGAGCCTTGAGGGAAGCTCTTACAGAAGGAGATCCAAGCTGCTATCAGTGGGCTTCCCTGATGCTTTTAGTACAAACATCACCCCTGTTTTTTTGGACCAGCCTGTCTTCATAGATATGGATACAGATGTGTCCAGAGCTGGGCTAGGGATAAATAAAGCAACTATTTCTTTTTCACACTCAGCAAATAGCAAACCTGGTGCAGCCACGTTGGTAGCAAAGATCGCAGCCTGTGGAAAGCTTCAGTCCCTCTCAGGCTTTGCTGCACTGCCTGCTGCAAGGTGGGTGCTGGCTTATTTGTTGCTGCACTCACCCAGTAGAGTGAGAGCTCTCAGGGAAAGCAGTTATGTACTGCAGCAGTAACCGCCTGGCTGATCTGACCGGCTCCTGTTGCTGCTGCAGAATGTGTGGCCAAGTTGGTTACTGCGCTTACGCTTTGGGACAGCCTGCTGATAAAGAAAAACATCTGGTTGGAGCAGTTTGGGCATGTGGCTGTTAGGCCAGAGAGCACATAGACCAAAGCTGCAGCCTTTTCTTCACTGGAAGATGTATTTCTTCCAGATATACTGAACCAATGAAGATGTATTTCCTCCAGGTCTCCCGAACTGACAGCACAGATGGAGCTATAAAGCAGTGCTAACTCTGGCATGGAAGTTAGGAATATATTTTGAAGAAACCAGCTAGGGAGCCAAAGAAACTGAGATTTCGACTTGTTAGATCTTATATCGGGTTACGTGATTTGAAGAAGTTTATGAAACACTTTAGCACAAACGTTCCTGATGAAATGGTCTTGCAAGGTGTGCGGTCTGTCTTGAGTGGTTCAGTTTGGACCCTGAGAAACGGACTGCTGACTGAAAACATCCTCTGCAGACGTGGTGGCTCAGCCCCTTGTTATCTGCTCTTTCAGTTCTCCTAGGCAGCGGCTGAGCAAGGAACTGGCAGATGTTCAGGAGAGACCAGAACGATTCTTCAACTGAGACAGAGCCTGTCGCTCAGTTTTTCCATGAAGAAATTAACTGATTAGTACTATTTCATTTCTTTAAGAAATCCCTCTAGTGGCCAGCTACTTATATGACGCGTTGGTGGTTTGCTTGCAGAGGATGTGACACATTGTGTGCTGCTGTCATATGGATTTCAAATGAAACTTTGGATGGCTTATGTGAAAGGCTTCAGAAAGAGAGCCTGAGCCAGTTTCAGGTGAAAGTCAGGAGGAAAAAGAAAACAGAGAGCCTTTTTGAGTGGCAAGCAGGTGATGCTAAACCCTTTGAATTGATTATAGTGATGTTAAGTGATGCTTTGCCTGTGGGATATAGCAGGTTAAACGATCTGTTGGACACACTGGAGCTCCTAAGAGACTTGGTAACTTCAGCAAAGAAAAGTAAAATATGGAATTAGCTTTCAGTTTGTATTGCCTGGCTGTAGAAAAGCCAAAGCCTCCGAAGACGCCCTCTGCTATTTTATATGAAGTGGTTACTTAGTTTATAATTTATGAAACAGTTGTTAGAAGTCATTTGCCATTCTGTATTGCAGTGCTGGGACCAATGTGCAGGTGGTGTATGTTACTGGCAAGGGGGGGCCTTGGGATCAGCTTCCTACCTGCTCCGCTGGGGGAACATGGGTTTGCTGATGCTGGAGTGCTGCTGTCTCCTCCTTTCTTTCATCCTGACCCCAGCAATGCCTTGTGATCAACTTGTCAGATATTCCAAGAATTTAGGTTTTTTGCCTTTGAAATTGCCTCAAAGCCCCAGGGAACTGAAATGTCCAGACATGAGGATGCTGCTGCACAAGTATTGTTCTGCAGGGAAGGGCTTCTGGGGTCAGCACATGTCCCTGTTGCAGCAGTTGGCTGTGATGCCTGCAGATGTGTGGGGGAGTCTCTCCAGTGACGGCAGAAGGCTTTGGCTCAGACCTCCTCTGGTGCGGTTCGTTCACTGGCGATGGCTGTGGTAATGCTGTGAATCCTCCCACTGGAGGTGGGATAGGTAGGAAACCACACTCTGCAGAATAAAAATGTAATTTATAGAGCTTCCAATTATCCAGTGAACAAGTGACTGCTGAGATTAAGTGCCCATTTCCTTCCTTTATTTACATCCCTGCAGTGAAGGGGAAAAGTTATTTATTCTCAGACTGTTTCTGTGGTCAGGATTAAGCCTTAAGAAGTTGAAATAAATGGGGCATGCACGTTCTTCTCCACGTGCATTTACCACATTTGCTGATGTAGCTGTCAGTGCTCAGCTCTCCCCGGAGCTTCCTGGAAGCCTGCACAGGGACAGACCAGCCGTGAGAATGGTGAAGCTCTGTGTAAGGTTGTGTAGCATCACGGAAGCGATCTCATACTTTAAATGCCACTTAAATTAAGCATTCCCATTTCTTTAGCTGATAATGAGAAAGGCACAATTTTTCTTATATTATTCTGCCTCCGTTTTAATGTCCAAGGTTAGGGAAATGCTGATAACTTGATGTTTGTGTTTTTCTCCACTCCTTAGAGTTAAGGTAGCCATCCATCAGTGCAGCGCCAGTTTTCCATCAGTTTGAGCGCAGTTGATCTTTTCCCCAAGAAAATACATTCTGACTCAGAAATCCATCTTGTGGCATGTGTGTTTGCAGTGCAGCAGCCATGTGCCACACACGTGTGCCTGTGCCTCCCTCTGTAGGAGAGGCCCTGTGAATTCCCATATGTGTGAGCAAAATAAGAGTTGACAAGTGAAAGAGATTCAGGCTCAGAAGTTTTAGCTACCCCAGAGTACCTGAAATTTAGAAGTAGAAGCGCTTTGCTTACACGTTGCTGTAATGTGATGAGGTTGTTGGTTATATAGCGTTAAGTCAGAGGACGTGCTCTTGGACCACGTTCAGTGCTGCGCTGTGTATGTGAAGTAACACACCTACCTGGCTTGGTGCTGAAGTGGCAAAACTAAAGCAGGTTTAGCTCCCAGTTTAACAGCTTGCTTAGAGGCAAGACCTTCAAAGTCCAAAAAGATGCAAGGCAGTCAATGAACCACCCTGTCACAGCTGTCTGCACCCATTCTACCCATGGGCTGGAGCTGGGGATGGATCATCAGGCCAGCAAAGGGAGCAGTGTTTTTGAGAGATGGACTCAACAGGTATGGGCCCAATTTTGAGACTCAAACAGCACTGAGTCGTGTTTAGCACCGTGGAGGCTGGGCTGAGCTCTAGGGTAGAATTGATCTACGTGTTTCTCAAGTGTATGCAAAGTATGTCTTATGCTGGAGATGTATTTCTTTCTGAAGTGCAAGCACTTCACTGCTTTAAAAAGTAAATCCAGAACTGCATCTCCAAAAATCCAGAGCTCTTTTCAGTGATGAAGACACTTGAGCAGAAGAGAAGCTTTGCTTTTAAGCTTTTGAGAATTTCTTGAAAACTACGTGGAGGAAAGGTTGCTCTTGAGATTGCCATGGCTGCAAGTTTACCACTAGAGTGACAAATACTCTCTGAATGTGTTAAGTAAACAGCCCTACAAAAGGGGAATGTTTGTAATTTATTTTAGTGCTTATCCCGGAAGGGAGGGAAGGCTTAATCTCTTTGCTTTTGTTTCCCTGTCTACAAAATGGAGCTGTAAAGCTGCTGAGTGCAATGCATGGGGAGGCTGAGGCCTCTGCCGTGGTTGTCAGGGGCCTCTGGGCATGCCCTCTGACCCGCTGCGTTCGTGGTGCTGGATTCCCAGGGACACCTATGAGAGGAGTGCACCCAGCCATCGCAGTGAGAAAGCTCTAAAACCTGTCTGGTTGAAATTCAGAAAAATTTGAATTGACAGGTTAACTATTCCATGTTTACAAAGCAGTAGGTTGGTTTGTTTTTCCATATTCAGAAGCCTCTGGGTGTAGGAGGTGTCACCTTTCCAGCTGCTTCTTTGTCTGAAAAGTAGTGGACAGGATTGCAGATGACATCCAGCAAAACTCTTTCATATGCAAAGGCTGAATATTTTTTTCCGGCTTGGCTGTAGTGGTTGTTTTTCTAATCTCTTACTTAATTCTATATACGAAATTTTTAGCTATTTGCCAACAAATATGACATAATCCATTTATTTTGAAGCCCTGTACCATTCCATGCAGTTCAGAGAAGCTCTGTTTTCCAGTGGAGCTGGCTACTTAAGAACAGTTAGTCCAAAATTACGTAGTTTTGAGTTCCATGCTGGCTTCAGCAAAGTGCAACTCTAAAATAACTTAGTCATGACTGCAAAGTTTAGCTTAACATTGGTGAAACCAAAATTTGGCAGAGTTTATGCCAAGTGAAACCTGTGCCAGTGAGAGGATAACAAAACCCACTATGTTTTCGTTTGCTGAGAATTTGCAGTACCTCAGGAGAGAAGTACAGTCTGATGTCACTAGATGCTGTGTATGGGTGAGTTTATCTTGTATGTTCACAGGAGTGATGCTTGGGCTATTCAGCTGTTGTGGGAGGCTGGTTGTTCTGGGGGGGATGGGCTAGTTCTGTCTCCAGCGTTAATGCTTTGGTTTTGTTTTTTTGTTGAGTACTCCTTGATCCAGGAGTGTGGGAGATGAACTGACGTGTTTCTTACTATGTGTTCTTTTCAAGGGCTGTCTCTGAGGTTCTGATAACCACAGAAAAGATAAAAAATTTGCTGACCTCACAACTAACAAGGGCACTTCAGCCTTTCGCTGTTCGGAGGTACTTTGGCTATGCCAGTCTGCAGAGTGTTAGAGGAACAAACTGTCCTGGCTGTAGCCCTGGCCAACCGCCTGTATGGTGCTGGGGACCAGCTCTGGTGCAGGTGATGGGGAGAGGGTCTGCTCACAGTCCAGGAGATGAATACAGGAAAAGTCAGAGCCCAAGTGTTGGACATAGCTTGAAAGCATGGTGAAGATGTTGTGTGGCAGAAGTCTGTGCTTTCTGGAGTCAATGGAGTGCCTGGAAGCAGAGATTGGGTCACGTCCCTGCTGCAAAGAGGAAGGCTCTGCAGCCATTCTCTATCTTACCACTTGGAGACAGTAACCTATGAGTTGGAGCTGTGTTGAGCGTTTGATTTGTTTTCAGTTTTCTTGTGCTGCCTTTACTGTATGTTCCTTCATAACGTTCACCCAAACCGTAAAGCCAGTTCGTGTGCCTTGCTTTGAAGGCAGATTGCTTTGGCCTGCACCCATTGGTCTTCTTATTTCCTCACCATATGGCAGGCAGCTGCCCAGGAGCAGCTGTATGTTCCATGACCGTCCTCCAAGCTGTTCTTTCAGCCTCCTCCAGCAGTAGCAGCTGGTGTGGGCACCTTTGGAAGAGCCTGGAGATAGTGCTGGGTAGATTTTGTGCCTCTGTCTTCCCTGTTTGCTGCTATGACGCATCCAGTATACAGCTAATTTTTTGCTATTTTGTTTTGAAGCTTATTTGCTTACTTTCCATGCTGCAGGCTAGAATCAGACCTGTTGTAAAAAGCAGAAAGTCCTTCAGTGGAGAGAGGTGTTGGCCTCACGGGCCTGACCCCAGCCCCACCTCATGCTGTGATGGATGCCGCACAGGGCCCATGATGGACCCGCTCTCTGGCTGCTGCACAAGGCCTCTGATGGACGCATCCTCTGGCTGTAACAGCACAGATAGCTTTTGCCTTGCCCACAGGCCAAGGACTGATCCTTCTTGCTCCCAGAAACTGCACTTTAGGAGAGGCCTAGGGAGGCCTGCAGGCTTGCAGCCCGGCCTGCGAGCGAGGTGGCACACTGCAGGCACGCTGGAGGTCTGTGCCTGGATCTGCCCTGCAGTGAGACAAAGCCGTGGAACCTTCCCTCCTGTCGGGAGCCTGTGGTGGGCCCCTGGCTGTCTTTTTCCTGCTGTACTGCCTGGCCTCATTTTAAAAGCAGATTCTCTCTTAACACTTTCCGTCCTGAAGGATGCTGACTTTCCAGTACAGGCGCTGTAAAAGGAGCAGCCAATAAATTTATTCCTGCTTTTACTCCTCAGCACTACATGTTATAAGCACCTGGGGTTTTATCTTCTGTGTGCTCGCCTGGTTTGCCTGTAGGCAGCCAGTAGTTCCCTGCCCTCCCAGGAGCGTTTGTTATGTGCCCATGCCAGTGTTAATCCCATTCTCTGACCCTAAGAACAGACTTGTGCTGTTACTGTCAGAAGTTAGGAGTTTCTAGAAGTTCAGATTACCACTGCTGCCTGCTCAGATGGTACCAGGGATCACATAATAAATATGTAGATGAGAGCACTGGTTCTGAGGAGTGTATTGGTATTGGCTCTTCCAGGGCTAGCACAAGGGAAATGGTATTTTGTGGGCTGAATGCAAACCCAACAAATTTTTCCTGTGGGAACGCAAATCCCTGTGTAGCAAATTTTGACTTACATATGGTAGGCATGCTTTTCTCCAGAGTTACCTTTCACAAACACATAAGAAGTAATTTCCAGGTGTCTGTTGATCACAGTGTGAAAACTGCTGCTCTGGAGCCATACGGAAGTTGAATTCCTTTGAAAAAGTCTTTCAGACTTCGGCTGTTTCTGTTTTTGTAAGTCTAATACCTGGTACAATACACAGAATCATAGGGGCAGGAAGGGACCTCTGGGGATCTTTGAGTCCAGCCACCCTGCTACACCCATGTATGTCAGGCTGCTTTAAGAATCAGGAAAGGTTCGCCCTTCCTGACTGGATTTGTCTTTTTATTCCATACCATCCACTGCTGTGGGGAGCATTGCAAATCTGATATCAGAGAGCAAAGAAATTCATGTGCATAAGCAATGAGTGAAAACTGATCTTAATGTAAGCGTTGAAACTGCATGTGCTTGTGCAAGGCAAATCTGGAGCTCTGTGTTGAGATCTAAACCTTTAAACTTGGCAAAAATAACTGTGGGAGGGCATGGCAAAGGAAGAGGTTTGTACTGGACTGCGCTGCTGTGCGCTCTGACAGCAGTGCTGGCGTTCCTCCGTGCCACTAATGATGTGCATGCTCCTGCTGCAGCCTGCTCCATCCCACACAAGAGTCCTTTCACAGAGGAGAAATGCAGAGTCATATTTCTGAGTGTAAATTGGCCGGGGGTTTGTTTGTGGTGTAGGCTCCACCAGGCTCATTCCTCTCAACAGCTACGCCATGTGTGAGCCACATGGCAGAGGGCAGGGGCAGGCGGGTGGAGTGGCCCAGGCTGCTGCTTGGGGTGCTGGTGTTGCCACTGGGAGGCTGCTTGGTCGGGTGCTGCTCTCGGGCAGCCCTGAGCCTGGTGAGGTGACCGAATCCTGCCTCTCTTCCTGTCTGTAGCTCCCCAATTCCAAGCCTTCGGGCAAAGGTGGGCGTTGCTCTGGTGGGATGGATGTGCACCTGTGGGACATGTGTGTCTCAGGTTTGTCTGGCTCCCTGCGGCTGCTGCTGGTGGAAGCCCTCTCATGAGGTGGGGCAGGATGCAGACCAGCTTCTGCATTCAGCTGTGCAGGTTTAATATGCAGTAATACAACTGCTGTCCAAAAGACTAAAGAGGTGATATTTTGCAGGCTATTGCACAGCAAGTGTATGTTTGAGTCCTTAAAGTCCTTCAGGCCTGCTGAACTGGAAGATACCTCCGAGCATTTGTGCCACGTTTCCTGCGCAAACACAGAGGTTTACAGCTGAAGTTTCTTCATCATGTCTTTCTGCACCTGAGTATGCAGGCAGGCAGCGACTTGTTGGGCTGAGCTCTGGAGGGCTCAGTGCTGTTTTCCCATTGACAGTACCTTTTGGCCTGCAGCAACAGCGAAGGAGTTTCTTGGTCCACTGGAGAGGTGCAGGGTCTGGCTGGTGCTCTGGCTGCTGAGCTGACTTCATGCAGGTATGCTGGGGTGACAGCTGGTGTTGCCTCATCTCCATAGGGATTTTGTTGAAAGACAGCTACGGCAAAGCAGCTGCTTTACTGCAAAGCAGGCTTTGTTTGTTTAAATCAGGCTATGGTAATGGTTATAAACTGGAAGAGGGTAGATTTAGACTGGATATAAGGAAGAAATTCTTCACTGTGAGGGTGGTGAGACACTGGAACAGGTTGCCCAGAGAAGTCGTTGATGCCCCCTCCCTGGCAGTGCTCAAGGCCAGGCTGGATGGGGCTTTGGGCAACCTGGTCAGGTGGGAGGGGTCCTTGCCCATGGCAGGGGGGTTGGAATAAGATGATCTCTGACGTCCCTTCCAACCTGAACCATTCTATGATTCTATGAAATCAGGCTGAAAGATAACCAGGTGGCAGGGAATGTATGTCACTGCAGTTCAGGAGCGTCAGGGACTCGCATCATCATGTTTGCAATAGGAGGAAGTCTGATTTGAAAATGAATGCAGGCCAAGGACTTTCTGATGGGTAGAAGTGACTTGCCCTTATTACTTACACTCTACACTTGGAGGGAAGTTTTATAATCTTGAAAAGATAAGAGAACCATGAACTACAGAATGACTTCCCTGAAGCGTTCAAAGGCCAGCGAGCTGTAAGTTGAAGCTCCCTGGAGGTGGAAGAAATCTCCTGTGCATCTCAGTGATGTTTGCATCAGGCTGTACACAGAGGTTGGAGGTTCCAGGGAGTGTCCTACTGATGCGAAAATATGAACTGCTATTGATCTTCACTGACTACTTAACTCTGAGCATCTCCTGCCTTCCTAAACATTTTTTCCCTCTCTTTCTAGAAGTAAAATCCTTCTGGATAGCCAAGCGTCCTTCGCCATTTCGACTGTAGAACTGTTTATGGACTGTTCTTACAGTTCTTCTGTGTTTTGTTGCAGCTCTCTCTTCCAAATTCTAAATTTGAGTTTCATCTCAGAGAACACTGTTACTAGCAGTCATCAAGTTATTTTGCTGTCTTGTTCTGGTTTGAGGTGCAGATCACGGTGCTCCTATTTTCTATTTCCTATGGCCTCCAAGAAAAGTTGGCTGAAAACCTTTGAGAACAATGTCTTCATTGCAAAGTTTTCACATGAAAGGGTCAATTATTGTGTTAGACCTGCTCTAGTGTCCCAAAACATCCTGCCAGTTTCCAGATCACAGGGCAGATTCTCAGCTGGTAAAAACTGAATTCTCCCCTGCTCCAGAATTAGCTTGGTGCATTTCTTATCGCTGTTCCAATTCCTCCTAATTAGTAGCCTGATATAGAATAGTCTGTTTCCTATTTTATCCTCTGTCCCAGTGCCTGAGGTGTAAATAAACTCTAAATACATGAGGAGGGTAGGCTGGGATGTGAAGAAATGAAGAAAAGGTGTTTTGTTTTTTTCTTTCTTTCTTTTGGGGAAGAAGAGAGGAGGAGAATCATCAGAGCCCAAATTAACAGCGTCCGGTGCAAGCTAACAAGAACAAGTGACTAAAATCATTTTTATTTCCAACAACTTAATTCTACAGTATTTAGATTAGAAGAAAAAATATTTCTGTATGTATTAAAATGATCTTAATTGGTGATGCCAGATGTTTCTATTTTGGGGGACCCTTGGTAATGTGGCATGGGCCCGTACTCAATGTGCTCATTGAAAAGTCAGTGGTACTGGGCATCTAAATTTGAGCACATTCTGACCTTCAAAATCTATCAATTTTTTGTTATGAGAACCAAGAATATTTCTAAACATCAATGTTCCTTCCCAGTGGCTTGCACACTTAATTAACCTTGCAAGCTGCATTCACCAGTGTCTCAATTAGTACTGGTGGGAACAAGGTATCCCTTCAGAAATTACGGAATGTTGCAATTAATGCCTTGTTTGAGCACACTGATTTCAGAGGCCAGCCACAGCCCCAGTCCTGTGCATAGGAGACTTCCTGGGCTTTCTTTACGGGAGTTGTTCCCTTGAAGCAAATATTTCCAAGCAGACTTGGCAAGGTGAGGTGCAGATGTGTTTTGTATGTTTGAAAGCTCTCTCTGCACTGGGATGATGATGGGGAGAACTAGAGCAAGACATAGAGGGGCCTGGGGATCAAAGGGGCAGGAACCTACTTTGCACTGAAGAGAGAATTTCCCTTATATGGAAGCCATGAAGTGTGGGGTTTTGGCTGTCTGATGCAGCTACGAGCAGCCCTAGTCGGATGGCTTTTCTGGGAACATGTTGATTCCCCTGTTGTTCTAGAGGCTGCTGTCTGTGCCCACTGGGCTTAAACATGAGTCTGTCATGGCCCCATGCAACAACCTGAGGATTTGAGGGAGTGAGATACTGCTGTCACATCCTACAGTTGTCGTTGGTGTGACTGGGAAGCTGTGCTCTAGGTACTTAATCTTCTTTTTTATATGCTGAAGTGCCTGCCTC
Organism: Penelope pileata; assembly: GCA_013396635.1. NCBI lineage: Eukaryota > Metazoa > Chordata > Aves > Galliformes > Cracidae > Penelope > Penelope pileata. The sequence goes on from WBMW01001713.1 coordinate 256,051, forward strand.
TGCGCTGTTGTATTACTCTGGGTTGAGAGCCAAGAATGTCTGGGAGATTTCTTGAGTAGCATGGAAAGACCCTAATGCGTTTTCATATGTACATTTATGTACATCTGTGAATCATTCTCTTGCTTGGGTTTGGAAGATCACTGAATGTTGTTAGATCACTGCTGCTGCCAGCAAAATCTATTATCCATGACTTGCTGAAGGGCAAGGAGAATGAGTTAGAGAGGAGACATTTGTTGCATTCCTGCACTGTGAGGTCCTAGTCTTGTACCGCTGCCCAGCTGGGGAGCCTCGCTGCTGCTGTGGCTGGCTTCATGCTCTCTGCCACTGCACAGGGCTCTGACCGCCTCTGTTGGGAGCCAACGTTGCAGGGACCTGGCTAAAATGGAAAAAAAAAAAACAACAAACCCACAAACAAAGCAACAAAAACATCCCAAACCAAAAACCAAGGTGCTCCCAAAAGTCTGTCCTTAATTAAGGAAAACTCTGGACCATATGGTGAGCCCCTGTGAAGTCAAAACATCTGACACAGTTAAACTTTTAGCAACTTGGTTAAATGCTTAAGCAGTTCTTTAAATGTGAGCCTGAATGTTGAGACCTTACTAATGAAGTGCTGTGAGCATAATTGTGCAAAATAAGTGGTGGCAAGGAAAGTTTACATCTGTTCCATCTCTGAGCCGCGTTGTTGGGAGCTGGCGTGGCGGGGTCCCACGGTGTGCTGTCTCCTGATCCCATTGGTATTTGTGGGACTGGAGATATCCTTCACAGATCGGTGGCTGCAAGACGGAACTGGCAGCCCACCAAGCAGCACCAACGTCTGCAGAGCAGCAGAGCACTGTTAATGACAAAGAAATTATTAGGTGAGTGAATGAGAGCTGTATTACCGGTCAGTGGGGCAGTGAGTTCTGTTTGATTTGCTGTGTTGTTGGAAAGACTTCGTGTAGGAGAGCGTTAAAGTAGCTGAGAGCAACTCCTCTGTGGTAAGGAAAGATGTTTTCACAGCTGAAACGCAACATTACAGTTCGCCTAGCTGGGTGATGAGCACCAGGGTGCCCCATCCCTGGAGGCGCTCAAGGCCTGGTTGGGTGGGCCCTGGGCAGCCTGATCTGATGGATGTGGGTGTTGGAACAGATGATCTTTGATGTCCCTTCTAACCTAAGCCATTCTGTGATTCTAACAGCTCTCTCCGTGCACATCAAGTCGTATAGGAAGGAGTGGAAACCACTCTGGGGTGGGAAGAGGCTCCTCCCTCACAGGGTTTTTAAAGAATTTTGCCTCCCTCTTGTTTCAGATTGTTTTCCCTCCCCTTTAGGATCCATACCTTCTCTTTCAGTCTCTCTCAGCTACACTGTTTCCTAGTCAAGGTGTTTATTCTCTGGTTCACAGTGGAAATTGCCAGTTAGGTGGTTTTTGTATTTTTGAGCTGGTTTTCTAAGTCTGGCAGCATTCAAACAAAAAGGCAGGGAGAAGTGACTAGCCTGTTACTTTATTTACCACTTGTTTTGGGAACTCTAAGTTCAAATTTGTATTTGACTCATATTAGGGCTCCGCTGTGGATCTTATTTTTTCAGTTATTTTTGGCAGGGCTGAACTCACACCCACAATAAGCACAGCCATGGGTCGGGAGCCTGCCTGGTGCTGGGCTCCACGTGCTGCTCGGCCCATCTGAGAGCGGCGGTGGGCTCCTGCTGCTTGCTCGGATGCTGCAGGGGGGCTGAAGTCTCACAGAACTAGAAGTACTTCGCTGTTGGCTCTGGCTCTGCTTTGTTGAGTTCAACTTAATGTGTTAAACTCGCATACAGTGCTCCATTCTTCACACGTGAACAGTGCTGCGGTTGGCCCAATGCAGCAGGTAGCAGTGGCAGGGCTGGTTGCAGTAGCAAGGCCTTTAATGCTCTGGGGTGTGAATTGCCACTTTTTTCCCTGCCTTTGTTGAGTAAAAGCTGTCATGAGCACACAGAGCCCAGCTTTGAGGGCAAAATGGCCCTCTCAAAGCCCGGCTCTGGCGACAGCCCTTGTAGCCAGTCAGGCACGCAGCTCCGCTGATGCAGGCCGAGCCATTCGGTGACAGGATTGTCTGTCTCCAAGGCTTCTCCAGGGACGAGCCAGGTTCCTGGTGATGGTTTGTGCTTGTGGGAAGTGACTTCATCAGGAATAACTGTATAACTCAGCATTTCTGAATAAGCTGGAAGGTGGCAGGCTATGTGGCCGCGCCAGTCATTAATCCATACAGGGATTAAAGGCCTGAAGTGCCACGTTCCTCATGGCTCTATCTTGTCTCTAATAAAGCAGAGGAAGCAGGGGGCCACAGGTGAACTCCTTCCCATTCTGTCTCCCTGCTTCATTGTGTGAGGCTATGGAGGAGTTCCGGGTCCAACCTGAGGATCTGGGCACCTCTGCTAGCACAACTTGAGGAACACAGTGTACAAAAACATGCTTTAAAGGTGCCCAGTAGTCTGCAGCTAACAGAAGGGAACCTGTTTGCTGTTTGTCACTGTTTGCTTTGCTGTGTAATCTCTCTCTGAATGCTTTATTGCTGCTCTCTTCTTTGGAAGATGGCCAAAGCTCGATTTTTGTCACCAGTTTCTATGTTCCAGCTGTTGGGAGAGATCTAACAGGCTTTCCATTGACTTCGGACTGCTCTTTGGATGAGACCCTATGGGTGTAGGGCATGTGGCCAAACTACAGCTCTCGATGCAGGGGAATTCAGTGTTGGGCTATGTCCTGTAGCAGACCTTGTGAACAAGCTGAATCCCTGGCTTCAAGGGGAAGAGAGACCAAGAGACAGCTGAAATGGGCAGCTCTGGATTTTCCTGAGGCTCTCTTATATGGGCAGCTGAGCCCTGCAGCAAGCAGAAGCAGCAGAAGCTGCTGGACAGCCACAGATGTCCTCTTCACTGTGAGCTGTTCTCAGTGCAACCCCAACTATCGGCATACTGACCGTTGTCATCCCTTGGGCGTGCTGCCTGTGTGCCTCAGGTTGGCTCCCACTGGAGTCAGCGGCTTGGGACCACTCAGTGGTGACTGCCCCACCTTCCTGGGCAGCCTGTGCCAGTGCATGACTGTTCTTTCTGAGAATATCCAACCTGAAGGAGTTACCACCGTTTGCTAATGGGGGCAGTTGGTGATGTTGAATTCAGTAGGAAAATTACTGCAGGCCTCTGGCGGTGGAGTTTCCCACAACTCATGCTACGATGTGACCCATGCTGCTGAGGAGCCAGAGGCACACAGTGTTGGTTTTGTCCTGTAGTACTTTTCCTATAGCAATGATGAAGGGTAACAACAACAACAACAACAACAACAACAACAACAACAACAAAATCTCTTCTGTCCCAGTGCCTGAGGTGTAAATAAACTGTAAATAGCTGGGGAGGGCTGGCTGGGATGTGAAGAAGTGAAAAAAAAAGTTTGTTGTTTTTTCTTTCTTTCTTTTGGGGATGAAAAGAGGAGAACCAAATTAACTCCTCCGAGTTAACTCCTCATTGGAGCCCAAATTAACTCCTTCTTGCAAACATAGAGTTTGAAGAGACATTATCAGGCTAAAAATACAAGCAGTCTGTTCATGGCAGTTTTCCTGTGCTGCTGCTCACGTGTTACTTAATTAAAACAGTAGGTGCTTAATGTTGCGCTTACTTTTCCACTGTTCATGGTACATGATCTTTTTCGAGGAGGGTTACTTTGCTCAGTATGGACAATGAGGACTTGTGTCCGTGGTAAGACTGCTGGGAAAAGCCAAAGTAAATACTGAAGTGGTTATAGTTATGCCGACATAAGCCCCTGTATGAACATTCTTACTCAAACTTTTTTTAAAAAAAATTTAACTTCTATTTATTGGAAATGGGTTTAAATCTGAGTGGAAAAAGCTGCCATGTTACTGGAATTGGAGTGTTCATCTGGAGGTCTGTTCTACTTTTATTACCCTTTTCTTGTTCTGCAAAGCGTGGCAGGAGATGAATTTTTTCTTGTCGTTCCACCAGTCTTTCCTGGTTAAGTCACACAGGCTTTAGGCTGTAAAACCTGCAGGAGGCCTTTTTTGGTCTTTAATCAAATTATGGTTGTTGTAGAATTCTACTCATCGGCTCTTGAACATGAAGTTGCCTTTAGTGCAAAAGTTATTGATGTATTCTGAACCTTTTTAAAGCAGTTCATTTTTTTAAATCTTCTACCCCAGTTAATAGTTGCAGGCGCAGTGTGTTGGCTTTGAATGGAGTTGTCTGCAAGGAATCTCCTGAAATTTGTTATGGAAGAGTCCTTTGCAGTGCTGCAGGCACTGGGGAGCAGCTCTGCTGGAGAGGCCTGGGGTCCTGTGAGCTGTGGTGGGACCCTGACCATGTTGCAGTGGTGTGCCCTGGTGGCAAAGGGCAGTTGCAGCCCAGGTGCTCTGAACAGAAGCACGGCCAGGAGGTTGGGGGAAGGATTTCTCCTTTTGCTGAGTGGTTGTTAGACCACGTCTGCAATGTCATGTCTGCCTTTTAGCCCCATTTTGCACAAGAAAGATGTTGCCAAGCATGATCAAGTCCTGCAGACAGCCGTGAGGAGGGTGAGGAGTGTCTCAACCCTTCCCAACTGTCATTACCCATTGATGGCAGAGCCAGTTTTCCAGAACTGGAGAGATGTGCAGCACAGACAACAGACCATCAGTGGTGGTGGTATCTGCAGCAGTGTCTTCAGAATGGATTAAGACCAGTCAGGGTCCAGCTGGTCCATCTGAGTAAGAGCACTGAAGCCTTAACTCGGCCACTTACAGGTTCTAGGGATCATGCATTACGCAAGAAGTGTTTATAACAGAATATTCTGTTGAGCCTCTTATGCCTTGAGAAGATGTTGCCAGTGGGAAGTTCTGCTCATATTTTTATTTGCCTGTTTTCCTTGTGTGGAGATTGTCATTAAAAAAAAAATGAAATAAAGGACTTGCCTGTGTTTTTTCCATGCAGTGCTGTTGCAAACACCGTAGCTGCTACTTTTTCTGCAGACATAAGTGTGCTGCAGTGGTTCAGATATCGCATTGGAGTCAGTGTTGATTTCTTTTGATGTTAAATGTGAATTGTCCTGAAACTAATAGTGATAATTGTTTTTTGGAGGGTGTGCTGGTTTTTGTTTTTTGTTAAGTTTTTTTAGGCTTAAAGCTGGAAAAACAGAGATTTGCCAAACTACTAGTCATAGGGCATATTTCATCCAGGGCGTGGCAGACTTAGTTGCCTTTGAGGACTTTGGGCTTAGAAATGCTGCTGGGTGGATAGTCCCGGAGGCAACCGTCCTTTGTTCGTGCCAGAGCTTTGTCTCATCCCTGTCTTCCTAAGACTCTACTGGGCTGTGAGTTTACCTTCCACATACCACCACCATGACAGCCTGGGCAGTCAAATGGTGTTTTCCTTCTAGCAGTTTCCCCAGGAGCAGATTTAGAGGTTCCTCTGAGTTCCCATTCCCATGTCCCACTTCTGGCTGAAGGCTCTGTGACTTGCTGGGAGAGCTTTGTCAGGAGCACAGCATCCTACTGGAGGCAGAGTGGAGAGCCCCAGCTGTGTGCAGAGCCAAACGGAGAAAAACTTCCAGGTGAGACAGAAGCAGCCAGCATTAACACCAGGACCAACTGGACACACACAGCCAAAGCTTCCCCTTTTTCTCTCCAGGCCCCTCCGCATCTCCCTACTGATACTCTGCAAGCTAGAGGCACTGGGATGAGGCTTACTGAAGCAAACATGCACATGCAGCTCAGTGGGAGCTGTGTGATTATTTTTGGGGATAGCCTGGACTTGGCAAAGAGCACAGTGTAAGCTGGACTCCAGCTGTTGTCGCCATTGGGTTTGCACAATGTCTAACGGCAGTGTGGTCCCACTGCACGGCAGGAGCTCCTTGGTGCCACTGCAGCCCCAGGGATGGCCAGGAACAAAAAGCCATTTTCACAGTTCTCTGTGGCATTTGAGGAATTTTGGAGCTGTCTCTCAGTGCCTGTGCAGCTGGAGCGTAGGAGGAAAGCAGAACAAGAGCAATGAAATGCGCATAGTTGGGGAGGTCCAAGTTTGGGTGCGTGATCTGAAATACATGCAGTGCTCAGAGCAAGTGCAGTGCAATACACAGAGCCTAGCCAGACCTAACCAAGTCAGACTGACGTGGTCTCTTCTACCTAGTCAGCGCTGCCTGGCAGTTTCAGTCTAGTTGAACATCCTTGCAAGCCCGATTTGCAGTTAGGTCTGACTAGGAGCTTGGTCAAAAGCAAATCCCAACATTATGAGTAATGCCAGTCTCGCTCTATCATGTGAGAGCAAGAAACCTACATTCATTTGCCCGCTGCTTGCCTTTATTTTTTGTTTTAATAAACAGGAATCAACATTCAACAGATAAGCTTCCTGTTAAGAAAGGCCAGAGGCTCCTGGATGGAGGCGAGCTTATGGCTCCTTTGTGCTCCTTTCCACATGGCGACCACCACAGATGTGTTTCTGTGCATCCTTTTTACTTTGTGAAGCTGTGCTGCCTGACCCCTAGGAAAAAACATTCTTCAGATGCTGGTTTCTGGAAGGGTGACAGAAGCTGGAGAGTACGCAGGCAGATTCCTCCCACCCTGCTCCCCAGGGCAGTGGTCACACCACTGAGCTGCTGGAGTTCGGGAAGCATCTGGACAACATTCTCAGATATGTGCTCTGATTTTTGGGTGGTGCTGTGTGGAGCCAGGAGTTGGACTCAGTGATCCTCATGGGTCCCTTCCAACTTCGGATATCTTATATTTCTGTGATTCTATGATCCTGGAGCTTCTGGAGCTGTGAACCTCCTAGGTTCTGCCTCTGCTCAACCCATTTTCCAGACAGAAAATGCAAAGGAATTGGAGCACGACCTTCCTGGCACCATCCTAGGCCGCCGCAAACAGGCAAACCCTGAGGGAGTTAACTACTTTTCATGCCTAAATCTTGTATGAACAGGGCTATTTGTGCTCTTATTTTCCAGGGCAGCCACTGACCACAATGCTGATAACACCTCAGCAATCCTTAGGGAGTGGCTGAAGAACGTGCAGAACCTCTACCATGACGTGGAGTGGAGGCCGATGGAGGACCCGCAGTGAGTACTGCAGCGAGGGGCTGCCTGCGGCTGGTGGGAGTGTATATCAAATTTTCTAGATTTTCTGTTTTCAAACCAGGAGATTTACTAAGTCTCCAGGCATTAAAACGTGCATGTGGTTTTTTTTGTGGGGTCTGTCCCATTGAAACTGTTCTGTGCTCCACGCACGTAAGAAGGTCTCTGATTTCAGTGAAGCAACTCCTGCAGAACTTGGGTGAAGAAAGTGTTTTCCATTCGATTATTCAGCGTCTGCAGTTGCTCTCTTTGCATGGTAAACAAATCACATCAAAAGCTACGGGGATTAAAAACGGTTATTCTTTGTTTGCAAGGGAATAGAGAAACCATAGCCTTTTCCCATAGTTTCTCTGAAAGGTCTGTCCCTGGCATCAAACATTCTGAGTTTAGTTCTGAGCCAGGGAACTAAATCTAATTCAGCACATTATGCCTTTGCACATGACTTGCAGGATTGTTCCTTTGAAATACGCTGTTAGGTTTAAGGACTACACCTCCTAAATGCAGAAATTCAGTGTTTGGGTTTTTTGTTATTAAGGTCAGCTCTTCCTTGTTTCTGTTCTGTTTTCTATTTATTCCACTAGGAAAAAGTACATTGGTTTCCCTTTGTTTTAGACTTGCTTTTACTTTCAAGGTCCTTCTTGTGGTGATATGACATTTGTTGTGCAAACCTACAGGGAATACTTGTTTTATTGAATTATTTTTTTTAAAAACCTTCAACTGGAGTAGAGGCTTCTTAATCTTTTCAAACTTGGGTTTTATGTTCTGTAAAAAAAAAAAAAATTGCAATCCTTAGCTCCTTCAGTGGCTTTTGCTGGCACTGTTTCCAGGCCATGAATGCTATCATCTCTCTCAGGGGTCTGCCCCTAAGCTTCCTCCCATCTCTGTTACAAAGATTTGGCCTTTGGACCTGATCCTGAGAACAGAGACACACACAGAGCTTTGCTCCCGTGATGGGGCCCCTGGGGCTGGGTGTTTGTAGATTTAAGAGGTGTTACCGGGATGTGTTAACAGTTAGTAATAATGCCCAGAACCTGAGGGTGCTGTTCATCTTCACGTCCTCAGCTGTGTTGATTCTGCTGTCTTTGTAGACTTACGGCCTAGCAGAGGGCTTCCTACCAGAGGGTCAGATGGGGTGAATCAGCCTCAGCTCATGTCAGTTGGGTAACCTCTGCCTACGTCACCTGGGGGCCTGATTTTTGATAGTTCTATTTCGCTTGTGGCCACTTGGTTGGCAGGAAATGCTGCTCGTTCTCTGCTGCCCTGTGTACACATGCCAGCATGAAACTTGGAATCATTTTCCCTCAGAACCACTCTTCCACTCTTTTATTTTTTCTCTGTCTCTTGAGTTGCCTGAGGTGACTCCAATGCTGTTTTCTTTTGCAAGGAAGGCAGTGAGAGTACTGTACTTTTTTGATTACTTTCTCTGCTAGGTCCTACCCAGAAGAAATTGGGCCGAAGCATTGGCCGAGCTCCCGGTTCACCCACGTGATGAAGCTCCGACAGGCTGCCCTGCGCGCTGCACGGGAGAAGTGGTCAGACTACATCCTGGTAAAGAAAACGCTGTGTTTATGAACTGTCCTGGGGCTTTCCAGGCAATCCTGATAGCTGGGGCTGAGGGAAGCAGCTGAGCAGAACGGCTGTGGGAAGGTGCGTGCCACCACAGCAGCAGTTAGGGTGGTGTTCTTGCTGCCTCTGAACAAGGTGAAGGTGTGGGGTCTGTTTTTTAGGAATTCTTCCTGATCCTCTTCACAGAATACATCCACCTTGAATTTTTGGCATTGTTATTTTCCCTTGCATCTTCTTTGCCTTGTGCTGGAGGAATTCTCTGGAGTCAGAGGGAAAGCTTTGCCCCTTTTTCCATCTCATATCTTTGTCGCGGGGCAGCTTACCTTTAACAGACACGTCCTGTGGCATCAAGACCACCAGCTCAATGGGTTTTGCCAATCCCTTGTGCCTCTGGCCACTGCGTTCCCTAGCAAGCATCAGGGGAAGCATATGGTTTCATCTAACAACAAACTTTATTTTCTCCTCCTTCTCTAGTTTATCGATACAGATAATTTACTGACCAACCCAGAAACCCTGAACCTGATGATAGCAGAAAACAAGACGTTGGTGGCACCGATGCTCGAGTCTCGCTTCCTGTATTCTAACTTCTGGTGTGGCATGACGCCCCAGGCAAGTGACCCGATGAATGGTGCCAGGTAACTGTAAGCTGTGTGTTTTCAGAGGCCTCCTGCACTGTGTCTGTGAAGCAGTGGGCATGGTTTCTGTTCTGTGGGCTTTCCCCTGTGTGTGTGCCATGTGCACTGCTCCCTCTTCTGAAAAGTAACTGCTGGAGCTCTGGGGCATGTTGTGAGGATCCCAAACCCGGAGTGTGGGGTGTCTTTGGGAAAGGACTGTACATTTACAAGGAGTCTGGGAATAAGGGTAGAGAGGACACTGCACAGTTTTTCAGGGTTTGCTTTTAATCGGGCTGTAGGCATGCGCGGAGCGATACACGCTGTGTTGGGTGTGCAGGCCTCATCTGAGCCTCCCTCCCTTGAAAAAACTGAATCTTGAGGAAGCTGTGCTAGATTTGAGTGATGCTGCTCCTAACCAAAAGCCTGAGGAAGTGATACAATCCCACAAAATACATAAAAAAAAAAAACCCAAAAACCAATATACCCGCAACCACACCAGTATTTATTTGAGGTAGTTCCATATGTTTGTGTAATGGCCTTAAAACAGAATTTTAGACTAGCTTTCCTGTGTACTGACGCTACTCTGAGAGGAATTTGCTTTTCTTTCTACAGATCTCTGTTGTATGTAAGTTATTTTTCTCACATGTGAGCTAGGTTTATGCAGTCGGGCAACACCCTTTGCCTTGAAGGGAGTCTCTGTGTGTGTGCTCAAGTGTGTATGTGAAAGGCAGAAGTGCTAAGCCTAGAAATTAGAGCTTTGTGTTACCTTCTCACAAATTACAGGAAAAATAAGGTAGAAAAATGTGTTAGTAGAAATAACATTCTTTCTTTAGAGACAGAATGAGGTTGAGCTGTCCCTTACAAGTTGATTGTACAGCACTGTGGTGGGCTGACCCCAGTGGGCAAGTGGGTCCAGCAGGATGGAGAACTCGAAGGACAACAATGACAGAAAAAAACCACCAACAACAAACAAAAGCCAGGCTGAGATAAAGACAGTTTAATTAGTGAAAGAACAAAACAAACAAATGATGCAAAAATAGTCACTCACCATCAGCAGACTGATGCCCAGCCAATCCGTGAGCAATTGTGGAGAAGCTTTGGAAGGTCTCCCCCTGGTTTTATTCCTAAGCATGATGTTTGCTGTTATGGAATATCACTGTGATCCATTTGGGTCAGCTGCTGAAGCTGCCCGAGGGGCGGAGTGAGAGCAGGGTGCCTCAGTGCTGCACGGGCGCTGTTCAGCGATAGCTGAATGTTGGTGTGTAGTCAGCACCGTGCTGGTCGCCGCTCCAAACCATACAGGCTGCTGTGAGGAAAATTAACTGGGTAAACCTCAGTAACAAGATGAGATTTTTGATCTTTTCTCCATTCTGCTGCCATCATATCACAAAATCACAGAATCACAGAATTGCAGGGGTTGGAAGGGACCTCGAGAGATCATCGAGTCCAACCCCCCTGCCAAAGCAGGTTCCCTACNTATATATATTGTCGTGTTTTGGGGAGACAGGATCCTAAGCTGTATATCTCCTAACCTAGCAGGAGTTTTTTCATTCTCCTAAAAAATTTGCCTTTTCTGCCCATGTTTGCCATGGGAAGTTTCAGGATTTGCTTTTTCCTTCCATCCCTGAGTCTTGTTTTTCCTTTATTGTAGATACGAGCTTGCCCAACTGCACAGACAAATTTAAGCCTGAGCTGTGGATACATCTGTAAGCTTCCCTGGGGCAAGTGAAAGTGAGCGCTTCAGAGGGGCTCTGCAGTCCTACCCTTCCCTGCCCTCTTGCTTTATTCTGGAGAGCTGACCAGACACTCCTTGTTGTCATTACTGAATGAAGCAAAGCACGTACCAACCCCTCTCTTCTGTTTGCCTGATGTAAAACATCATTGGGTTGGACCAAATGTCCCGATAGCAGGGGTTTGTAGCAGATGCCCAGGGAACAGTGTAAGAAAATGGCAAACGTGTAAGTGATACTTCCACACAATATTTTTCCATCCTTTAAAAATCACTTTTTCTAAGACTTCTCAAAGTAGATATTTGCCTTTAAAACTCTCAGTGATACTTTCTTTTGCAGAAATCACTGTCTGAATCCTTTATTTTTTGGAAACTGTGCCATCCTATGGCATGGAGTTCCAGAGCTCAGGCTGTTCGAGTGTAAATAGCAGGAAAAGATCCTGAACTTTCCAGATTCTTGGGAATTAGATATATAGATAAGATGTTTGTGGGAAGGTGTTACTTCATTTTGTTTTTTATTTTAAAATTGAAATGAAAACTTCACAGTGAAGGCATTTTCCTGTAGGTTTTTAAGGTTACCTACTGAGACAGCCAGGTTTTCCACAGATGTAAATCAGCATTTCTCCACCCTGCCTGTGTGCACCAGCCTCAGCCCTGGCCCCTGGTGTTACCTCGCCAGTAGGAAGTTTCCATTGATACCAGCGTTAGCTGCAAAGAGAAGAGGGAAAAAAACCTAGCAGCAAATGCATCTTGCAGAATTCGGGGAGGAAAAAGCTGCTCAAATAAAAGGAAAGTTCCTACTCTTTTCTTTTTTATTATTATTATTATTACTATTTCATTTTAGTTGGTGCTGCTTGTTTTTGTGCTGGCAGCCCCACGTCTTCATGCTGCTCTCAGCTGTGCTGTCCCTGGGGCTGTGGGGAGGGATAGCAGCTGCAGCACGCCCTGGAGCACGGCCTCTGGCACTGAGCAGCAGCAAGCCAAGCCTGGCTCCAGGCAGCTTGACATTTAGCTGTGGTGGAGCCAGCTGTAGGAAAGGACAGCTACTGTGTTGACAAGTTGGAGTCTTTCTTGATGACACACAATTTATGATCAGCTTCAAAGCCCTAAAACCCTGTAGTGAGTGCCTGGAGGAGGAAGGATTCGTTTCCAGCATCTTTTACCTGTGGGCATTCTCCAGTGTCTGTTCAAGGTTGGATGTCTTAACCCTTTATTCAGTGGGAATGATAGGAAGGACTCTGCCTGCTCACCTGATCAGACTGGCTGTGTTTGAGGGATGTGGTCCTAAACAAGGCGCTCAGGAGGTATTTGAATGGGAGATGGGGGATCACAGGTGCATAAACAAGCAGACACACCACCCTTCTGCACAAGGCCAGGAGGAAGGAGTTCTGCAGTGGTTTGCTTGGCTGTTGTTGTTAGAACACTCATGGAAAATGTAACGTAGAAGTAGCTTCAGCTTATTTTAGTGACTCATCATTCCTGTGAATACCAGAACCTACTCTGGATTCAGCTATCAGCCGTGTTCAGCTGTCTAACTGGTGCATTAAGACATTCTTTCTGAAGGAATTCGATATATTTATTTCCCAAACTGATACCTTTGGATGCATTGCACCTGCAAAACTAGCTGTGAGTGGCACACTGTGGGTGATGGCTCACAGGGCTGGAAGGCTTAAAAAGCTTTGGGTGCAGAGAAGGGAGCCAACTGAAGGGCCTTCCCCAGAGACACTCTGTGGGGAGAGCTCAGGAGCAAGTATTAAACCTGGGATGGAGAGAGCAGGGATCATGGCACAGCTGATGGAGACCAAGGTGTTGCCTTCCCTGCAGCCAAGTAAATGGTTATTTTTTTAAAGTCATGTTGAGAAATAATGTGTAGGTCCTATTCTGACAGGCATGGAATGCCCTTTGTGGCCGTTGAACACGGAGAGTGCCACAGGTGCTCAGCAGCTTCCAGGATCAGACCTGAGAGTCTGAGTGCAAAAAGGGTTTTTGGAGAGCCAGGGGAATACAATCCCAGTTTTGAAGTACCCTTGATTTTGCAGTGGCAAGGTTTGAATTTCCAACAGCTACTAAAAAAGAGAGAGGGAGGGTTGATCTTTGACTTCTGGGATGGGAATTGTTTCTAAACACTTGACTGAACCCTTTCCAAATGGAGGATACTTCAAAATTGGAGAACTGGGCGCTGATCCAGCTCTGCTGTGGAGGACTGAGGGTGAGAGCTTTTGCTGGAGAGCATCTACAAAACAGATCTCTTGTAACAAGCATCCTGCTTGTGTTTGCAGGGCTATTACAAAAGGACCCTGGATTATCCCTTGATCCGGGAGTGGAAGAGGACAGGATGCTTCGCTGTCCCGATGATTCATTCCACATTCCTCATTGACTTGAGGAAAGAGGCCTCCACCAAGCTGATGTTCTACCCACCCCACCAGGACTACACCTGGAGCTTTGATGACATCATGGTCTTTGCCTTCTCCAGTCGCCAAGCAGGTGTGTCCAGAGCCTTTGCTGGGGAGGATTCATGTGAACGTGCAGATCTCTGCTTGGGGCTTGGAGACCAAAAAGCTGTATGTTGACTTCAGCAGTCAGTCTGTACCCTGCTGCTTTCCTCTTTTGAATCTGCTGAGGGGTCTCCCAGAGGATATGGTGCTATTCTTGGGACAGGGGCTGTGTTTCAGAGACAAAATACATGGCACCCACCTTTGGTTTGTTTCACAGCAAGGCAGCAGTGAACAGAGGTGAATGTTGTGAGACTAGAAGGCATTCTGAAGTCTGTAGGTAAGGTACCTGAAGTCAACACTTCAGGAGACCCCCTGAGGAAGGGGGGACAGGGCAAGAGGCTCTTTTCCACAAGGACTGCTACACCTTGAAACAAAAAACAAGCTGCTTACCCACAGTGCTGACGGTGCCTTGGTTCACAGCAGCTCAGCAGGAATTGTCCATGAGTTGTGTTTCTGTTTGTTTTAAAGCAGAAGCAGTGCAGCTTCCAGGCTGTGCTAAGAGGAAATCTCAGCCAGGTTAGAGCTGATATGTGAGCAGTAAAATCTCTGCCTATGTGACACCATTTCACTGGTACTTGAAGAGAGCCAGTCAGCAGTGAGCTGTCCTGAGACCCTTGGGGCATAGTGGAGAGAAGCTGTGTCCCACTCTGGTTGATGCCAGATCCGCCTCTGACAGGGGAGGGTTTCAGTTGGACCTGAAATGCAGGAGTCCTTCCAGGCTCAGTCACAACCTCAGTGTCCTCTGCTCTGTTCTGGAGTGGCTATTGGTGTTAGCAGAGCTCTGGCTGTCCCAGAGGAAATGTTGCATTTCTAAAATGCTACCACTGCTGCTACTTGTACTGGTGGTGAGGGTGTTAAGTCCTATTTGTTCCTGGAGAATGGATCTGGTGAATATCCTGTGTCCTGTGAAGCAGGACTATATGCAGTGCTGTCAGAGCTGAGGGGATGGGTATGTGTTTAACGACAACCTGTGTTTTTCTGTGGCCCTGCTGTGTTGAAAGGGGAAAAATTAAGACTTTATAATGAAAAAAGGACTGATGAGACTTCAGCAGCACCAGCGACGTGTGCTTCTGTCCAGAGCTTCGTGACGGGTTTTGCTGGTCTGCTGGGGTGAGATGGTGCTGTCAGCCCCCTCCCTCATAGCAGCACTTCGTGCTTAAAGGGAAGAGTTGTTTGTGAGTCCTTTGAGTGATGTGCAGCTGGTGTTACCTTTCTTCTGTTTGTAGAAAAGCCAAAGTTATGCAAGAAGGAAGGGGGGAGAGATGAGAAAAAGTGAAGTATAACTTGTTGGTAGTCACCTCTGAAGATGAGGCAGGCAGACCAGACTGCTTTTCCCACCATTTCCAGACCAGCACAGCAGCCACCAGCTGTTTGCAGCATTCCTTTTCATGATGTTTCTGGTTTGAAGCCCTTGGCAGTGCTGCAAAAGCTGGTGTTGTCTTGGCAGGCTAAGCAGGGCTTCTTTAAACTCAGCTGAAAAGGGATGAGGGGCATAAAGTGAGAAAGACAAGTGGTAAAGGAGAGGCAGCAAGAGGTGAAATTACAGCCCTTAGGAGACAGAGGTAGGTAGGGGAGGGGAGGAATGGCCTTGCTGGGCCTTTAGAGCCCTGCTGTAGAGGTTCAGGACATTGGTACATTGACTCCAGAGGAGGAAGGAGGCTTAAAGTCTGGGTAGCAAAGTAGGCTCCTTTGGGTCTACCTGCCCTGCTTCTGCCAGTTCTCCCAGAAAATGACATCCAGTGAGCATGGTATTGGCATTGCATTAGCTCCCACTGCTTAAGAAATATTTCAGGGATTCAAACCCATCATTTTTTCCTTCCATCCCAGAGCAGTTCAGTTTTTTCCAGTACTGACCCATGACACGAAAGCCAGTGCTTCAGCACGCTGGCCCGTTAGTCTGTTCAGATTGCTGGCTTTTGTCCCGGGCTGAGGCTTGTCACCCTGGATAAAAGGATGACATCCAAGTTCAGAAATGTGCAAAACATATGGATTTGAGGTAGATTTCTCTTCGGAGGAATTTCACTTACTTTGCTATGATGTTGGGCTGACTCTGTAAAGCTGCTCACACTTGCAAGATAGCACTTAGCCAGACAGGTCTGCTGAGCTCCGCTCCAGCCTGAGGCTCTGAAGCCCTGGAGGTAGCCAGCAGGAAGGTTGAGTTACAGGGATATGGGGGAGTGTAGGTTGTCTGAACATGGCTGTGGGTTTGAGGCATATGGTTGTGAATCCTGGTCGCTGCCTTTCAAAGGCTACTGATGATACAGGTCTCTGTAGCTGGTCTGTCGCCTGTAGCAGTAATCATTTTTATTATAAAAACAGCTGGAGAGTGAGCCCTCCTCCCTGTTCTACGGTAGCTTTACTATTTCAAAGTAGCCTTTATCCCAGAAGGAACAGAAGTATTGGCGTGAACCTACCCAGACTGAGTTTAAGCCAGCGGAAGATAAGAGCAGAGATCAGTGAGCCAGATAAGTTAGTTGATTAGATCAGTGCCAAATCAATTAATGTCAGCAGGTAGTATTGTTTTATTCTGCCACTCACCTTAACTCCAGCTGACAGCTGAATGTGTTTTGGCAAGTAGTGCAGCCAGCAATTTGCTTGCAGAACTTAAAATGGTAGAAACACTGGGGTCATTAATGCAGACAATTCCGCCCTCCTAAAAATACCAGGAGTCGAGGGGGCTTGTACAGGAAAGCATCCACACCCCAGGTAGTGTCTGCTTTTCGTTTGTTTTCTAGAGGGAGAGGAGTGTTTGTGCATGTATCATTAAATAGGAAAAATAGGCAGAAAATGCAGAAAAGCTTCCAGTTTTTCACTGTCTTTTAAATCTCCTTGGCCAGTGGTATGGGTTCTAGCAGCTTTCAGATTGTGGTTAGTTAACAAAGGACCTTACCAGAGCTACAATGAAAACAACAAATATTTTCCCTTGCCTTCCTTGGGTGCAGCTTTTGAGCACGGTGCCTGAGGTGACACCAGGCCCAGTGCTGCCGCTGGTATCGTTGATAACGAGCAAACTCTTGGCCAGCCCAGGGGGAGCCAAGCTCTGCTGATAGGCGTTGCTGGGACATCCCCGTGAGGAAGCTCAGCAGGGAGTGAGTCTCTCCCTTGCAAAGGGCTCTGCTCAAAGAAGAGGCTTTGCATCCTCCCTTTGTTGAGTACCTTTGGATTCAACTCTTTGAACAAGCAGTTGTGAAAGCTTTTGAGTAGAAGGAAGCTAGGTTATCGCTTTTCTGAAAGCATCTTTCCTTCTTGATGGTATCTGTAGAGTTTTCATCTTCAGGCCGCTGTAAAAAGTGTTCCTGGAGAGAAAAGGACTGTGTCTGGTGGTAGACGTGGCATTTCCAGGATGGTTATCAAACATATTCCTCAATGAACTTCGCGACTGCAGCCCTTCTGTGTTTCAGGGGGCACTCCTGCCCACTTTTGAGTGAGAGTGCCTTAACCTTGAGCTTTGAAACCTGCCCATTTTCCCTGTCTTTGAGACCCATTGTCCCACCTCTGGTTTGGACGTGATTGGTGAGCCCTGAGTCCGTGCAGGGGGAGCAGCTCCATGCCACGTGATAGCTGCTGCCTGTAGCACAGCTGCTGATGGAAACCTGTTTGGCTCCTGTGCCAGCAGCTTCATCGCTTAAGGCTTTCTCAGACGATGGAAACCTGTTCCAGTCCCATGCTTCTGGCTCTGGGTCTGTGAAGGGGTGGTGTTAGGTGAGGTGCCAGATATGAGCAGTGCAGTTGGGTTTGGGCGTGGGGATTTCTGTGGTACTACTGGGTTTTCTGCAGTAGTCCTACTGTGTGTGTCAGGCACTGCTTTTGCTCAAGGCCAGTTCTGCCCTCTGCTGTAGAATTGCTTTTATACTTGGAAGGCAAAGGCCAAAAAAGACCCTTTCTCTGCTCTAAGCTCCTACCTTTTTGTTGACATGTAGCCACAATCAAGGCTACATGTCAACAGAACAGTGAAATTGGCTGATTGCCTGATTGCCTGTCTCTGTTTTTATGATCCTCAGGAATTCAGATGTTTATCTGCAACCGTGAGCACTATGGTTTCCTCCCCATGCCCCTGAAGTCGCACCAGACGCTGCAAGAAGAAACGGAGAACTTTGTGCACACGCTGATCGAGGCCATGAGTAAGTGGCAGTGCTCTGCTCTGACGGACCCCCCCAGTCAGTGGTTGTGGAGGTCTCCTGCCAGCGGTCCAGCTCTTCCCCTTGGGAGTGTGGGAGGATTTGCATCCTGATGTGTTCTCATGCTGTTTTGATACTCAGGTTTTCCAATTTTCACAGAGGTAAAATCCACCACCAGGTGAACTCCATTCACAAAACCCCTCAACTTCCCCCCATCAAGTGAAGAAACCCTTCTTTAATGGGGAAAGGATGCTGCAGAGCCTCATCCTTGCCATGAGGTCTGTCTGGTACCTGTGTGCTCGCCTCTCCATCGCACTGTGGGTGCTTCCTGCCGCAGCACTGACCTCACATCCCAGCTCCCTGCAGCTTTAGGCCCGGACACATGCAGATACATCATACAAATTAAGCATGTGCATCAAGGTGATGGTTGGGATCTCTCCTCTCTTTCAGTTGATCGTCCTCCCATCGAGCCTTCCCAGTATGTCTCTGTTCCTCCGAAGCACCCTGACAAGATGGGATTTGACGAAGTAAGGAACTATTTTGCTGTTGTCGTCTTCCCATTCATTACTTTTTGTAGCTGAGCTTCCAGATGTTTCCCCTGGAGTATATTATGTTTTTACATAATTAATTCTTTCCCGATCACTCATTTTTGGACTTGTGCCATTCCTTCTAAATCTGACTCTGCAGAGCAGTTTGGCAGTCCTTGTGTTCTGTGACAAACAACGGTCCTTTAGGAAACCTCTCCTGCTCTCGAGAGGGGAATGATTTCTGTAACCTGAGAGGCACCCTGGGGAGCCCGTGGCAGCTGGGGGAGCCAGGCCTTGAGCTGGGCTCTAGCCAAGCTGGATATGTCTGTGAGTGATGGAAATCATCCCCTTGCTGTGGCTGCTCTGCCTCTGTCCTGTTTGGTTGCCACGTTTTTCTGCTTTGGCCTGAAGTTAAAATGAGCTAGAAAGGTTGCTGACACTGGTAGTGCCCCACAGCCCTGGAGAAATTCCTCTCCCAACTCTGCCTTGCGGTGTGGAGAGAGCAGACACCGAGGGGAGAGGACTGGGGAGGGGTGTGCTGGGCTGTCCTGAGCCAGAGGCTGTTTTGCAGAGCCACGAGCCCTGTGTGTGCAGCTGCCAGGGGGGCAGTGGCACTGTGACTGAGGGAGCTGTGGTGACCAGGAGAAGCTTCATTTTTATTGCTCATTCTGCTGTGTGTGTTTGTATGGCTTGTATAGTAAAGTCTGACCCTGACTTGGCTGTATGTGTCTGAGTGTCTGTGTTTAGAACACAGCTGGTGCAGATTTTTTCCATGTTGTCCTCTGTGGCTGCACTGTGTTTGTCCAATTTATTTTTGCATTTGTACTGAGCTGGAATTTGATCTGCTTCTTACTGGGATGAGGTTTTGCTGCACAACCTACAAAGCTGCACTTGTACTCGTCTGCCTGGCACTGAGCAGTATCCATCCCTCAGCAGTCTACCTGCAGCCCTCTGCCCCCCCCAGGGAGCCTGTCTCCTCCAGGCTTGGATGGAGCCCTGCCTGGACATTGCTGTTCCAGGCCTTGGCTGTGTGCTGGGCTTTCTGCCCTTGCCAGGGGAGCAGTGGATTTTCAGTGCCTGAAGTAATTACAAAAATCCTCTCTTTCTGTGTCCTTGTACTTGGCTGGTGACTCCTCTGGTAATCCTAAACATGGGCACTTCCATCTTGATGGAGAGACTTGGGGCGGTGCTCTCCTGGGACTGGAGCTGCCATTTCACCCTGTGTTTAATAACAGTCAAAACATCCTATGGCTTTGGAAAATACAGGCTTGGCTCTAGCTGGCCTTTTCTCAGCTTCATTCATCCTGGAAAAGCACCATTTTCCTGTTTGTAAAAACTGGTTTTAGACAAAGAACGAGCCTCTAACCTTTAAGCTGTAAATCAACCCCGATTTTGGGACAAATTCTAAACAGTCTGGAATGAAAACACACTTGGCACTTTAATGAGATCTGTTTTTCCTGTGGGGCTGCTGGAAAAAGAGTGGATCAGGACCCCCCTTTTCTTCCTCCCTAGCTGGGAGGCTGATGGCTTTCTCTTCAACGCAGATTTTCATGATCAATCTGAAGCGTCGGAAAGACAGGCGGGATCGGATGCTGCGCACTCTCTACGAACAGGAGATTGCAGTCAAGATAGTGGAGGCTGTGGATGGCAAGTGAGTTTCAGCTGGGCTTGCTGGGGTTTGCCGAAAGCGGGCTGTGCTGGGGGGCTGTGCAGCATCTCCGTGGTGCCCGGACCTTCCTCCTGGTGTGGCAGGGTGGGAAAGGGGAATATCGCTTTTCCTTACAGATCTAATGGGCTGCTTGGGGCAGTTCTGCTGTCTCTTCTCTGAAATTAGTCGGTCTACATGAAAGAACAGGGCAGCGTGTAACAGATTAGGGTGAAAACCAGGTTACAGTCATACTGATTTCTCTGAACCATAGCACACGCAGTTAGAAGTCAGCAGTGAATGTGTCTGAGAGCTGTTACCTCCTGGCGAGATCTTCCATCCGGGTGCTGTGCGACTGCTGGGCTACAGTGTTAACCTTCATAGAGCCCTTGCCCAGTGCACCCTACTGCAAGGTGTGCTAAGATCTTTATAGTGAGAAATCAAACCATGAATTTTAGGTCTGGGAGTTACAAAAAGGCCGGGGGGAGTCAGGAACCCATGTGCCATCTAATGGCCTTTGAGTCCTGGGTGGGTGTCCAGTTTTCCCTGAATATCAGCAGCATTTCCCATGTTGTTTCTGCGTCTGACTTCAAATGTAACCGCTTCTAAAGCGGTGATGGATACTGTCTTTCTCAGAGCTCTGAACACCAGTCAGCTCAAAGCGCTCAGCATCGACATGCTTCCGGGTTACCGGGACCCGTACTCCTCCAGGCCGCTGACCAGGGGTGAGATCGGCTGCTTCCTCAGCCACTATTACATCTGGAAGGAGGTAAGAAGGTCGTGGGAGCTCGCGGTCCCTGCAGGAAGGTGCTGTGGGGGATCTGGGCTGCGCTGGTCGGAGGGACTGGAGCTACACAGCCTGACGTGAGGAAGGGATGCTGTTCCCGAGGAGATACGGTGGAGGCAGGGAGAGACTGCACTGGGTTGTCCTTCCCAGGCTGCAGGAGGTTGTTGCTGTGGTCGTGCTGGTTGGTAGCTCATGGTGCAACATCAGGTGGACGGTTGTATGGGGGCACCAGGGATGGATGCTCAGCCCGCAGGGTATTTTTGGGCCTTTTCTCACTGGCTCTTGCCATCTTTCCCAGCTGAACTGAGAATCTGGGCACGGTTCTCCTGCCCCCCTGCCTGCAGCAGGTTGCTGGAAGGTGCTGCCAGGTCAGGATGGCCCCCAGCAAATTCAGGGTGCAAGGAGTGTCCCAAGCGCATCACTGTGACCACTCGGGTACCCTCATGTCACAGGTGGTGAACAGAGAGCTGGAGAAGACGCTTGTCATCGAGGACGATGTGCGCTTTGAGCACCAGTTTAAAAGGAAGCTCACGAAGCTGATGGATGACGTGGAACAAGCTCAGCTAGACTGGGAGCTTATGTAAGTCCCTGGGCCCCGGGATCGCCTGGGCACGCGGGGGGGAGGCTGCTGTGTCAGAGCAGAGGTGCTGGGTGATGGGTGGGTTACAGAGACATTTTAGTGGGCTCTTCCCATCAGGAGAGATCTGCCTGCAGGCCGGGCTGCTGCCTCGTGACCGAGCTGTAGTAGGAACCGCTGCTGCCCTCTGCGGGCAGCGCTGGTTGGTGCCAGCCGTGTCCGGGGATGCTGCTGGGATGGGGGAGCTGGCACAGCCCAGTCCTGTTGCAGCTCGGCTCCCTTATGAAGTCTTTCACGGCTCTGCCACCCACTGAGTTAAGGTGTGCCTGTCTGGGAGTGTTGCAGAACAGAAATCTGTGAGCAGGGATTGCTTTTGGGATTGACTCTTTGCCTCGCCCTGGTGGCAATAAACACTTGTGTGGTCTTAATTGCTGCAGATTTGCTTCAGTTTGAATTTCCGTGGTCTTTTCACTCTTTCAGCTACATCGGCCGGAAGAGGATGCAGGTGCAGCAGCCCGAGAAAGCAGTTCCCAATGTCATGAACCTGGTGGAAGCTGACTACTCCTACTGGACCCTGGGGTATGCCATCTCCTTCCAGGGGGCTCAGAAACTGATTGGAGCTGAGCCTTTCGGCAAGATGCTGCCCGTGGATGAATTTCTGCCAGTCATGTACAACAAGCACCCTGTGTAAGTGGGATGCCTCTGTGGCTCTGGGTGACCGAGCAGCCAGGCTGTGCTGGGACTTGCGGAACAGTCTTAAAACCATCTTTTTCTCCCTCCCTTCAGAGCGAAGTACATGGAGTACTACGAGTCCAGAGACTTGAAAGCCTTTTCAGCAGAGCCCCTGCTTGTTTACCCCACCCACTACACAGGGCAGCCAGGCTACCTCAGCGACACAGAGACCTCTACGATCTGGGACAACGAGACCGTGTCGACGGACTGGGACAGGACGCACTCCTGGAAGTCGCGGCAGCAGGGCCGGATCCACAGCGATGCGCAGAACAAGGAGGCCCTGCCTCCCCAGCCCTCCCTCAACGCACCGTCCTCCAGGGATGAACTATGACCGCCCGCTTCCCCCGGGCTCTGTTGACAGCTGAACCTGCCTCACACTTTTGCTTTTCACCTTTGAAAGTTGTAGAGCAGCTGTTGGTGTGGCCTCCTCCCTGCTGCGCAGCGTGGCTGAGCGGGGTGCTGGGGCCTGGCCGCAGCAGGCTGCGATTCCAGGACTGCAGGGAAATGGAGGAGGAATAAAAGTGTTCCAGGCTGGCAGAAAACAGGCAGAGATCTGAACGAAAGCCTTCACAAGCTTTTGTTAGCAATTCCTTGAATGACGTCTTTCTACAGTACCTTGTGTAGAATACTGTATTTATAAAAATTAATATATAGAGGTGTACAAGTGCTGATACCCTTCTGGATAGCTGTCACTGGGCTGCTGTGTGGCTGCTTCTCCTGGTAGGTTTGTAGCTTCTTACAGCGCTGTTTGTTGAGACAAACTGCAGGCAAGTGTTTGGGTTATTAAGTTTTGTTTTACAAAGGGGAGTCCCTGTCAGAACCCAAGTGGTTTCCAAAAGTATTCGATGTGCTGGAGCAGTGCTCCGGTGTAGTGTGTTCTCCTTTGTCGCACTTCTGCAGAAAACTGTGCCTGGCTTCCCTGCCAGGGCTTCCTAGATCCATTCAGATAGCTCTGCCAGCCCCGAACCGATGTCTTGGTACGTCAGAAATCCTGGGATCTGGCAGGTGGAGCGGTGGTTGCCACTGGTGTTTTCTCTGCACTCTATGAAGGGAACTCTGTGATCCTGCTTCACTCCCTGCCTCCCTTTATTCCTTCAGGAAAACAAAGCTTGACCTTTTTGCAGCTTGGGTAAGCAGGCCACCAGAACATCTGCAGGACTTCGGGGACATCAACTTTTTACAGGCCTGGTTACAAATTGCTTGAAACTATCCCTATAGAAACAAGGCAGCCTACAGAAACGGTGGTGTTGTCAGCTGTACAGCCTGGTAGGGTTGTGATTCACAGGACGGAAAGGCATCTTGTCTTGATATTTTTTTATGTGAGGCGCAAATGTCTTTTTTTTGGATGAGTTCTGATGTACTTGCTGTTGCCTAGCGTGACAGTGGAGTGTGGTGTTTATTTTTTTAAAGGTTTCCTAGAGGCCAGGTGATGGCGAGCTGCACAGCTCCAGGGCTGCGGGCTGCTGCTGCCGTGGGGGATGCGCTCCTGCCGCAGCAGCCTGGGGCCTTGCCTGCTGGCTGCTCTGTGCACTTCATCTGTGTGTGGTTGTTTTTTTAAATTTGTGTTTGTTTTGAATAGTTACTGACCAGTGTTGTGCTTTCTGCTCAAGAAGACATGCTATTACCTGTCAGCGGGTCTGATAATACATAGAACCTGGTGCAAGAACAGCGGCTGTGTGTGCTCTTCCTTGGGTGGGAGCAGGCGCTGCCTGGGGAAGGGCCATTCCCTGCCGCCGCACTGGCTCCGTGCGCTGCGTGGAGGTAGTGCTTCCCAGCAAGGCTGCTCTGAGGAGACATTCGAGGCACAGAATCACAGAATCGTTTGAGTTGGAAGGGACCATGAAGGCCATCTGGTCCAGCTGCCCTGCAGTGAACAGGGACACCCACAGCTCCATCAGGCTGCGAGTCCAAACCAGTGGAGTCAGGAGTTCCTCCGGCTGTGTCACTCAGGGCTGAGGTGTTGGCTGTTTGACGTGGTTGTTCTCAGCTACTGCCTCGAAGCTGTGTTCTGCAGCCTGGGACAGGTGCCCACTTGGCACGGTGAGTATGGGGAGCAGCTCTGCTGGGAGCCCCCACGCAGCCTGGGCTGCTCCTCTCTGACAGTCCCTCTCCCCTCCTCCTTTGGTCTTGCAGCAGCTCCAGGCATCACTGACCATGGCCATCCCAGAGACGCTGATGAAGAGCGTGATGTTGCCTTCAGCAGCAGCCTGGGAACTGGTGAGCACCCGGCGTGGTGTTGCATGTCACGGCACACAGGAGCACAGCGTTACGAAGGTGCTGGGTCACGTCAGTCACCACTACTCACCCCTTTCAGCACTTCCCAGGCTGAAACAGCCCCAGTGCTCTGCTTTGTGCTGGGGCTGCGGGGGTGGGTGCTGGGTGAGCTCCCGGAGCTGCCACCATGTGGAGGTCCTGCCCGGCTCAGAATTGTTAAGGTTGGAGAAGACCTCTAAGAGCACTCAGCCCAACTGTCATGGGGGGTGAGCTCTGTGCCAGGGCCTCAGCTGCTCTCACTGCCCCTTCCCTGGGGGTTTGGCATTTTTGATGGTGCATGAAACAATTTGTAGCTCCGTCTGCCCGCCCTTGTGGCAGCAGCTGGGCTGGGCTCTGCCCTCTGCAGCGCACGGTTCCCCGGTGAGCAAGCAGCCAAAGGAGAATGCTGTCATGAGGAAGTTGCAACGTTTGTGAAGGGAATTCCTGAAAGAAGATTGTGGTCGCAGCAAAAGGGACAGGTCAAACATGGCCTTTCAAGTTGTGGGGGTGGGTGAGGAGAGCTGTGGGAGCTGGGAGCAGGTAACTCCCTGAAGTGGTGGTGCTGTCAGAGGGCTGCTCATGGAGGGCGGTGTGGGATGTCAAAGAACCACTGTGCCATATCATAAAGCCTAAGAGAAGGAAGTAGATGAACTTACTTAAGGCAAATGTCAGTGAAAAAAATATTTATATGCTTCTTGTATAAAGATGACAGGTAAGCAGGTAAAAAAAAATCTGTTTATATGTATAATGATGTTTTGGGGAGAGGGTCATTTGGTGACCAAGAAGACCACTTCCCTTTCAGCTTAATGCAGGCATGAAGTTAGCGACACTGGAGTTTACAAAGGCTGCTGCACAGACCTCAGTGCATGCGTACACTGAAAGGCAAAGAAAAGAGCTTCTGTTGCAAAGGCATGCTACCTTGGGGCAGGTGTTAAGGGCCAGCTACAAACTCCATCCTCCCCCTCTCACCAAAACACAGTTTCAGTTTTTAAACCTCTCAGCCCGTGACCTGTGTGGAGCCTCTTGGAAGAGCAGTGTGTAAGGCACTCCAAGCCAATGCTGTTTACATCGTGACTTTATCTCAGACTCCTAATGTATTCTGAGTCTGCTTTTGAAAATGGCAGCCACAGAAGTGGTGGAAGAACAGCCCCAGGCATTTGTAAACTCAGTATTTGAGTTTGTTGTGACTGGTACTAAGGTCTCCCAAAGGCAGTCAGGTCAGTAAGGGCTGGGTACAGTCCAATGTCATCTATGGCTTTTCAGTATCAAACCTCTGTCCTTCCAAGGAAGCCGGGATTCTGGGAAGAGACTCAAGGCGTAAGTTACTGAAAGGTTCACAGGGAAGAGATGATTAAATTCTTTATTCCAGCTGAAAGGATGTACCATGTCAGGAAATTCATTTATAGGTGTACATAAAGAGCAAGGGAGGTGGCTGTAATTATGCATAATAATGCTACGAGTATATAAAATCTGTTTGTTCGGGGTAAGGCTAAAACCCGGCTATTTCCTCTCAATACCCACTTTTAAAATAAAGGTAATGTAGTTGCCTCTCCTGGAATGAAAAATGTGGATTAACGCAGGCAAAAGTTTTGCTCCTGAATAGTGATTGCACATTACGAAGAGGTACATCAGTCACTGCAGAGTACAGGCTGAAGGCATCGATTCCTGTCGGAGGGGTCAGCAAAGCAGAAGGGAACCACGCGGTGGTGGCAGTAAGACAAAGTCCAGACACGTAGTGTTGGGTGCCTTGTTCGGTGACAAATCAGGACATTCATCCAAAAGCAAGTGCAGGCCATTCTTTTAATGTTCTTTGGAAAGAAAAAAAATCCAAAAAAAGGTAATTTTCTGGCTTTGAACAAGTGCAAAAAGAAGGCTGCCAGCAGTGTGGAAGCAGTGCACACACCTGCAGTCACTTCTTCCTTCTCCAGAGATGAGCGCTTGCCCCAGTGCCTCCGGGGGCAGCAGCGGGCGGTGTCACTCAGGAACTGCACCCTCTGTGTCCCAGCACAGCGGGATGCTGCAGCTGGCTGGGGCTCCCACTCCATCCCCACAGAACTGGGTCGTGGCTTTTATTCTCCAGTTGTATAAAAATAAATCTAGGTATTCTCGTTCTGTGTAATACTGGCACAAAGAAAATGTTTTCTCACACAAAAAGTAGGCTTACGTGGTGTTCCGAAGACAAACGTTGCAGTCCCATTTCCCCTCTGCCTGGGGTTTCTCACCTTCCTAGGCTAATGTGCAAAACAAATCCTGGTCCAGACTGTCCCATAGATCTGTGTCTGTCCCTCTCCAGCTCCAGGTGAAGAGACAGCTCTGGCTGTACGTCGCCAATGCTCACTTTGCATCTGTCTCAGATATTTCAAAGTTGAATACTGACACATTCATCTGCTGTGATTCTGTAATACTGGATGGTAGCAAAGGTACAATTCTCAACCAGCTCGCCTTGGCGCGGCCGCAGCCCCTCAGAGCGTGATTTTGCTGTTCCTGTTACTCCAGCACCCCCGTTTGGCAGTCCTGGGGAGTGTCAGGCTGGATCTGCTCCGCATTTTCACCTCCCCGTCTGCTGAGGCTTTTTTGCGCAGGATGAAGTCAAAGTTCACCTGGCTGTTCATGGCGTAGAACACGTTGGCGCTGTCTGGGATCACCAGCTCTGCAAAAGAGGGACCAGAGCAAGGGGTCAGCCGTGGTATCACACAGTGCAGAGAGCCAGGAGGGAACGGGGAACGGCTGAGCAGCCGAGCACACACAGCAGGGCAGCAGGGAAGCCCACGGGTGAGCTCTCCCTGCAGCTAGCAGGGTGCTGACAGGCAACACGATGTTCTCCCCACGCAGTGATTACTCTTACTGGCAGCTGCAGTAACGTCACATTTTATCCCTGCCTTCGAAGTGGGGCATTGCTTCTCACGCAGCACGGAGTCCTGCCCCTACCTTTGTCCTCGGAGATGACCTGCACGAGCTCGTACTCCTCAGCCACGTCAGCCTCCAGGTTGTGCTTCGACATGGCCCGCTGGATGACCGCAGGCGTTTTGTCTTGGCTGGTTAGCTGGAAAGAGGGACAGGTGTGCAATGAGCCAGCATGCTTACTCACTTTCTATCATGATTTCATGGTTAGTAAAGGCCTATTTGCAGCCACGTGGCCTTGCAAAAGGTTTTCTCAGTGCTCTAAATGACAATGGGTCAGTAACAAAGGAGTAGACAGATCCTGCTCCATATGGAGTCGTCGTATTTATGACATTTGTTGGATTTTAATTCAAGATAGAGCCTGCACTGGCAGAGCCAGCAGTAAATCACAGTGTCTGCTCCCTGAGCAGCCACTCCGAGACAAAACATTGTTCTTGCTGGCCATAGGCTTCCACATAAACACCTGCCCCAGCTGCTGTTTGCAGCCAGCAGTTACCCTGGAGTTTTGTGCTCAATGCCCTCTGTGACACCCTGCAGCAATTTTTGGCCCTGTGACTTAGCGCACTGCCTGCTGCAGAGGTGCGGTGCGTCTGGAGCAGGCAGGGGCTCTCTGCAGAGCCTCCTGAAGCCAAAAGGAAAATCTGTCTCTTGGAGGCAGAATTTGTCAGGCCTGCAGGGAAATGCTCTTTGCAATTAAAATTAAATCATGACCATTAAAATCACAAAGTAGCCAAACATGCTAAAAAAAAAAAACCACCCATGTTTGCTTTTTTCCCCCCAAGGCCTGAGGCACCCACGAGCATTTGCTCAGCAGCTGAGGCTCCGCTGCAGAGGGCTCCAGCTTCCTCCTGTGCAGCTCTGGCTCCAGAGAGTGGCTCCCAGGGAAGGCTTCAGGCAATGATGTCAAACCTCATCCACGTTCCAAGCCACAGCTCTCCAGCAACAGGGCAGGAGATCACAAAGTTTCTTCAAACTTATTGATACAATACCAACTTTAATTTCAAGACTAGGAAGTGCCACAGAGATACTTGGCTATACCGAAACCTCGTTCCCATCCTGCCCCCACAGATCCTGAGTTTTAACATTTTGTCCTTTTCAATCCAGTTTTGATTAGCTGGCTCAGCGAATGGGTGTTCCCAATGCTAACAGCACCTGGTGGCTTAGCAGTCACCTGGGGAGAAAACATCACGAAGGATAAGAGCAGGCTGCTGGCCCACCCCACTCACCATGATGCTCTTGTACATGTTGCCGTTGTTGTCTTCCACGCTGATGCGGATGATGCAGGTGTCTTCATTCTGCTGGTTGTAAACAGGAGGCAGCACTGTTGAGGTAATGGACGTGACGGAGATGGAGCGCTTGTGGATCTTGGGGTTGGAGGACAAGAAGGGAGGGGATGAGATGATGTTGGTTAAAGATGACAGCCCCGAGGAAGACGTGTCCATGGAATGGATGGAGGAACAGGAGGAGGAGGATTCTGAGAGCTACCAACAGAAAGAAAAACACAGTTATAAACTGGTCATTTTATGAAGGGAGAACCTGGGAAAGCAGGAGGCACGTGCAAACCCTCAGTGAGCTGCACTTGGTCCAGCAGGCTGGCTGGGTATTGCTTGCCTCCAGAACAATGAACTTGACTTGATTCATTTCAGCATTATAATGCAAACTTGCTTCCAGTTCTGCATGCTGGACACACCGTGAGCAGGCCAGGAGGTGGCAGCAGAAGCACACAACAGGAGAAGTGGTGGGCTCCTGGCTGGGGATGGCAGGGTGGGAAGGGCAACTGCAGCAAGTCCGACCCTCTGCATGGGGAGCTGGGCTAGGAGTGGTGTGCACACACACACGCACATCCCTGCTTGTCTGCCACTGCTCTGTGCATCAAATCCACCCTAACAACTGCTGCAGCTGAACTGTTTGAACAATGCCACTGTCTGGGACCTCATGCTTCATTTGGTTTAAGAACATTAATTTAAAATATCCATAAGCTCAAGCCCAGCTCTCTTTAGCAAAACATCCCTAAAAAGGTTTTCGACACAATTTAGCCCCAGCTGCCTGTGTGCAGGGCATGGGGCTCTGCCAAACCAAAAAACAAAAAAAGAAGAAAAGGGATTTCCTGGCATACTGGTGCAGCGCCTTTGTGCGAGATGCTGGCTGCATGCTGACTCCCAGAGGGGTTTAGCTGAGCCAAGGCACAACGTCCTTCTTGGCAGCAGGAGCTCATGTGAGGTCAGGCTGGAGCTGGCAAGCCCCATCTCAGCTATGGTGACAGTCACCTGCACACAGGTGCTAAGCCCCCAGAGTGCAGGCACAGCTGTGCTGCAGTTGGGCTTTCCTCCCTTGCTAAAGTCAAGCTTCCTTTTCCAGATAGATCGGTGTCAGCTGCTTCAGCACAACATGCAGCAGCAGGCTGCTAACCACAGAATAACTCATCAGGCCTGAGACAGCCTGGGAGGAAATGACCGGCTGCTGATCTTACTCATGTTCAGATGATCCCATACCCTGTTTCCTTTGGTTTTGTTTGTGGGAGCTTATGGATCCTCTGGTCCTTACTGCTGTCACACTGCTGTGTGCTGGAGAGGAGGGCCGCCATCAGCGAGCAGGGTGCTCAGCTCCTCACCCTAGTCCCTGCAGCTCCAAAGTGGAAGTGCTGCTAGTCTGCACCATCCCTCCCAAAATGCACCATGGGCAGCCAAGAGGAAAATTAATGTCATGCTCTTCCAGGGCCTCATCTAAAACCAAAACCACTGTCAGCCACCACAGGAAAATCTGGTTTCACGGAAGGAAAAGTGCAGCCTGCCTTGTATCCTGGCAACACAAAAGGGATCGTGCAAAAAAAGCTAACTGGATCGCTTCCATTTTCACACATTTATTTTTAGAGTCTCTCCACTCCACCAAAAGCAGTGCTCCAGTCAAGACCAGCCGTGGGCAAACACCGAGGTCCTGCCTGTGGTATCGGCAGCCTGTCTTTGCCTAGCGTGCTGGTAGCGAGCCCAGACTGTACCTTTTTCTGCGGCTCGTTGGGAGTGTCTATGGGAGTGATGCACACCTCTTCAGATTCAGAGTGAGTAGACTCACAGGATGAAACACTGACCGAGTCCATGCTTTCACCAGAGCTCCCACTTGGCGTAGATTTGGGTTGCTCCTTGGTGGGGGTGCTGTTGGTGATCACCTCGGACCCCAGAAATAGCCTAGGAGAGAAGACAAAGCATAACAGCCAGTGAGTAAAAGCAGAACTGCGCTGGGCTGAGCAAAGTTGTCATTTGGTTCAAAATCTTTTCTGCTGTTTTGTTTTTCTGTCTTGAGTGGCCTATTGTTTTCATTTCCTCTATACTGTTTATATCATCTGTCAAGAGAGTTTGTTACACACTAACACAATGCTTTCTTGACCTCGCATAAGTTCCAGCCGCAAGACCAAAATCAGAGCTAATGCCTCAGGATCATAGACAAGGCTACTCTTCGGTCTTTTAAACTTTGGGACTCACTTGCCAGGAAATGACTGATGGTGAATCTGATAGATTTACAAACCAAGCTGGAGGCCTGGCAGCTCACCCCTTACCAGTCCCTCCAACACAGAGCAGCTCAAGACACAGCCGCTGTGTGCATGGCATGGCCATACACTGGGCAAAGGTCTTCAGGAGGCAGAGTCACCTCTGCTGCAAATTCTTCCACTCAGTAAAGCCACCATGGATACCAGTTTCTCTCTGAGAGTCTAACTGGACATAGACACAGGAGGCGATCACAGGAGGTGTAAATGACAGGCTCTGCCTCTCCGAGACTCACGTCCAAATGCAGGTCAGGTAAATTTAAAGGGCTGTCAAAGCAAACAAGCTTGTATAATAAGTGAAGTAGAGAACCAAGTAAATAAGATGCCATCTCAATGTGCAGTTAATGACTTAAAACAATTTAGAGAGGTGTCACTCTGAGTTCGCAGGAAAATTACGCCAGTCTTTCCTACAGCATTAATTTGCAAAGTACGTTCAGACTGCAGATGAAACAGTTCTTTACACAAAGAACTGGCTCTGCCAGTACTTCATTGGTTTTCCCTCATCTTGATGATGCCGCTGATACGTGGGGGTCCCTTCATTCTCCTCTCACATCAGGTTCAGATTTCTCACCCTTAAGATATTTTCATTTGGCCTTGATCTGTGCTTTCATTCCCTGCAGCTTTCCCTGAACTCCTGCTAGTCTCTTGCTTCCATGTCTGGTTAGCTGCATACCCCTGTTCCTCACCCATCTCCTGTCTGAATCTTTACGGTATTAGACTAAATTGGACCGTGTCCCCATGATTATTTCCCTTCTCTAACCTGAAGGCAGTTAGGCAGATTGTTTCTATTATCCATGCCCTCTTGCCAGCCTTCATTATCATATTAAAATCCTGCAAGGAATTTTTGCATGTGTATAGTGAATTAGACTAACCATAGGCCAGACCTTATCCGCATTTACTCTGTTTTGCTGCTGCATTCAGGGAAGTTATTACACAATAGGTACTGAATTTATAATCCAATAGTAAAATTGTTCCTTTTTCTGACTTTTTAAAAAGGCTTGTTTGTTTCCAATCTCTTTCATCACTACTAATCCTCATGATGAGTTACAACAACAGAAGAGGACAGCTTCAGACAGAACCAAGAGTTTCTAGCCGATGCTGTCTCCTAAAAGTAATGCAGTGGTCTGGATTCCCAGCCAGGTTTTCCAGCTGGCGAAATGTGGTCCGCGTATTCAATTCACTCCAGTTCGTGCCAACACACCCAGTGCCACCAGCCCAGTGGTACTCACAGGCTGAGCCTCTTCACCATGCTTTTCCGAGGTTTTGGGGATGTGGTGCTTGTGTCAACAGCAGCTTCAATCTCACATGAGAGGCTGTAACTGCAGGACAGAGGGCACTGGCTTAAGTTTTGCAGACAGTAGTATTAGGTATGCATGTCAAATTTGAGAAATATTCAGCTATTCCCGCTTCACAAAAGATTGCAACCCCACAAAGAGGACCACAGCCCACATTTCACCACAGTAAAGGGGATATTTCACTCCTTTAAAATAATTTTAAAGACTAAAAAGCTTGGATGTCATTCATCATTTTACTAATAAAAAAATCACAAAAATATTGAATGCGAATCTTGGAGGAGCCGACCTGATTTCTGACCATGACTCTTAGTGCAGTGCAGTTTGTGTCCTTATTCTCTCAGGCAGTATTCAGACATCTAGTGGAGATACTAAGATATTAAGTGATAAGATACTAAGTGAGCTGTCTTGGGCTCAGTAGCAGAGCGCAGCGCCTGGCGAGCTCTGCGCTGCCCTGGCTCCCTGCTGCCTGCAGAGCACTCAGCAACTGCATCCCAACTGCATCCCCATGCCCCTCAGGATCGCTTTTGGAGTGTGTCTGGGTGTGCAGACACGTCAGACACAACAGGCTCTCACATTTCAAAGTCAGAACCCTCATTTCCAGTCTCAGAAGTAAGCCCTGCTAAGTGTCAGGCAGGCTTCCTACAGCTGTTTAGCAGCAGACAGATGTATGTCCACCATCCTGGAGCAGCAGTATGTGCAAGTTCCTGTAAGAGGATACCTAAAAGCTGACATAACTCATCCAGGTGGGTGTGGGTGAGAAAAGCAGAGCCTGCTTCTCCAGCTGGACAGAGAACCATACCTCTCCTCCTCGGTGAGAAGCTGCTGTCTCCTGAACCACTGGATGAATTTTTGGTCTGGTGTCATGCAATAGCTGTTACATGCAGATTGCAAGAGCTTAATTTGGGCAATGACTTCAAATTCCTAAGAAGGAATCAAACAGAAATTCTATTTAGAAAAGCAGATAAAACCAAACAGAGTCATTCACATACTAAACACATGCAACAACAGATCCAGGACAAACTCTGTCTGACCCCAGGTTCAGCTGCAGCTGAGTAATTGCCTATTTCAACAGCCAGTGTACAAACAATGAAATCTGTTGGTTTTTGGTGTTTTTCCCCAGCATCCTTAATGTGCATCGAAATGTGGCCATTTTATCAAAGAGGCACAAATTAAAAGACAAACACAAGGAACCACACATCACCACCAAGCTTTTCCTGAATGCAACGTCTGTGCGAGCCTCTCAAACAGCAGCGCTGTGGTTCCTCCTCCAGGAACGTGGGTGGCAAAGGGTCACAGGTTCCCCAGTGACCCCACCTGCACAGGACAGACCAGCTCCAAGGGAGGAGCTCTGTCCTGGGTCATTCTCGGCCAGCGAGCAAGGTGGCAATTAGGGTGTCTGCGGTGGACATGGAGTCTGACTTGCTGTGACTTTGTGCTTGAGCACTCACTTGCACCAGGTGAAGGTAAATGCTACTCCCAATGTGTGTGAATGGAATGTGCTACTCTTATGCAAATCCACTTGTAAACTCATTTTGCCAAAATAATTCTTAAAAACACCTCGTGTCAGAGCAGGTCACAGAACAGGGATGCAGCAATGGAGCTGAGTAACTCAGCCTGGGTCGGAGGGCAGCTTTGCCGCTGGCTTGTATGGGGCTGGGTCAGCCAAGCAGAACATTGTGTCTCATCATTAATGACCTGAGCCATGCAGTTACACATGAAAGGCAAGCCCAAGGAGTGGTTTATAGAGCTGGGAATCGGTTAAGGAAAGAAACGGCTCCATCACAGCTGAATCCAAGTCGCTTGCAGGCCCCAGAACGGAGACTTGGCACAACTTTATTCAGACAGATGTGACCCCAGTACCTTTACTCCTACCTAGATTACTTATCTCTGACCAACAGGGATCAGGCTGAAAGGAAAGACTAACTGCCTTCATTTCTCAGTCCCACATACCTAGCTCGCTCTCTGCAGCCTCTTACCTACAAAACAGTTTATTGCTGTAGGAGGAGGACATTTACAAACTGTATTTTCTGAAAAGCAAAGGTCTCACGCCACCAGGTCTGATTCACTCTCGACACATAGGGCATACACGTATAACATATTCCCTTGAACAGCACTGAGGGACCACACATGCCCCAGATGTAAAACCCCAGAGGGCCCTGCAGCTCCTCTTCCTTTTACTGCACACATCTGAAAACTGTTCTCCTTCTGCACCACCCGTCACAGCCTGGTGCAGGCTGGCAGCATCTCAGGGACCCGTTCTTTCCTCGTGTACAAATTACATCACAATTAGCAGCTGCTGTATATGCCTGAGCAAGGGAATTCTCTCGAAGAGGGCATCAGTAAACCGAAAACCACAGAACTTTCAACTTACCCTTCTCCTCTTCTCAAAGTTGATCAGGCCACCCTGGTGGAAAGAAAGGGAAAGGATCAGAGCAGAAGAGCACACGCTCAGCTGAATTTAATCACAAACGGGGTGAAGTAGCTGCACTAATACAAAGCACAGATCCTGAGCAAGGGCCTTCTAAAAATACCCGCTTCCCAACCATGTGAAAACTGCAGCGCTCGTATATAGGGATCTCCAAATGGCATCTGTCCCCATGGCCTAAATGGCAATCTGCCTGAAAAGAAAAGCCTGGTACAAAAATGCTCATAAAGGCTGTGTTGAGATCAAGCCTGAAGAATGCTAGCAGGGTTTTGTGTGCAGGAAACAAACTTGGCTATTGCCTGTACTGTCAGCTTAGCAGTGTTCCCAGCAAGCTTCAGGAGCACCAGCTGAACACAAAGCACAGATCAGTGGGAAACTGCCAAAAAGAAAATGGATATATAGCAACCTTATTCAAGCTGCTTTTGTGCAATTTTGAAAACAAACAACCAAACAAAGCGGCAGCAGTTGCCAGCCCAGACAGAAGTGTGTTTGCCTGTTCCTATCACAACCATCAGCAGCAGCAAGATGAAGGCTGGATGCCTGCAGCATGGCTCCTCGAGTGTCTGCAGTAATTGGGAGCCAGTTTTCAAAGATGTCTAAAACCCTTTGGAATAAACACCTTTGAAAGTTGGCCCCCTCCTCAAGCTCCATTACATGACCAGCCTCTTGCAGCCTTATTTCCCTTCCTGTGCTCAGCTGGTATCCCCCGCTTGTTCAGCTACAGAGAAATGAGAACATCACTTTTAGAATCATTTTAGGGCTCAAATGCATTCAAGATACTTCAGTGATCAACTTGGAGTGCCAAATCTGTGATTCTGTGTGCTTTACCAATTCTTCATAGACATCTTCACACCTAAAATGTTATAGCAGAAAAATAGAATAGAATGCCTTCTACTTTCTTCAGGTTTTCTAACCTAAGAAGACTGAGCTTGTCTGCTGAAATAAAAGGTGTTCTTAAATTCCCACCAGATTCTTATTGCTAGTAAAACTGCGTATTCCCTCCTCTTGTAGGAACGTGATTCCTCCAGTTTTGAGAACTGCACAAGAACACAGTAAGAGATACAGGAACACACGCACTCAGCACCAGGCAGGCAGGGCGAACATTTAGGATTCAAAAATTGCCCCAAATTACCTCGATATAATCCTGAAGGGCTGTGTCCAGCATGGTGAGATCAGTGAGGAAGGTACCAAGGTAAGGGACGGTGCCTTGCATCACTCCCTGCAAACAATCATAGCAGCGTTGAGTTGGCTGAGAAACAGTAGCAATTAGAATGCTCAGATAGTACTGTACAAAAAAGAAATAAAAGCAGCCTGCTTAACCAAACAGCTGTCTTTTTTAAATGAAGTTTTCCTTCATCACATCACCTTTGGTATCTAACCTAGGATTTCAATCCTAATGAGAAGCAGAATGCTCTTGCAGATGTTGAGGAGTGGCTTTACACTACAGTATGGTCACCATGCGTTGATTCCTACCGGTCACTGGGAAGCCCTCCTCGTGGCAGGAGCACCGGGAGTCCCTCGGTTTCCTGCTACAGGAGAGCTGGGCAGTGATTCTCTCTAGCTGGTGGAAAGTTTCTGCTTCATTCCAGTGGAATTTGACACAATTATGTTGCTGTGTCATGTGACAATCAAGTTGCATCAAATCACAGATTTTTCCTCTAAGAAAAATGCACTTCTTCCCCAGCCATCCACTGCATTTTAATTACGTAGCATTCAGATTTTAACTTTCTAGACTGCTACCCGTTGCAGAGTTCAGGCTGTTTCTGCACTCATGAAGCAAGCGCTTGTTCCTACCATTCAAAAGGATCTGTATTTTTTCCAGTCAAACTAAAAGACAAACAAAAAATCATATTCAGCAGTTTTGCCTCCCTATCCCAGATTTCTCTTCCCCTGTCCTTTTAAATCTTTGCCAACTTTGAGACAAAAGCCATTTTCACCAGCAGGCTGGAAACCAGGCGTTCTACAAAGCAATCTCTGTGAAAGTTTTGAGCTAGTATGTCAGAAGCTTCACGAGCTTGTTTAAAAGTAAATGAGATTTCTGCTCTGGCCAGAGCTCATTTTCCTTATCACAAGAATCCTGGTATTTACATTACATATTTTACTAGGAGAAAATGAGCTTTCTCCCCTTTACCCTCTAAAGGGTAACAAGAGGAGTTGCTGGGGTTCCTGCTTGTAGGGCAGAAACAAGACCACTGAAAGTGATGAGCATATGTTTACATACATCAATCATTTGTTACTCTTTTATATGACATGTTCAGTAAATCTCTGAAAGATGTGAAACTAAGGCCAAACCCTTCGCTCAGTGTCCATCCAAACAGCTGCTTTGGATGTGAAACAAATGCAAGTGGGGACAGGAGCAGCAGCCTGATGCACCTATTTATCTCTTGCCAGGGAGCAGGGGAAGATTGGCTCTGGGGAACACAACATGGCCCCTGCATACATCCACCAAATCCTGAAACCTTGGAGCGTTCTCAGCATCAGATCCTTGAATATGCTGATGCTCTGCTTGTCCATTTCCTTCAGTACACAGATGGGCGTTACTGGAGTAAAAGGAGAACTGCTTTGCACCAAAACCCACAGCTGGTGCAGGCTGGCAGCGCAGTGTAAGCCATCCAGCATGTGCTGGATGCAGCAGTGCACCACAAATGCAACTGTGTAACTGTCCACACATGGAGCTGTACACCTGCGCTTTGTTATGTGCATACCTGCGCACACCCCCCCATATACAGAACATGTACCCATGGTGTATATTACCTGCTTACTGTGGTCTGCAGCATAAGGGAAACAGAGCTTTGGGCATGTATCCAGAGGGCAAATATTCTGACTACCACCAAACTTTTCGGTTCACTTGCTTAGTATCAGCGCATCGATAGCATTGATGCGTTGGCGATTGCTTTGCATGACAGAGGGCACAAACGAGAGCATCACCTACTGCACACTCCCAGTCTTAGGCACCTCTCTAGGTTTTGCTTCTCTCACAATTCACCAGTGATAGGCCTAACCATGTAACCAGTCCAAAAAAGAGAGGAAAAGGACACCAACGCACCATGTCTTTCTGAAGTTGAAGACGCCTCTGTGTTCTTTTCTGATTTTCTTTCACGCTGCTGTCCAGATTGGCAAATTTGGATGTTCCTTCCTGCAAGGGATGTAGAAGGCAATTAGTGGAGGAGGTAAGTGGTAAGCTGGCAGTTGCATCTGTGTAACATAACTGGAAATTTATTTAACAAGGCAAGCTAGGATAGCAAAAGTATTTATGTATACAGGCATGTGTTGATCTTCTGGGTCTTGAGCACTGCCTGGGAATTTTGGCAAAATCCCACAAGATGACCAGAGGGGAATTTTTCTGCTCTAACCAAAGCTAAGTGCAAATCTCCTAAGAGCTTAAATCCAAGAAGCTTAGGTGTACTGAGGTGTCTAGGTGCTTCTCTGAACCCCACCCTGACACTCTTGAGCTCAAGATTTCTGTTTAATTTCCTAATCAGAACTGCTCTGAGTAAACATCTCTGCCTTATGTAATGCTTTGTTGTTTTTCTTATGATGCAACACAGAGGTCCAGCAGCTAACCTCTGTGGCTTATTGACTAATCCAAAAACATGCAGGAAATGGAAGTAATAGGTTTTGATCTCCACAATTCCTATGAATGGATGAGCTATTTCACAATAGATCCGTAGCCTTTATTTCCCTGGATCCATATGGGATGCTGGGAGTTACTGTTATTTTTTTCCAGTGGCCAGACAGATGTGGCATGAATCATCCACGTCTTTTTAGGCTTGCACAAAACAACAGCCTGCACTCGTAAAGAGCCTCTCCTTACAGCATTTACTTCTCTCAGTCACAGTTAATGAACAGATCGATTAAACTCTGCGCTTCCTTCCTTGGCTGACAAACAGGAACAAATGAAGAGGGAGCATCCACGTCCTCCCGATGCCGAAAGGTGCAGCAGCAGATGGCAGGCAGGCCCAGAAGCTGAGCCGTTGTTTGGGGAGGAGAGAACAGAGTGCTCCCTCCCTGTGCTGGATGACCCGGTCCGTACGGCGCTTTGTCTGCTCTGCGCACAAGGTCAAACATGGCTTCACTTAACAGCGAAACAAAGCAAAGACTTGAAGGATGTAGCATACCTGAATCCTCCTATCATTACAAATCAGTCCACAATGAGTACTAGGAGAGGAGTTCTAGCTAATTCTATGGAATTTTTCTCCTCTCACTGCTTTCAAAATGTTTTGCAAATCTACTTACAGCAGCTGGAGAGAGCGACTTGGTGGGAGCCAAAAGGTCTGGGCTTGGACTGGGTTGTTTTGTCTTTTTAATATTTAGTTCAAACAAGCCATTCCAAACACACATTTTTCCTCTATGCCTATTACTGCCTCACCTGCTTTAAAACTGAGCTACAGGCCAACCATAAATGGATGATAAACAACAGACAGACAGTTCTGCATGTGCAAAAACCGATCACCCCTGAGAAAACACAGTGTTTTCAGATATCAAGGCAGTGGGGTTAGGTACAAATGCCAGACAGACTGGACAGAACTGCCAAAAAGTAAACTTGTTAGCTGGTTTATAGAAACCTTTTATGTAAAAACCAAAAACATTGCCACTGACACATTCCTTAGTTTCTACATATTATAACCTTTCCCTGCTGTTCTCCCTCACTCCGGTCAAGCTCCTGAGCTTGTTGGGGTTTGCCCAGGAGAGCACGCAAGTCAAATCGTTCCAGACAGAGCCTGCCTTGTTGTCCAGCTGGCCACACACAGAGCAGGAAGCCTGTTCCTTCGAGATTCCCAGCCCTGTTTTCTAGTTCCAAGAAAGGTACGGGGTAGTCAGATAAACATTTGGTTTAATTCCTCAGCTGAAGCTCAGTGGCATTGTTCCAGTGAAGCCAAAACACTACAGTGGTGTGACCCAGTTGAGAATCTTGCTGGAGCTGCTTTCCAGTCGTCAGTGCAAACCTGAGCCTTTCTGGATCTGCTCAGAGGGTGCAAAGCTAGTGCTTCAGCCCTCTACAAAGCCCTGTAAAGCCCAAGTGCTCAGTTGTAGCTCACCTCAACAAAATGACACTGTACAGCAGCTGTTCACTCTGGCTGTGGCCCCAGTGCTACCACAGGTACAATGCATCACTGTGCCCAGGGCAGCATCACCAGCCACGGAGCCACAGCCTGGCATCCAGCCTGGGGGCTCCAAGCCTGGTGATGGCCCCTGGCCTGTGTTCTTGGGAACAAGCCCACGCAGGATCTGTGCTGCTGCAGCCTGCTGTCTGTGGGGATCCAGGCTCCATAGGCTAATACTGGGGCAGGCTCCTACAGGAGCAATGAAATCACTTGTCATCCTAGCAGAAAAGCCCAGGTTTTACAAGCTATAGACCAATCTCCCCTGAAGCACTGCAGTAGCTTAGGAAGAGATGAGTTTTGGCAGCTGGTTGGAAAATGAGCTAACTTCAGCTTTCATTGGGATCACAGGCCTTGCAGCTCAAGCTAATTCTCACCTTCATTAGCAGCTCCCTACTTGTCAGGTAATTGTCATGATCTGAGAAGATGTCAGACAGCTCTTCGAACATCAGCATTCTGTCCCTGCACAGGAAAAGAGTTGAATCACTTAGGTTATTAGCAGGCACTCTAAATCAGATCAGATTACTACTCAGCTTTTTTCCTCATGAATCAATAACAGCAAAGCATATAAAAATAACACCAAGGGCATCCAAGGAGATACTGCATGTCTCCTAGGAACCCTCTGGGACCTTCTGGTGCTCCGAGAAAAGCCAGAGCTTTATTTGACAGCGCTGCACAAGCTATAGGTACTCAGGTTCAGATCCTGAGCAGGGTTTTCAGTCACACTGAGGTACAAAATTCGTAAGAAAGTGGATAAATGGATACAAAGGAGCAGAATACTAGCTGCAAGATGTATCCCAAGTACTCTGGTTTTGCCTTGTTTCATGCCCTCTGGAAAGCCAGAAGCATTTAATGTATGAGTCCCTTTGTATTGCCCAAGACTGCTAACCAGAGGTAGCAGTATTTTGAACAGGAACAGAGGGCAGTGGAAGGAAAGAACCAGCTCTCTCCAGGGGAAATGCAGAAGGGCACTGCATGGCAGGGTGACATTTTTGTTTATCAAAGAAAAATGAGAGAAATCCATTCTTCCCAACTGAATGAACAGAACAACATCTGTCTGACAGAGTTTTCAGGTGTCTCCTTGGCATGGGGTAAATATGCCAGTTGCACAAACAGGTATCCCCCTGTTAGAAATGGGATCTTCAATACAGAACTGGATTTTATAGTTTAGGGATACATTTCAAGGAAATCTCGGAGAGGATTAGTGAGACTTCATAGGAACCCGGACCTCCTCCACCTTTGTGGGAGAGAAGACAACAGGCAGCTATCACAGTGCTGTTCTGCTGACCTTCTGAGAGCACTGTGCATGAGCTGGGTAAGTAGCCAGTCCCATATTTATTCAAAAAGGGATGTGGGAGATCCAATATGCTAGGAAGTATGGCAGAGTCCCAGTGCCCCCAAGAACTGGCTGTTCCCTCAATATCAAAGAGGAGCTCACAGCAGTCAGACCCAAAGAAGGGGTCTGAGTCTCACAGGAATAAGTTCTCCTGAAAGAGAACAGATGTCCATGAAGGAGCAGAGTGGGAAGGCTGAGAAGAAGACGATGAAAAGAAAGAGCACTGAGCTTTCTGCCTTGGGGCCAGCCGCAGGAACAGTCAGCGAGGGGAGAGGGGAGCTTACTTTGGAACAGACGCCCACGTCTTCTTTAGCCGATAGATGGAGTTGGACTGCAGTGCTGAAACGATGGCCCTCAAGGAGGAAAAATTCTTCAGGATCCTACATTCCTGTGAAAGGAGCGGTTGGAAATACGGGAGCATTAAATGTCAGCGTTACGGCTAGGTTAGTGCTCTTCTGTTTGACCGGTGTCATGCTTGCTACACATTCTCACTGCTAGGCAGGCAGCTGTACAAATACTGAGCATCAAAAATATCATCCCCCCTCCAGACACCAAACACTTTATGGCCTTTGGCACTTATAGCTTGTTTTCCTCACTTTCATGTATTTGTGGGGATGTTGCAGTGCTACAGTTCTAGAAAAAATAAGTCAAACTGAGCCCACGAAGCCAGGCTAAAGAGCACAAACGTTACACTTCTTAAAAAGCCCTTTATAGTCACCAATCCCTTTTGCCCTTCAGGGGAAAAAATCAGGCTTTGCCTCTTTGTATGCGGTATTTAAAATGTAAACTCTCTTAGCGTCAGTTCGAACTAGAGACATGCAATGGAATAACCTGTTATTCAAGAACGTGCGCCCTGTGAAAGAGCGAACCTTCCAAGTCCCAGCAGAGCCGGGATCAAATCCTGACAGAAAGGTTTGGTTCATAGACGTTTCCTGGGGAGCTTTGCTGCGGCAAAAGCTCCTCTGGAAAAGGATACTGCAAAACACAGTGCTCCAAAGAGGAGCACAGACGCCCAGTAAGGCAGATGGAGGCAGGGAGCTTGGGGCTCCTCAAGGGACATCCCTGGTGGCTCGAGAACCACAGCACAGGTGCCATGGGTTTAATACAACTTCTGCAAACACCAGCTCTCACAAACAGGGTCTGCACATGCAAATTAAGCAGACCAAACACATGCCACCTTGTCCACTGCATGTAAACGAGAGCACATTCCAGCTACAACTCTGACCCTTGCACTAACGAGGCTGGTTACGTAGAGGATCCTTACAGTGAAAACAGACAATTTATTTCCTTCGTAGCACCCATGCATAGGACTGATAAAATGCAAGAAAACTTCATATAAACTAAAGGCAGCCCTTAACATATCAGTAGCTCTGCTCACGAGTTGCATTAAAATTAACAGAATGACTAAGGGAAGGACATATACTCCCATATATATACACCTAAATATATACATATATATATTTAAATGTTGTGCAGTTTATGCTGAGATATGGCTGAGAAGAAGACTGACAGAGCAGCTCAGGGAGGTTAGCAGTTAGGCTAGGGAGAGACCAAGTTCCAGATCAGGCGGTAGGACACGCGAGACCTGAGAACTATCTTGCACGGTTTGCAGCCAAAGAAGCCACGTAACAGCCTTCCAGAGACTGACACCTTAGGGAACAAGACCCTTCTTCCTTCGTGCTTGGCTTCAAATTCAGGCTGCAGAGAACACTGATTTGGAGACAAATTCTTAACATTTCTTTTTCTCAAGTACGACAGGAGTTTGGACTGGAAGCTCCATCTCGACTTAAAATGCATGGTGTATAATTAAAAGCTCATTAAGAATTCAGTATCAGATTTCATGTTCTCAGTGTTTCAACTGACTGCTGCCTAAACTTTAGCAAACTTGCATTTATGTATAAGAATTTTTTAATCTGCTTTGAACTACTTTGTTTCACGCTGTGTCCTTCTCAGGGGGAAAACCAGAAAGAATCCCACAGAGTGCTCAGAAAGAATTCTCAGAAAGAACTTTGATTTCAAAAAAATTAAGCATAACAGGATGCTAATTATTTCATTTTTACTTTTTATTTTTAAAGAAAATATTGTGTGAATAAAATTGGCTGCTCCTGCTCAGGAGCCTTAGATGTAGGTGGAGCAGAGGGGGCTGGCAGCTTGTTCAGTTTTTCTTGCAATCTAAGAGACTGGATCCAGAAGTCACAAACAGATACCAAATGTAGAACTCCATGTGCTACGTTACAGAGTTAGTTGCTGGTAAATAACTGCACTTTAATGAGTGGATTATTTTCTAATTCAGGCATCTAACTATTCCAAGTGCTCATTTGCATGCACAAAGCAGGCGGCTTTCTTCAGAAGCAGGCAGCTGAGTATATATGCAAGTAGCTGTTCTACATGTGCAATTATTTTGTAGAGTGTGCACATGCATTTTTCATG
This sequence comes from Penelope pileata, assembly GCA_013396635.1. NCBI lineage: Eukaryota > Metazoa > Chordata > Aves > Galliformes > Cracidae > Penelope > Penelope pileata. The sequence goes on from WBMW01001713.1 coordinate 299,183, forward strand.
GGCTTAGCAAAGACTGCAGTATTTAATGATGTGCATGAATGAAGTAAAGGGAGAAGTACGGGTTTGACAGAGGTGGAGAACAAAGTTCTCCATCCACAGAACAAGCACCATGAGAGGGGTGCCTGGGCTTCCCTGGGCCTTCCTGCTGCCCCGCCATGAAGCCGCTCCATGTTGCTCAGCGTGCCCCATGATGGCCCCACTAGCTGGTAGCCTCTGCAGGCTGCAGATCCACACACAGGAAAACAGGAACCAAGCTTCCTAATCCCTTCACATGGGCTATAAAGTGGGCAGCAGATGATAACAAAAATGAGTTGACATAAGTGCCAAAACAGGGGTGAAAGCACTTCCCCATACCAGTTTCCTGAACCATGCAGTTGCTGGAGTTTAGGTGCCAGGACTAACAATGCTGCCTCTGGAAGCATAAAAGTGCATTGTCAAGGCTGGAAGGCCTCTCTTTGGCTTGAGCCTTTTAGGACTGCTTGTTTTGTATGGCTTTGAAAGAATCCTTATGATTCTTAAAACAAAGTCAACACACATCCATATTGAAGTGCTTTCATGTTCCTTTCAAAAAGGAGACCTAGTTTAGGTGCCAGCTGCCCAGTGCTCTGCAATGGACTTTAAAAGGTTACAGCAAAATATAATAGATAAAATCTAAGAAACCAGTTAACTAGAATTACGCAAAGAAGATAGCAAAACTCTATCGTGCAAAGATTAAGAAACACAACCTCTTACCAGACGAAGGAATTGAAACAAGAAGTAAAAATGTGTTAGAGAGAAACAAATACAAGACAATGACAAAGTAGAAAATTTAGAAGGTGATGAGACTGATACCATATTGTACCTCTATTTGTTCTTCCTGGTCACAGCCCCCATCCCAAACCCAGCTGGTTTGTACACCCAATGTAAACAGTGAATAATTCAGTAAGCAAATGACTTTTTAGCCTCAAGAAATTTTCAGAACAATAGTTTCATTTTTTCTCTTGTTAAAAGAGCTACTACTTCTTAGAATTTATCTTTTTCTGCCCTAAAAACCTAGTATTCATTTAACTTTCATACATACATTTAGATGCATGTGCATGTCTGTGTATGAGAACACAGTAGCTGTGCTGTCTTCCACCATACCTGACTTCAACTCTTACATCATTCACAGGTGCAGGAGAGGGAGCACGATGCTCACTGACTGAATATTAATGGCCAAATGCAGAGCTCATTCTGACTGCCTGCACCACTGCCAGTTTTCCATTCTTATTCAACTTTCCTCTAACAAATAATAGAATGACAGAATGGTTTGGAAGAGACCTTAAAGCCCACCCAGTTACAACCCCCTGCCACGGGCAGGGACACCTCCCACTAGATCAGGTTGCTCAATGTCCCATCCAGCCTGGCCTTTAACACCTCCAGGGATGGGGCACCCACTGCTCTGTGCCAGCGCCTCACAGCCCTCTGAATAATGAATTTTTTCCTACCCTTATTTTTTAGTCTAAAACCGTTAACCCTTGTCCTGTCACTACACTGCCTGATAAAGGCAGTGTACTGGGGATCAACCACCATGTCACTTCTGCAACTGACATGAATAGTATTTTCTCCCTAAGGAGCTGAACTGGTTGAATTTATGCTCCTCTGACCATCGATATTACATTATCAAGTATATGGCACTCTTCATCTGCAAGGCACAGGATCTACCTCATCCATTAATTAGCATCCCCTACTCAGTGAAGAGATGAGCATCAATCCCATTTTCATAGAGGGAAAGGAGCGAAGGAAAGAGCTGGCAGTATTTCATCTGCTGTTACCAAAAAAGGTGGTCAAAACTAGAAAGCATTAGAGCTAAGATAACAAATGCTTTACATGTGCAATATGAATCCACTTCTCAATAATCTTGGCTCTCTGCTGTGTTTTGAGTTCCTTGCTCTTCAGGATCGTGCTGACAACACATTTGGTGACTGCATTGAACTGAGAGATGGTGGCTCTGATGGTAGGCGCCAGGTGCTTGTTTTCTTTCTTATCCCTTCGAGACCAGATGCATCCCAAACAGTGGTGGGGCACAACTTTCTTGAAGAGCTTCTAGAGTGAAATAGGGATGTCTAAGTCAGCAGGATTCTCCTAGATCTCTACTGTCCACAAGAAATGCATGCTACAAGTCCAGTACCACATTAAAATATAAATATTTGTTTTCTCTTAGCTTAAAATGTACATTTTGGCATACTCTTTATAGGCTTGGTGCTCTAGAAGAGCTACCAGCAAAGTGGTATTGGGAAAATAAAGAGACACATTTATACCAGTTGTATAAGTAAGGGAATTTCTTTTTAAATAATGTTATTTGGAAGTAGAATGACATAGACAAGCCAAATCAGAGCGTTACAACTGGAGTACCTCTACATCTTTAGACCAGTTACCAATATTGTCAAAATGTGGTATTTTTTGGTGTCAAATTTTCAAGTTTGCAAAAAAGGCTGCATAGTATACATTAACATTTCCCCCACCCTCTTTTTTTTTTTTTTTTTTTAAAACCTTCAGAATGACTGAATGGAAGACTGAAGGGAAAAGCCCAGTGAAAGAAGTAGGTTTGGATAACCAAGCAGAGCTATGTTCTTTGGCCCAAAACTGGACTTGATCTGGAACACAATATTTATATTGAAATCATTTTAAAAAATGAACTTAAAAGCCCAGCAGCATTTCCCTTAGTATTTCAAGTAGTACATATACTCTACATACTGCATCCATGTATGTCAGCTGCTCTGCCACGAGGTCTTCTTGGAAAAAAGAGAATTCTTCTGGACCACTTATCTCCATTTCCTCTTCATCATACAGATTACAGGAGGAAGTGCTATGGAACCCATCTGTCCAGGATGGAAAATATGGCTTGGTAAATTTGTACAGTAAACAGTGAATCAAAGCAATTGTTAATTTATTTTAAAACATCACTGTGTATGTTATAGGATAACCTCCAGAGAGTCCTGTAATATAATGCCCCAACTGCACTACACATTTTAGGGAGAGAAATGACAACCAGAAGAATAAGTTAGGCAAATTACAGGTGGAAGAAAAAGAAATAAAGTCAGAGAGAGAGGATTTGCCCACAGTCTCTGAGCTGAGACATGGCTTAGCCCACCAATCTTTTGAATAAAAAGAAACAACAAAAACCCAAACCAAAAACCCCCATCTTCTCCATCCTCCTCCCCAGCCCACACCCCTGAAAAAAATTCTTATTCACATTGCAGAATTCTATTATTCTCCTTTTTGTTATTTCTGCATAAGCTGAAAAAAAAATCTATCAGCAAAGGGACTAGACTGATTATCTTCCCAAAATATTGCAGTAGGAATGCTCTTACATCCAGATTTCATCTCCTGTATATGGAAAGAAAAAGAAGTTTCAGATGTTTTGGCAACATCAGCACTTTCACAGGACTACACGGACAATATTGAAGAGAGGCTGTTCCAGCACTGCACTTTCCCTCTCGGAATTTATCCCACTGGAGAGAATGCAGTGAGTACCTACAGCATTCAGCTAAATGCTTCTTTAAACTTGCACTGAGCGGTAGCAAAGAGGTGAGAGAACAGCTCTCCTCCCAGAGACCAGAAGGAAAGGGATTTCACAGATATTTCCATGCCACCTTTTGGCTACCACAGTTCAGAACAAAGCCACATTTTAAAAAAAAAAAAAGCCAAAGAAATATGCCCTTATTCCCCATGGTAAAGGAGGAAGTGAAACAGAAAATCCCTAAAATAAATCCTCTTCCTGATCCCTTTGACTGGAGGGCGACAGTAAGTACAAAAAAGTGGAAAGAAATTGGACTTCCCCACTTGTTGGAGTCTAACAGCCAAAGCACTGCGTTTGCTACCAGTGAGATTTCATTAACAAAAACAAGCAGTGCATTTCAGAGTATGTTATGCAATGCTTCATATCCAATTAAAGCAGAACAAACATGAAAGCAACAGGACTAGATAGTGGTACTCCACTGCTTTTCAAAATAGTTGTTTTTCATTTATTTGCAAAACACATTCATCAGTGTAACCTGCTACTGCTCTGATGTCACAGATTATAAGCGCTGGCTGTATCCAGATTTCTGTACATCCCAACTGCACAATTTATTGACAGAGCTGAGTGTGATACACGGAGACCTCTGTTCCAGCCTTGTTTTTCTGTGTGTGTTTTATAACAATACTCACAGCTAAATGGGCTTCTACTCAACTGTCACAAGAGTTACACTTTTTGGCTACAGAACTCCTCATTTTCCTTTCAGCTCATGAAATGCAGCTGAAAATCCTCATCACCAAGTTCCAATGCTACACAGAGACCCGCAATTCCCTTGAAGTTAGATCCCTGAGTGCAACTCAGGACTTTTTCTTTTTTTTATGCCTGTTTCTCCTTTTTTCTCATGTTCATAAATGTGTAACCAGTCTCCCTGCTCCCTAGAAAGCTGGAATCTCTCTTGTACTAGATTATCTCTTTGTCCTCGCATTTCTCTGAGCCTTTTAGCCCTCTCAAAGCCCCACTGCCCTCTTGATTTCATGAGGAGCATCTACATGCCCCATCTGAACTGCAGCTTCTGACTCACCTTGCTTTGTATTCCTCAAGCTGCAAGTGCTGAGGCTGAGAGCACTTTGCATCTATGCAGCTGGTGCTGCAATCTGATCTGCTGGGATGGATGATGGCTGCACTGAAGGGAGGTTTGATTATATGAATCAAACTGTAGGATTAGGACCTAAATTCATAAATTTGTAGCACAATATGAGTGCTTTAGAACAATAATTATCGTCTTCAAGTCTGATCGCAGGCAACACATTACAACTTTTGAAAGAAATCTCAGAAATAAGAATCACAGAGTCACTAAGGTTGGAAAAGACCTCTCAGATCCCTAAGTCCAACTCCAGCCCATCCCCACCATGCCCACTGAGTTCCATGTTCCTCAGTGCCCCATCCACACTGTTCCTGAACATCTCCAGGGATGGTGATTCCCCCATCTCCCTGGGCAGCTGTGCCAGTGTCTGACCAAACAAAGAGTGATGGTAAAATAAGTGACAACTCTAAAACTCTTCTCTGACCTCTCAGGTTAATTGCTTCTCGTCCTCTCCTTTTACTCTGTTTCTACTCTGCCCCAATTTGGAAAATGTTATCATTCAGATTGACTTGTCTACAACTCAGAAAAGAGCCTTTTCAACTGTTACTTCAGGAAGCAAACGCAGAAAGCAGGGCTGCAGGGAACTGCTGCTCACTTTGAACAACAGAGGAATCTAAATATAGCTCTTCGGAGCTGTCTTCGTTTGACCTGCAGGAACTCAACCCAGGACAGAACATCAGTAGGCACACATTTGCAAGCCTGATCATTTACCTGTGTTCAGTAAGGAGGCCATTTGGGCTCTGTGTGCTACTCGTTTATACACACATGCCAATGACCAAGTGAAATTGGCATTTCACCATATTATGCATCAACATGGTATTTCTGGAACATCCGGCAAGCAAGATTTTACGCCAGGGATGAAATGTTTCTTTTCTGTCATTTCCTTTATCCTTCATTTCATGAATTACTCCCTCTTGCCTCTCTGCCAAACCTGGAAGCTGATTTTAGCTCTCATTCACACACTATGAGAGCTCCTAAGACTTTCCAGCCTATGGCACAGGAAACTTTTGGACCAGGATAAGGGTATGTGTCAGGCTTGACGCTGCACACAGCAGATTTGTGTTACTACAGTTCACCATTGTTTCAGTAGATTGTGACCCCCAATAACGTAAGCTTTTCCTCTGTCCTTGGATACCAGCAGCCAGCCACTCAAATAGGAAAAAACAGCCACAGACGCTTCCTTTGACACGATGGTAACTAGGAAGAAAAGCTTCATGGCAACAAGGCTGGTGACTCAGGCTGTATTTTGTCGCAGCCCAGTAAGACGAGATTTTTGATTTTGTTCCTTATTGATCTGGGTTTTCTTTTGCTGGGAGTGTTGAAGTAAGAGGATCTGAAGAGCAGCTGTTTATTTTAATGCAATGACATGGGGAATCTGCTGACAGTTAACCCCTGAGCTGCTGCAGCAATCTCAAGACTTTGGCTGAACATTAGGACTCCCAGTCATCCCCAGAATGAGCAGGAGAAGGAACCCACGTTGTACTGTACTATTCACACAGAACCTGATGTCTCATCCAGAGATTGAAAAAAGAAAAGTCAGTGGTGAGCCACACAGTATTACCACTTAGCATCAGTGTTAATAAAATGTAGTCCAATAAAATGTAGTTAATAAAATGTAAATCCCAGCAGGTCTGTTCAGCCTAGGAAAACAGAAGGAAAGGAAAGAAAGAAAGAAGGGAAGGTAGCTTACTTTCATTTTCTATTTCTTGCTTCTGGAACTGCTCCAAAAGGGTCTGCGCCCTCCTCTCAGGGTCAGAGCCAGGCATGCTCCTCTTCAGGTACTCCAGCAACTTCAGCAAGCACGGGTAGTTGGGCGGCTCTCTGAAGTCCTCAGAGCACTGATCGAGCCATGCTCGTAGGATTGATGCTATCACACTGAAAGCGAATACATAGAGAACACAACAGTTGTACAGCTTCTGTCAATACATGTATCTGTACAACAACAAAAACACTGAGACATTCATGCTCCTCATGAAGGCAGTAAGATGTTTTTAAGCATGGAATTTCATTTGTTCTTTTTTATGTGTGGAATCTTATTAAAGATATTACTCAGATTTTGCAGAGACTTGTGTGAAGTTGCTCCTGATTTGCAAGTGGACCCAATTATAGCCCCAAAATGCACAGTAATGAAGAATCAAATCCATTTAAGCTATATTGAAACCATTCTATTAAATTTAGGACATCAAATAATGATAAGTAAAGCAATTAAGATAATAATAACAGAAATAATCCTCTCACAAGCATATGAAGCCAGCACCTCAAGTAAAACCACACCATTTCCTATCACTGGGATCCATTATGGTCCTGCTTCCCTGTATTGCCCTTCGTCAAGCCAGCAAGGCAGGGCTTGCCAATTACCTCGGAGTCAGGCTTTGTTGAAGCAGTTGGAGTATCTTTGCTTAGCAGTACCGTGACCACATTTGAATGACTACCAGACATCACGTACACAATCAGAAGCACAATATCATTTTTTAATTCACTCTTGTTCCAGTGGGAAGAGCTGAGGCCCAGCACAGCTGCAATGTTTGCTCAGCTACCCTGAGATGTATTGGAAAAATACAAGGGAGGAACAAGGTATGCGTGGCTCCTTCAGGGGAGCAGCTTCCCAGTGGAAGTGCTAAATCAGGCACTTCCTCTGGTGCCCTTCCTCTCATCAATCACCACCGCCCAGCCTGGGGACTCGGTGTGAGGCTGCAGAGTCCTGCACACCAGACGGTGCCTATTCACCAACTCTTGGGGTTTGAGTGTGCTGTGAAAAAGCAGTGCAACCTCAGGCCTAACCCCCACAAGCACAGACTGTTAGTCACTGTCACATCTGTGAAGATAAAACTCTAACCGTGATGTGGGCAGCACTATGCTGCCAGTACTCTGCATCAGGCTTGAAGAGCAGAGATGGCTGAATCCAGCCTGGTCTTGCTCATCTTTGGATAAAGTGCATAACAAAAACATATTAGCAGAATTTGGATTTCACCTTTAGCTCAAAGACAAGAAGGTGTCAACAAATTATACCATGCAAAAAAGTACATCTCTCCTGCGCAAGAAAAGGATGCTTGAAAGTTATAGGAGCGTTTTGTGAATGACCATGAGATCTTTCATTCTTCCTATCAATGTGTCAGTAAATCAGCATGTCTGCTTTGCTGCACCAATTAACACTGGGCACAGCACACATCACAAGCTGGGAAGTCAGAGATTATGTATCAAAATACTTTTTAAAGAGAATTTAGTTTACCTGAGGTGACAGAGGGATCAGGGAGAACAGCCTTTAGGTGCCGTCACAAAGCACGACACCAGCCAGGGCCACTACCTCATGAGCACCTACCTACTGTGGTACTGAGAACTGGATGCAACATGAGAGAGAAATGCCCTGTCCCAGTAGAATATGCACAATTAACATCAGAATTCCTCAGAAAAGGAAGTCCCAAAGATCTCCTCTGGGACACTGAAGCCATCACTGTATTTCAGATCTCTTCCAGTCATTAAGGCTGCAGCAGGGAAGAGGGGTGAGCTACAGTTCCTGCTCTCACCAAAAGCAGGGGAAGGTGTTTAGGAGAGAAGGAATGCAATTTTTTAGAGAAGCAGCTCTTATGAGCTCCACTACCTTCATAAAACAGCTGAGACGAGCTAAGTGACTACAGTCCTGGTTGGCAGCAGGTCCCTTTTTGTTCTGCACATCCTTGGGTTCTGCTGTGCAGTTAGCGGTGAGAAAGCTCTCCAGGAGCACCTCTCTCTCCTCAATTTGTTCAGTACTAACAGAGGTTTTGCATTTACAGCACTGCCCAATGAAGCAGCCAAAAGCCAGCCAAGAAAGCTCTCAGCAGAGCTGCACCCAGATGCAGGCACATTTGTTGTGCGTGTAGGGAAGCTACAGAGACATCCGGTTAACTGAGCCGCCCAGTGGCACTGACCATGACAAAAGGGCAAAGGTAGCCTCTCCCGCTCTTTTTTCCTCAAAACTGTTTAACTTTCAACCCCATACAGATGTCATTTTTCAAGCTCTATCCACTTTAGTGTGTTGTTTCTGCTGTTTCCTTCTCTGGTATTGTGACAACTTCAAGCTTCTAATTAGTGGCAGTATTTGGAAAGCTGTCAGTAATGCTGCTTGGTTAGGCCTGCTGACAGAAGGAGCTCTGCAAATACAATTTTAGAGCTACAAAGAGTCTTTAGAACCAAAAATTAACACATAAACACACTCTGGCCTTCAGGTCTCATTGCACACATGAAGCACAGATCGTGCAGCTTGGAAAAGTCTTCACATTTGAAAACCATTTTGGAGCGGATTTGCACAGCTATGCCCAGACAAGCTTCTGCTGTGCATGCACCAAGCGAGTGAGGCCTTCCCTGCTCAAGCCTGTGGGTATCAAACCCTTCACCTGAAGCTCCAGGAGTGCTTTACTCAGCTGGGACTGGTGCCATAACACTGTGCAGTGAAGCCAGCAGCACCAGCCCTGCTCCACTTCCCAACAAGCGTGAGCACAGGCAGCCAAACACCGTGCTGCTCCCAAGGCCTCACCTCACCCTCCTGTCTCTTATTTTATTTATGATCATTTAACCAGTTCAGCAACGAGTTCAAAGCAGGAGCCTCTCTGCAGGACACCTTCTTGTACTAACACTGTTCACGTACTAAGCTCAGTTTGCAGAGCCTTGGTGGATGGCCACTTTCCTAAGCTGAAGCACAAACAGAGCGGAACACAGACCCAGTCTCCCAGAACAGGGTGAAGAGTTCACAGTTACAGACGCTGACTTTTGCCAGCAAAATAATTTCAGTCAAGAGGGGAAATAGGAAAGAGAAAAAAGGTACACTCTGGCCTACTGACCTCCTCTCGCCTGACTTCCTAATGGGTGCATCAGGGAGGGAAGAGTTCTGAAAGCGGGCTGGAGGACTGCCCACATCTCGCAGTAGCTTCAGACGTGCTGTTCTTGGGAAGAAACTCCCCGTACACGATAGACCCAGAGACAGACAGCAACAGGAGCCTTCCGAGAGCTCAGACAGGAAAGAAACATCACAGACTACATTTTTCATGGCTTGATTACAAGCTATAAATTTTTCTTTTCCTATATTTCCAGCCCGTAAGAAAAGACTTTTCAATGTTTAACTCCTGTCCTGCCAACCATGGAATCTGAGCTCTGTTCAGCAATGCTTTCAAGTTTTGCACCTATCAGAAAATCTGAAAAACTGAAATTCTGCTTAGCCCTTTCTCAGCTGGGAAGATGGCGGTGCTGCAGGTCCTGAGGAGGCCTGCATAGGAATTAAACAGAACACTTCTGGCCAAAAAGGCAAAACCAATGTTTTCTTTGCCACCACGATTACATCTAAAGAATGAATTCAAGGGAACCTCAGTGACTAAGGAGAATATGAAGAACCTCAGTTGCATAAGAGGTTAAGTGACTGACTTGTGAAATTAGTCAGACAGCAACATGGACAAAACTTCCCGTGATTTGCCAGTGCACACCAAAGACCATCAATGGAACCATCTCTACCTCTCCTCCACTTGACATGCAATGGTTTTTCAGGCTTGCTCACATAATTTAAATAAGCCAGCCAATATTCTTGGTTTTGCTTGTCAAGTAATAACACTGGTGACTTCTCTTGATTTGGGAAGGGCTGGTTGAAGAGCATAAGGAGGTCCTCTGGGACACATGAAGTCACCAAGGTCCATGAATTTTACCTGGGATGTCAATCATTATTTTTCTTTGCTCTTCCAGTTATTCTTTTTGCTTGCTTCTGGTTGTTTTCACAACTTTCCCCCTCTTCCATTACTTCTACTGCCCTGTATCTGACTCCACTTCTCGTGTAACCACATTGGTTTCTGTTGTTGTTTTAGCTTAATTGGCTTTACTGGAATGAATGCTGATTGTTGCTCTCCCAAATGAATCCTAACTGCTTCCCACCATAGATTTCCCAGGCATCAGAACCTTCCAGCCAATTTTCTTCCATTTGTCTCACATTCCTTTGGTGTCTGTTCTGGAGTACAGCGTTTCAGGACCATTTTTATTTCTCCAGCACTATAAAGCACACACTCTGCTTTCCAGCAGGACTGCTAACTTCAGTAGGAAACAAAAGACAAGTTTGATTGCTTACAAGTTTAGGCTTGAAGACAAGTTTAGGCTGTCAGGACAGCCTAAATGCACAAGAAGCCCTGGGACGATGTCTGTTTATCACTCTGACAATCTCCACATGCTGCAGTATTACACTGAAGGTTCCAGTAATGGTTATTTTAAAGTAGAAGTGGAGGGATAAACATGCAAGCCGTGCCAACTGAGTAGCTCTTTAATTTTCTTTATTTGAACTATTTTGCCCAATTGCTGTGGAATAAAACAAGGACATTTCAATTTAACTTCAAGTTGCTTTGTCTGCAGTTTCCAATACACACACCATGTTCCAAGTTTCAGTAACCAATAAATTCCATGTTTTGATAATAAAGCAGATGCAATTACATGCAAGACAACAACAAGCCCCAAGTATTTTGATTCATTTCTGTGGCCTGTCATTCACAACCAAGCCACTCCAAATCAGCCAAATGAAGCCAGCAGCAGAAGGAAACCATAACCTCATGCTCCAAGGAGGGGCTTGAAAGGACTTCTACTGTTATTTGAGCTCATTCAGCATTTAAAAGCCTCAGGACTCAGCCATGTCAGCGCTTGGGACTGCAGAGGAGAGGGGCTGAGGGCCTGAAGCTCTTTCACTGCTCCTCCTTCCCAGTCAGCTGATCCAACTCATGTAAGAATCCTCCCCTTTACGGTATATAAAGGAGGAAAGGAAAAACATAAAGATAATTAGAATCCTCATTTGAAACCTCATACTGCAACCAGGGAGTAGTTTTCTGGTTCTACTGCTTTCTCTTTAATGCCTTTGAGAAATATAACCTAAATTGGGATTTATAGTAGCTCTTAAGCTTTGTTTTGTTTCATCAGAAGGAGAGATGTAAATGACTGGCTCACAGCACAGCATTTCCCCTCATCTCCTTTGCCCTGGCTGTGGAGTCTCTTACTGACTGCAAATGCAAGAGTTATTTCTGCATGCAAGCAGGACAGCAGGCATTTTGCTTCTCCCCATTATATTTACTGATGCCTAAAGGGTATTGTTAAAGAATACATGCCAATGTTAGACGTCTGGGAAACAAACAAAAAATCACGGTCCAAGTCCACGCACCAGCATGGCAACATCATCTGTCTCTTCTGAAAAACCTTCCTGCCAAGCAATCTCACGTTCATACTATATCCTTGAGAGAGGTCTTCAAGTAAATAGAATCAGTTAACATTAAACTAGTCTTCCCCAAGTGCAAACATTGCAGGCGAGCCTGGACCTCCAGGCTGGACATTTTTCTGTGTGCTGAACAGGAATGAATGACTTCTGGGAACTTCACTGACAAAAGTCCTTTAAACTCGTGGCAACAAGCTCAGCACCCTTTGTCCAGGAAGCTCAATGTGCTGCATCAGCTGTCCTGGCCTCGTGGGCCCACCAAGGCACCTTGGTGACGTGGCCTCTGCCTGCAGGGTTGTGGACCCGCACACTAACTGGAGGTATCTCATTACCCACTGAAGCTACTGACTTCCAAAGAGTACACCATACTGCGTGCTTCAAAGGCCCTACTGTCCTTTTTCTGTCCTTCTCCAGTGGCAGCGAGGTCTTCATAACAACCTTATGAGAAAGAAGCATTCTGCTCCTGTAATAACACATCCCCTCCTAAAATTCACAGTTGTCTGCCAGCACTGGATGGCCCAGAAATTGAACTTAAAACCATCTTTCAGTGTGGGGATGGAAATGAGGCGCTCTTCTTTCCACAGGCCACTTTGCATAGAAAGCTCCACGTTTAGCAGCCAGTTAAAAGTTAACCGAGGAGCAATCCTACTCCGGGAGTAGAGATTACAGCCATCAGCCTGTATCACCAAAAGCATTGTTTCCAGTTATCTCACTTGCAATATACACAACCCCAGACAGCATTAGTTGCTTGGCTAGCTGATTCCCTTCCCAGAACAGGCCAAAGGGCCTGAAATATCTTACACACAACTATCTCGTTGAAATTTACCATTCATCATACTGATAATTTCCATTTATATCTAGCATATGGATGGTTTTATTCTGAAGACACTATGTCTTAGTGTGTTCTATTTTCTTTTTGAATGTCAACACAAGTCCTGAGCTAAAATACTCAATGAGCACAGAGCAGTTTTATTTACACGATGAAAGGAAGAAGAGCAAAAAGAATTGCTTACAACAGGAGATGGAGGGTCAAGTGAGTTTCTCCTTGCAACTCCCTTATCAGACAATTAGGAGAGGCATGGCATCATGTTTCTGGAAACATGGGCCGAAGTCCACCTAACTCAGACACTTGACCAGAATATCTGACCTTTCTTGAACCTTATTCTTCTGTGTCTAGCTTTTACGTGGCCATCACAAACTGTGGAAAGCAAGCTGCTGAACACAAAAAGATATGAGGCAATTTTATTAAGGTCACAAAACATTTCACTGTTCAGAGCCGAATCATCATTCTAAGGCCTGAGCTATATTATTTTTTTAAGTCACAGAATTAGAGTACCTTTGTTTAAATTGTCTTTTACTGAATGCAGATCTAAAGAAAATGGCAATAATAATAAAAAAATTCTGAAAGACATTTCATAATAAACACAATTTAATCAGAACTCTGTTGAATTAAAAAGGAAAAATAAAAATTGACCACTCCTGTGGCCCAAAAATGACAGGAATGATGCCTAAGTGAACACAGGAAAATCCCCTTGGCAGGAAGGATCCCTTGAAGGCATTTTCTGTGCATAGCTGAAGTGGTCTTGGGTCAGTAGCAACTATACATCACTGCAACGAGTGTGAGAAGTAGCTGCTGGCCCCGATCCGGCACTGGAAACACACGGCCAGGCTTACAGCTCCCACGGGCCTCCCAAATGGGGCAGAGCCACAGGTGCGCTGCTCCAGCCCTCCTGTAGGGCAGGCGGGTTCTTAGCTACATTAACACCAGGTGGGATACTAAAACAGTACAGGAAATTTACATACATCAGGCATTTTCCTTCTCAAAATACGTCACAATTCTATACCCCAAGTACAAAAAGAGCAGGGGGTTTCAACACAGAAAGCAGCAAGTAGTGGGCTCACAGTACACCAGATATGACAGAATACGCCTCCCATACCTCCCTGAGATTTTGCAGAAAACCCTTATCTTTCTAAAAGCTCCATGAGCTATTTAAAGAGCGATGAATTCTCCTCCTGAAGTTGTTTTTCACTTCTGTAGCATTTTTTTGTGTGTCAAAGCAGTGGAAATGCTTTTCATTTCTAATGCACCAAACGGAACTATAAAACACCAGAGCTGTCACAACAGGAGTCTGACGGATGTAGAGGAGCCCTGGGCACAGACTATGGGATTTCCCAAGAGATGTTTTTCCTCTGAGAAATGCAGAGTTAGTGGCAAGAAATAACATTTCTCCAGCGTGTATAAAACTGAGAGCGCACCTATATCACGTTTCTGTTCTGTGAGAAAGAAGGTAAATGCAATCATATTGGAATTATCCCCAGAAAAGAGAAAACCTGAACTACTAGAACTACGTGTTTCACAACAGGACGACAAAGCCAGTCTCTTTTCCAGATAGCATTAATCATAGCTAAGAGACAAGTAGCCAGAGCAACTGAGAGGTAATAGGAATTTTTAGGGCAGGAAAGTGAATTCACATTCATGCAGCATCTGTTGAAACATCCGCACGACGTCAAAATTACTTGCTTGATAACTTCATTGCTGAACTACCTATAAACAAGTAGTTGGGTAACAGGTATCAAATTCAGACACTAAAGATGAGGGCCAAAGGATCAAAATCAGCTGTGCTGATGAATGAAAACTGTGTCAGAGCAACTCATTAAAAGTCGTGCTACTGCAAGAATTGGAGGACAGACCCCATCCATTTGTCATTCGCTGACTGTGCAGAGATGTTGTGGGACGTTTACACCAGGAGAGAAGCCAGCATGGATGCAGCAGGAAGCAGCTAGGCAGGGGGTCTATGGAAAACTGTGTGTGTCAGTAGAAAAACAATCCTGCTTTAAAACAAAACAAAAAATCCTTAATGTACTTGACAAGAAGGGTACTGCTTGGCTGCCCATTATTTCCTTTACCTCCAACATTATTCTGCCTTCTTGATGCTTGTGACCGAGTTTTAGCTATCACCTGTTCTTTGAAGGTTTCTTTGTGGCAACCAGGAAAGAATCAGGGAATTGATCCCTCATATCACACATCTTATGGGGCAAGAGGAGCAGCCCAAACCACTAAAACTTGTAGCTTTCCATTCTAAGCATTACAAAAAATTAACGAGCAGTAATATTTTGTATCTAACTAGAGCCTTTTTTGAGAATCCTGTGTCATTTATAGACGCTAATTAAGCTCTACATGTCTTCTGCACCCAAGCAATCGTAATCACTTGTGTTTTCTGAGAAAGCTATTGAAACACTCAGAGACAGGGGGCTTTCACCAATTTTTCTATGGTGGTTAAACAAAACAGTTTCTGCATGGATGATGGCAGGCAAAGAGACCCCACTGTATGACCCTTCCGCTCAGACAGGAAGGTGTTGGATATGCTAACGGAAAGCTTCTGGACTGGGGACATCTGAACCATTTTAAGCCAGACTCAAAACCCTCTGTCTCAACACATGCCATCAGAAATGAAGCAGTGTGAAGGGCAGGCCCAATATCTTAGAAAAGGATGTGATCTGGATCAACAACCTGCACGAATCCTAGGAATGAAAATCCTGCAGTGTATTTCTCAGTCTTGATTGGATGTGGATTTCATGTACTAGAAAAATTCAGTGTTTTCTTCTATCTCAAAACAAACAAACTCGTGTGGTCTTTTCTTCACTTTCTCCTTGCCAAGTCACTGCATTGATGAAACATTTCAAATTTTTTAACTGACAGATGAGAAAGAATTATAGAAAAGCAATCATGAGTGATGCTGACAAGAATCAAGATTCCCCACACACTGTAATCAAACATAACCACTCAGCTGCTTTTTATTGCCATAGTGCATGCAAACCATACATCAAATAGACATCAAAGTACAAATCCTGATGACCTAAGGGGCATCCAGTGTCTAAAGATAAAATGCAGTTTCATAAGATTCTAGGAGGATAACCAAACCACTTTTTTCTATTTAAACTGCATTTCAAAATAGCTTTGCTATTTTTCTTGCAACACAAGGTGACATCAGAATTTAAATTTCACTCAAAAAGCAACACCATAAATCATAGGGGCAATAATGGAGAAGATGCATGCACACACACATTGCCTGAAACAGCCTCAGCTTTGGTCTGCAGATGCTGTTGTAACGCACAATAAAATCAGTCATAAGCAATAAGCATTTACTGCTATAGATAAGGCAGGGGAAACAAACACTCCTTGCTTGTTTAATCAACAAAACGTTGGCCTAGATGCCTGCATCTCTTGTTCAATTCCAAGACAATTTCCCTGACTGAGAGATCTCTGGGTTGTATCATCGGCTATGTCAAGAGACGGCTGATATTTGGCTTTTACACAAGATTGTTTAAGCAGGCAAACAGTGCTGTGATTTTTCAAAGGAAACAACAGCTACGCTGCTCAAATCCTCCTCCAACACTGACTCCTGACTGAGGCTCGCTGTATGGTGCACAACCACACTTACTTCCTGAGTACTGTTCTGGATCCGGAGGAATTCTGGCTCCCAACTTCTTCACAGCTTGAGGTCTCCAGGTTTCCATACCTGAAAAATGAGATGGGTGTAAAAACAAGAGCCCAAATAAAGCAGTTCTGACATAATTATCATCAGCAGCTGCAAAGTACTTCTAGCTCCAACTACAAATACGGGATCTAACAGCTGAGCAAAATTACGGAGTTAGAAGATTTCATTTAAGAGGAAGAAATTCCTACAGAGACAGTCAATATCTTCAACCCTAACCTGTTAATTTCTATGAAGCAGGGTGCACATGAGAGGAATCAACCAAAACAATTTCTTCGCTCACAGCTCCAAGACCCCGTCCGTCCATTTTCAAGCCATCCATTCCCAGAACGATATTCCAGCGTGCAGTGATGCTGTACAAACCACTCTCTCTGACGTAGTTTCTGTTTCTCTGGCACTTATCATTCCTTCTAAATCCAAGTGCCATTTCATGCAAATATTTCTAGGTGGCAATTGCCCACTTGTGCCAAAACTCCTGACGCAGCTGTCATGAGCAGGAACGGTCTACAGCACTGAAAATGCCACGGGGAAAGAGGAAACCAGAGGCACAACTCCATCAGCACAAAGCAAAATCTCCTACCTAGGTACAGAACGAGTGTGCCCCGCAGGCAGGATTATGCACTTCATAGTCAGTGGGAGCACCTATTGCTTCAGATACAGAGCTCCATCAAGAATTTAATGGCTCCTTACAGCCAGCTTTAATGAAGGCAGACAATTACTCCCAGTCCAGTTGATTTTACACATTCTGTGCTTGACTAATTGTGTTAGTCAGGCACCTGCAATTAATCTGAATAGTCAGGAGAACAAGTGCATCTTTAACTGTTTGTGCTACAGCATCCCAGTAACATCAGACCAGGAAAATACAGCGGGCTGTCAGTTTACATAGGGAAGGGTCCTGGCAGAACTGCAATAAACCCATCCAAAATGTTTCAAAGGTCAGAAATAAGAGGTGGTAGTTCTATGCTTCTGTGAAGTACCAGTCTGAGGCTTCGTATGTAAGAACTGCAGGTCTGTAACTAACGTCATTGGATTCAAGCTCGTTCTCACTAGCAGGCTCTAAATAATGTGTTTTAGCTCCACTGTCCATCACCCTCATGTTGATACCATGGCTCTCAGTCTCAAAATTTCACAATACTTTAAAATAATAACTTGAGTTTCAACAATGTTATGACAAGGGTTTCATGTGGGACTGTTCCACTGTGGATGGGAAACCGAGGCACAGAGAGACCAATGGTTTGAATACATTGCTCGTTCCAGGGCATTGCAAAGTAAACCCAAACTAATTAGGACAAACAAGTAATCCCCCAGATAGCAGCAGCGTAGTGCAGCTGTAAGGAGGTCCGCTTGCGCTGGCTTAACCTTGAGAGTGCTGCAGTAAGATCACTTGCACTGTCTGAAACAACAGCTTGTTTAAAACCAGACCCTGCATCTCCAGCTACAGCGCAGGCAGACATAACAAAAATGATTTGCTGAAGTTGTTTCCACATATCTGTGGCAAAGCTGAGAACAAAACACCACTGCTTGACCCCTGTAGCTTACTCTGACCAATGCACTGCCCCTCAGTCAATACAAGACCAGTGGTGAAGATTTCAGAAATCTCAGCCTTTTGTCTGCCCAGAAAAAAAAAAAAAAGCATAACAAATGCATAAAAACTTGCAGACTTTCATTTTGAAGGGCCCAAATTCTCCTCAGTTCTACTGAAACAACCCTGCTGGTCCTACAGGACTGCAGAAGCATGACAGTAGGCTGTAAGGACTTCTAAAAATTGAGAGAGCCCTTAGCCATGGAGGTACACACAGGATAACCCATTTCACCACTGTGATTTCACAGAGCTAATCCAAATATCCAAAGAAAAACCTGCTTAGCTAAATTGACAATGGGGTAAGAATCTACCTCTAAATGTGCCTCCCCAGGGTCACAAGGCAGCAGGAGCATTCACAGAGGAACCACTACTTCGCTGTCAGTCTTGGTCTGAGATTTTTTGGTGCATCAGTGGTCTCTCTGCTTTCTCCTATACTCTCCCAAGCAATTTCACACTCTACCTGCAATCCCTTTATTGAGATCAGCACTCCTGAAGCTGTAAAATTGAATAGATACCTTCTTTTCAACTGTGCTATGCTCACATTCAGCACTTAATCCTACCTGGCCTCTCTAAGGTCTCACTCATATCCTTTCCAATACAAAATGAATACAATTACCTGCTCGAGGTACTTCCCATTGCCCTACTGCAAGGATGCAACAAACCAGAGTGCCTTAAGAACAACACTGCCACACATCTCCATGAAGTCCCTAAGCTAAACTTCAATCTATTTTTATTTAACACTATTGGCTTCAATATTTGCACTTCCAAATATCGTAACGCTGGGTGACGTATCTTAAAAAGGTGCAAAATGAGGGGGGGGCTGAGGGGAAGCAGACATTTAGAGAGCCACACTGACACCTCCTCAGAGCTGATTGCCCAGGAAGAAATTGAGCACAATGTGCATCATACACTATGGTGGCTGCTCTCCTCTTGTTGATAAACAGAGAGCATTTCACTCTCCACTGCCATCTGCTAGGTAAAATGACTAAAATACATCTTAGTCAATGCAAGAGACAATCTTCCCCTGCTGAGCAAAGGAAACTTCAGTTCTTGAATAACAATTACATTTTTATCTTCATTTTTCAAAACTTGCCATCAGTTTTTTGAGCAGAATTTATTGAGATGACTCAGAGCATCACTGTCCTAGTGTTGGGTGACATAGAAAATACATATTTGCAGAACATTAAGCATTTGCATGCAAATCCCACTAGAGGCACCCATGGTGATTTTCATAATATAAATCTATACCCCAGTAATAGAAAGCAGGCAATTTTCTGTACAAAAGCTGGCACGTACTGAACACTTTGTCATATTGCCAAATGTAAATCTCTGCCTATCTCCCAACAAAAAAAGAGCTCTGCATGAACAACAGGCCATTAAATACGGGTTAGGAGGAGTTAATGATACATCTGATGTAAAGAACAGCCTTTCTGCAGCCTTCCTCTGCTCTGTTCTCACCAGCTCCTGGACAAAGGGCCATTCAGTACCCTGCCTCGTATGAATGCTTTGCATACAAAAAAGAGACATGAGAAACAAAAGGATCCCGCAGCCCACAGAACTTTTCAGCCTTGCTGGGTGTTTGGAAAGTTATAGACTTTGCTTAAAAGAAGTGAGGAAGCAAATGAGACCAGAATGAAACGGGCAGTACTGAATACTGAAATACTGAAAAACAGAGCAGAAAATGCACCCCTGGGTCTCTGTGAAGAAGGGAAGGGAAGAGGAGGAAGGAAAATACTCTTTGAACAACCAGGAAATAATAAGGAAAGGCAATTCTCTGCAGAAGCGCCAAAGCCCTAAATAAAGCTCGGGGGCATCAAAGCAAGCAGTAAATGACTGGGAGCATGGATATTCAGCAGGAATTGTAAGGTGTTCTGAATTAAACACACAGAATCATGGAAATGAAGTCACTACTTCAGCTGAGTAGACAAACCACCTGGTATATAGGAAAACAATAGAGGACTGAATAAATGCTACAGCAACAGCAGTGAGCCTCATGCCATGTAAAGCTACTGTCCTAAAACGCATGGCTCTGCTAGCAAAGGGCCTATTCCTCTGCACCTCCTAAACACGATGGACACAAGCTGAATGTGCCTGTTGAGGGAAGAAGCCCTGGAAGCAGCCAGAGACTGCTGTACTGGGGAAGGGACATGAAGGACAGCTGCTTCGGCCATCCCTCCTCGGGAGGATCACGCAGGAGAAGTAGCACTAATACCCCAGAGAAAGCTGGGCACAACAGGCCAGCTCACCTGAACTGTAACCAGGGTACAAAGCCTGGAAAGAAACCACTCAGAGTTTCCAGTTTGGGACATCTCCTCTTCACTTCTTCATGCAGTCTTGAGTGACTGGTTTTTGCCCTCCTTGCTCAGAATGGCCCCAGCACTCCCTCCAGCCTGTGCATAGCCCTCAGTTCACACCTGCCTCCTTAT
The DNA here is from genome assembly GCA_013396635.1 of Penelope pileata. Classification (NCBI taxonomy): domain Eukaryota; kingdom Metazoa; phylum Chordata; class Aves; order Galliformes; family Cracidae; genus Penelope; species Penelope pileata. The sequence continues at coordinate 319,510 of WBMW01001713.1, forward strand.
TCTGTCCGATCCACCCAGGTCCTCCTCCCCACCCCACCACATTTCCTCTCCACCTCCACTTTCCTCTCCTTTTACCCTCTTATCAAGCAAAAGCAAGGAACTGGAAATGTAGAACTAACTCATTGTTTGCTGTCATTACACTGCTGGGCTTGCCCAGCTCTAGCTCTCCCATCAAACAGAACCAATTCCCTTCTCTAAGGTTGCTACTTTATATGCTACTGTGCAAGCACAGCGTGGCCCCGCTTTTAAGCACCGCTGCAAGGAACATGATTACCATGACAAAATAGAATACGTAAGAGAGGAACTTGGCTTGTGCCTGCTCTCATCTGGACAGCTTCATGTGATGGAAGCCAAAGATGCTTGGGAGCACTTAATGCCACAGCACACACAGCATGGGGGGATGCAGAAGGCTCCCTGCTGTGTTCCAGTGCCCAGAGGCAGGAGCTCATCTTCACCCAGCTCTGCCCCTCTGCCTCTTTCCATCCAGCATGTCCACATCCAAATGCTGATGAGATTTTATTTTTACGCTTCCCTACCCACTTCCACCAAACAAAGCAGCAATATCAGAATGCATAGTGTTAAAGACCTGGCAGGTTTTCAAAGCTGTCTAGCGCATTTCGATGCCAAACTTCCATGCATGCTGAAGGGATGTGGATGTCCAATTACTCTGAAATAGCTTTGCAAATACAAGTCATCCCCCTCGCTTTTCAACATACCAGCCTATGCCCAAGAGTTTGTTTAGTTTGACTTTGACTCCATGTTAAAAGAAAACCTTTATAGACCAAATACAGCCAGAATAATGAATAGGGCTCCAGTCTCAAATTTAATAAAACACAAAAATTTAATTTGAAGTCATGCAGAGAAATAGAAAAGAACAGATTTATTCAGCCTCCAAGAAATGTTAGAAGTTGCTCAGAGAGCAAATAGCACATCGCTGATTATATTAGATGGTGCCTTTAATCCTGACTTTATAGCATTACAATAAGCAGCACAGTTCTAAAAACCCAGTAAGTACCTTCTGAGTGATACAGAGGGAACCGCATCCATCTTCAAAATAGTCTGAATTTTACACTAACAAATTTAGACCTTTTCACATGCCTTGTCTGGTACTTGCCGTCACTCTGCTCACTGTGCTGCCTTCAGAAATGTCTCCCTCTGCCCAATCTGTCGGTGCATTTCTGTGATGACCACACCAGCACAGGATGTGGGAGTTGAACGCACAGCAAGTACGGGCACCGTGCAACCGGAAGATTCCTGCTGGGAAATAACTGAAGCCATGTGTGTCTGGCTTTGGGAGGACTTCCTCCTGCTCTCCTACGACATGAGAAGAGGAGCAGAGGCAGTGGAAGCAACGTGCTTGTCACTTTAACTCATCCTACAGCGAGGGGTGCACCCGAGCAAACCCGGCATACACTGACTGTGCTGGGGGCTGCCCAGCCTCCACGGGTAAGCTGCTGGGGAAGCCTGTCAGCGTGGACATTCCCACCAACAGTATGTCCTACTACCTACAACAGCAAGGACAATTGCTCCCTTACTCCACAATCCTGCTCTATCACCAAGAATAAGAATCTGGCCTCAAGCTCTCCGCACAGAGCTGGAATTGACAACTAATGCTAAAATCTTACATGTTCTTTCTTAGAGCCCTTCTCATTCTTTTTTACTCCACTGAGAAACAAAACACAAATATTTATGGAACACAGATAATGCACTGACACCCACCCTCATCTCTGCACTGTTATTTAGAAGTATTACTAACAATAAAGATGCAGACAAATGCAGACTTTTAGCTACCTACTCTACACTAAAGATGAAAACTGAGCTAGTTAAATTCAATTCCTACCCATTTCTTTTTATTTTTCCTTATAACATCTGCTTTTCTTCATAAGTTCATAGTCCACAGTTGCATGCAAATCATTCTAACTTTTACAGCATAAATTTAATCTACATTTTGTCCCAATCCATACAATTCTACATTAACCATGATATTTGAAACGCCAAGAGAAACATCCGTGGACTCTTAAAACGCTACACTCCTGAGATTTGTGAGAGGGGAAGGAAGTGCTGACCTCCTAGGATTTCCTGAGGCTTCTACCATTTATTACAGAAAGCTGGGGATAACGTCGACAAGGTCAAGCAGCCTATGTGCCCTTCCTCTGTAGCCTACATGACAACTTGCTCCAAGTGGTACTTAAGCCAGAGAGAGATCAGAACCAGGCTCAGAAAAGTTCTGTTCTGTAGAGAAATTTCCCCCACGTTTTCTTGCCCTCTTCTGACATCTTCACCTCTTTAAAGGCACAGTGGAGGAGGAGGGCACTCACGTATAACCTGACTTGCTGCTGCTCTAAGCAACCCGAGTGCCCAAACTTACCTGAAGCATTGCTATAAATATCACGTGGTCTACATGCTTGTAGCACCTGAACCTCCCCTGTTCTCCCTTCCTGCCCTCAAAGCCCACCACACATCATCTTCCCTTTCTTAAAGCAGTGCTGCTGCCACGCCAGTGTGTTTCCAAAAGCTCGAGCAGGACACGAGCTCAGTCTCTTCAGACACTGAAGATCAGGATCAGACCGAGATCTTTCCTTTCAATCAACAGCCAAAGCTGTGAAAAACAAGGGCCTCATCTTCAGAAGAGGACTCCTATTTTCCTGCTTATCTGCTTGAATACTCAAATGAAATTCATTACAAAATAGCTGTGCACAGATTTCAAAGCTAAGAAGTTAGTCCTGTCTGCTTAATTACTTTTCTAATCAACGTTGGTTTTCTTGCTCCCCTGACACATGCCTGAGAAAACGTGAGAAAGACACCTAAGTTAGCCCTGCCACTTCTTTTGTGCTGCAATCTAATTGTGATGTTACAGATGTAATTCCCAGAGAGGAAAATATTAAGAACTTAATTGCAGAGTTAACTGAGCTGAATTGCACCGAGTACACAATTTACAGCTACCTTTGCTGTATTTTCATAACAGCCCAAGGAGCTCAGGTGTCTCGTGACCAGTGATTCTCAGAGAATGAGTAATTATTTTCTTCAGGCTGTTTTTGAAATCCTATAATTAATGCCTACATTAAAAGACCTGTGCAGAATTAGAAACTGAAGCACACAATGTATGAACTTCACAATGATCCTGACTTCTTCCCCCGGTCAAATTCCTGATTTTTGAGCATCTGAATTTGTGACCTCACTGTTTTACTAATTTTGTACATTTCCATTTTTAGCTTGCTATGATCGTTTTCGCTAGGGGAAAATACAGGAAGAAAACAGAACCATTTATTCAGAGGACTCTGCTAACGTCAGTGCAGAAGCAAGATTCCCTGAAGATGTTTTCATCATCCTTAAAGCAGCACAGCCTAGCCCACTTAGAGCATTTGCTGGCTGGTGATGAAACACCACAAAACAATCAAAACCATAACATCCACAACCAGAGTAAATGACTGTAGGATGGACTGCTGTTTCAGTGGATTACCTCTTTGGCCCAAGCACCAAGTTTATCACTTTTCAATCCTCAATTACAGGGAGATTATTTAATTATTTCAGTACTCATGTGCTACACACTGCAAGCTCTCAGAGGGCCGGCAGCTCCAAGTCCCCTTCTTCTCTAAACTGCTCTTTGTGTAGCAGTCTTCTGCCTCCTAAGCACAGCAAAAAATAACCAGATGTGGACATGCAAAAATCAAGGTCCAACTCCAAAACTGTTAGGTGAGGTAAAACCCTTCTGCTCTCTTTGCCTCGGTGCACCCCTTCTAAATACCTGCTAGCATCCTGCTCCTCTCACTGTCTCCAGAATATCTTGACAGCAGAGGGTCTTCCGGGTGGGAGCTGTTGCAAACACTTTCAGGCATGTTTGTACAGTGAGTTCTAAAGTGAGGTCATGGTCCCAGGTGGGACATTCATCTGTATTACCAAAAACCTCACTAACAAGGAAGTAGGAGTAGAAACTACTAGAAATCAAAACTGTTAAACTGGACGGCAAACACATATAAAGATGTTTTCTGGACATTTAAACAGGGTATATGAACATGCTTTTAAGACTAAATATGTTACCTGAGTTTTACATAAGCACCTTTAAACAAAAAGCCAAGTGTGTATCATTGGGCTTAGAGCCACTTTTGGATGACTAATTACCATTATATAAGCTATGTGCAAGTTCTCATTGACTACAGAAAGACAATTTCCCCTGGTGCACGTCAATCATAGATAACTCCAAAAGAGCAGTCTGGCAACCCACCAACACAGAGCAACAAAAACTGCACTGTTAGGGGAACAGCACTTTAAATAACCGTTTTTGGGCAACACATCATTGCAAAAGCTATTATTTTATTCTTTCTCTTTTTTTTTTTAAGAGTTTAATCTGCTGAAAATCTATCTTTACAAAAGTAAATTAGTCAAATTATATAGGAAGCCTAACTGGCTGGAAGTGGAAGTGACAAGGTACACACATACAACTGTTGGTTTCTCCTATAAATTTGTGGCTCCTGGGCAATCTACACGCTTAGGGAGCAAGGGATTCTTGTAACTCACTGTCATTTTGCCAGCCAGCTCTGCTTTAAAGTTGCTAGAATCCACACAAACTTGGTGTCTTTCACACGCTGTTCTCCCAGAGGTACACACATCCAAAACATAGAATAAAAACTGAGGGTATAGAAAGAACTATCTATTTGAGAGGAGTTCCTCTGTTCCTGTTTCTGTGCATGATCAATTTTTTTATTTTTTTTTTGGGGGGGGGAAGGATGTCCTAGGTCTGGACTGAGAGGTAAAGGTCACTGTGGTAAATCTGACTGCACAGTCTGCTCCCCAGGATGACTCCTCTTTCCACGTCTGACTTCCTACCCAGCTGTGAAGTTACTGCTTTTGAGCTATGACAGTTATTACTACAATTAGAGCAGGCTTGGCAGCTAGGCATTTCAATATCATTGTTAATTGAGCCACATAACATTCCTGTAATGCAAGTAGTATACTCCTTTTCAGATATAAAAGAAAAGCACAGATAACTTATCTGTGCCTTGTTCCTTATCTACCTAGCAGGAGAGCCAAAATTTAAACCCAGGAGTTCTTACACTAGCCCTCTAATTACTACATGCCAGAATAACTGTTTCTGTACATCACTCCATTTTGAAAATGAAATAAATATGATACTTCCCAAATAAGATCACCTCTGACCCAGCCATGTCTCAGTTATAATTTGGGGTGAGAAAACTAATGTGGCATGTTCCAAGCATTATTCAGACATGGCAGATGTGATTTAGCAGTTTTGCCATAAAAGCTATTAATGCATCTAGGGGTTCTTATGCTGTCTGCAAAAAATTACAACTGTATGTTAATGTGGAGTAATAGAAGTAGATGGTGTGGTTTTGCTTATGTTTATACAATCCCTGTTTCAAACCAACAGTCCTCAAACAGGAGACCTAGGACCGAAAACACTGGTAACCAGTAAAATACAGGAATTTATGCTAGGCATCACTCTGCAGCCCACTCATTCTGGTTTTTGGGGGAGGGAAAATCTAGATTAAATTTTCTTGTGCTGGTCTCAGTTTGGTTCTTTAACAGCCAGACATGGCATATTTTCCCTACACAGTGACCATGATTTAATGAGAAGAATGTAAGCAGCATGTATTTATACATTTCATATCTACACTGAAATTCTGAATTTTGCAGTATTCTTGACAATTGACCATTGAGTTGTTAAGTCCACGTCCATTGAAAGTAATGGAAGAAATTCCTGACAACATCTCCCCATCACATAAATGATAACTCAGTTTCCACCATCCATTGGCTCTTACCTGTCAAGGAGAAGCTCTAGCACTTCCTTAGTGGAAGCAAAGCCCCTGTACGTTGAGAGAAAGATACTGATGTAGGTAAAATCATTATCCCCAAAAGCTGTCAGAAGGTTCTCCACAAGTTTCTCCAAAGTTCCAGCCTTTATCGTCCTGATCTTACATGTTTCATACTGGCTGACAGTATGTCCTGGAGGTAACTGGTCCCCTTCAACCTGCAAAGTCAAAACAAGCACAAAACATGAAAATCAGACAAAAGCCAGATCCTTCACACAGCTGTCACATTGTAGCAGGTTACATTTCATCTTTTCAAAGGAGTAGCAATTCCATAGTTCACCTTTAGTTACTAAGCTACCTTGGTGATTCTGGCTCTCCAAATACCAAACGCTGCATCAAAACATGGAGGCCATTCAGCAACTTCATTTCTCTGACAAGTTCCACAGAATATGTTATATTCCAACTGCTATCAATTTATCTTGTGATACCTAAAAGAGAGTTCATTATCCCACAAAACGAATAATATTGCTGGAGGTAACAACAGGGGTGATTCACTGTCTCCCTTAACTTCTGAATAAACACCAAAAGCGATCACAGCTATAGTGTCAGAACTTGGGATTCCTTTGCTGGAAATAACAACTTTGGGCTGATGCGAAACCTAAGGTCAGGGGCACATATGAATACTTACCTGCAATAAAAAGCCTTAAAAATGGGACTGAAAATCAAGAACATCAACAAGAGCAACCTGATAGGAAATTTCTCTTTACCTTTTGAGCTGGATATCTGTGGGAAGCAATGCTCCCTAATATAAAAATGGCTCAGCCCTACAGAGGCAGCGTCCCTTCTGCTGCTGTTATTTAACAGGAACCAAACCAATGGATACGCTGCATCCTCAGCCTGAGGAGGATGTGCTGCGATGCACCTGCTCCACCACCTTGATGGCAATTACATGCATAATCACTGCTTAATCACTGTGATCACACAGCACCAACACCAACAGAGCTCCAGTAACAAAAAGCTGTTTCTCTTCAAGAAAGAGATATAAGTAAATACACAAACTCTGTCAAAAATCCCCAGACATCACTACTTATCTACGAGTAAACAAACAACTGGAAGGTCACCTGAAGGGATAAATATCATTTCCAAGTATAGAGTTACTTTCATTCACATTCACTGAGTTCAGAAAATATTTTGTTTAAAGCAACCTAGGATTAAAGAGACTATATAAAGGAAAAATCAGGCTACCACAAAATATTTCAAGACTGAAAATCAATTCTTAAATTTGTTAAAGTTGGACTGAATGCATCAGTAGAAAAATACTGCAGGAAATAAACTGGTACTGAAGAAGAACACACAACAGCCTAGCTTAGCCTTCACATCACTAATTCTCCTGCAAACTCAGAAGAAAAACAAAGGAATTCAAGCGATTTTCATTGCAGCAGCACTGCACTGCAGACTTCCTCCTGGCATACACGCGCACAGCAAGCTTCCAGCTGGGACTGCTGTGATGATGCTCTTCGGAATCACAGCCTTCCCTTCCTGGGTAACAGCTCCTGCTGCATCCTGATACAGACAGGAATGGTGGTTCATTAGGGCATATTTCCCAGAGAAGCCTTACAGTAATATTTCACAATTTAGCAGCCCTTCTGGGCTTTGAATGTTGAGTCATCATCCACCTGGGTGCAGCATGATCAGCACCAGACTGACCCGTAAGTAACAATTTAAGCCACATTTTGGGTTTCTCCGTGATTCCTTGACAACACTCCCAAATTCACCCTGATGCATCCCATTCTGGAATGCACAAGAAGATCAGACACAGTTATTTGGACCAGAGACTTCGCTCCAGAAATTGTCCAGCAGGGCATGAGTTAGCAACAAGGCTAGCTCTATTCCAGATGTTAACACAGCACCTAGGTACAACAGTGAGGACTCAAAGCTATCACGGCAATGACTTACAGGCATTACAGACTTTGGCAAGCTGTACTGGCAAAATACAATAAAAAAAAAAAAAGCTATTCGTGAAATAATTAGGAACAGACAAGCCCATCCATTCCATATTTATAGCACTACCTTCCATCGCTTTTCAATTATTTAGAATAGATATCCCTTCCTCTCTTAGGCAATACAGATGTCCTTACTGAGTGTAAAGCTCTGCTGCTTTAGGACTAGGACATCTCACTTTTCAGCTTAGCAAGGTCCAACAGATTCTTGGTGTAACATTTAAAAACAGCCTGCTAAGTTGAGGGGAAAAGGAAAAATGGGACTAAGAACTCCAGCATCCCTAAACAGCACGGCTAATTGTTTGTTTCTAGCAGCACCTCACCATGTTCTGGGCTTCCTAGGAAGAATGGCCCCAGGCACTGGTTTTGGTAGCGAAGTGCCTCTGTGTCTGTGGGAAGCACTGGAAGAATCAGGAGAAGGATCAAGCCATGGGGACCTCTCAACAGACTGCAAAGAGCACTGGCTCAGATGGCAAGCAGAGGTACAAGGAAATGGGCCAGCACAGGGATAACAAGCTCGGGTTTAAGGAGTAAGATGATTCCTGGAATTGCTGCAGGTTTACATCTGTTCAAACAGACCACGAAATTACAGACTGGAAGCTTGGTCTCGTGTCATGACCTGATTCATGCATTTTGTACACAGACACACAACACACAGCGCTGCTGCACCAAAGCCCACTGCTGGCCCAGTGCAGCCCTGCAGGGAAGGGCTGAGACTACACCAGAGGAACTTGTCAAAGTTCTGTTCCATGGATCTCATGGCTGTTTTAAAAGCATATAGTGTTAGATACCTGATTTAAAGGCGTTTGTAGAATTGTATCTAAAACCATCACCACAGAAACACCTAAAAGGAGATGTTGTTCCTATTGCTATGTAATACCATTCACATTTTCCCTAAGCAAAATTTGCTTGGAAAAAAAAAATTGCTGACCTTTCATCTTCTGATTAAAATATACTTTTGAAAATGACTAGTTACACATCACAACCACTTTCAAATACAGAAGGAAGTCCGTGCACTGCTGCATCTCACAATTCATTTTCTGTCCAGCAGATTCCCCCACTTCACGACAGATTGAAGGAAGGCTGAATTCTCCTCAGTGCACAAAGAAAGCCTCCACTCATTCCCTGATGTGAACGTGCGCCAAACAAGGGCAGAATCTGCTCCCAACATTGATACATGCACAAAACTTTCCTTTAATTGCAACACCGCGACTTCTCCAAGACATAACGTTAAGGGAATGTTAAAAGAAATAACAAAATCAAAACTCTGAAAATCTAAAACTGAGTTTGTCAGCAAGACACTGAACTGCTCAAAATCATTTTAAGAGCCTTTTAGGGATTGTTTGTATTTGCATTATTTTAGCAATTCTGCCTGTAAGTTTCAGAGGAAAAAGGACTTGGCAGATGAGTCCGGTAACAGACTTCTGGAATAAGGCGCTGGGGGCTGAGCTAGCGTGCTAACAGGAAGCTGCTGGGTCTGGATTTAATCAAGAGGCCATCTCCTCACCGACAGAACCAGGCTGCCCAAAGGCAAAGAGCTTCCGTGTTTGCTTTCGTGTTGACTGCCTGCTCAGAGGAATACTGCATCGACTGCTATTAAAAGGTTTTCCTCAAACTCTCTGCAAATTTTGACAGTGACACACGGTGATCTCTGTTGTGCGGTACCAATTAAAGCCACCAGAAGATTCATGCTGTTTGTGCATCAAAAAACAACAACAAAGGCTTTCCCTCTCCTTCCTTTTGTCTCCAACAACACATCCAGTAGCCTAACAAAGGGCAAGAACCATAGAGTGGTTGTGTTGGAAGGGACCTCAAAGCCCCCCCAGCCCCAACCCCAGTGCTGCGGGCTGGGTGCCCCCCAGCTCAGGCTGCCCAGGGCCCATCCATGGCCTTGGACATCTCCAGGGATGGGGGACTCCCAGCCCTGGACAGTGCCAGGGCCTCACCGCCCTCTGAGTAAAGAATTTCCCCCTAACATCTCACCTAAATCTCCCCTCTTTCAGTTTGAAGCCATTCCCCCTTGTCCCATCACTATCAGATCCATGCACAAAGTCGGTCTCCCCTCAGAACTGGAAGGCTGCAGCAATCTCACAGCTTCTGCAAGATTTTCTCGGTCCTTTAAAAGGCTAAAAATCAACATATACAGTATTTAGAATGTTTTGTTTTGTTTTTTAAATAGTCTCACTTTGACTTTTCAAGCGAAGAATCACGGCCTTGACAATCCATGAGCATAGCTGATGACGACATAACTTCCTACCAGGCAGAGAATACCTTTCCAGAGCAAACAGAAAGGTTGAGCAAGGTGTGTTCTTCCAACTCCTCATTCTTCAGGCCGTGTAGGTACCAACCCAGTGCAACTGTAGCATCATTGCTGTACCTGCAGAGGGGCCCGTTCCCTTGAAGTCTGTGCTCTTACAGCTGTACAGCACAAGATGTTACCCATGTATGGCAGTTCTTGCCGAAACAGGAGAGCTCTAGGCAGATGAAGAAGGAGGCAGGCCAACAGGCCCTTCGAATACACAGCACCCACAAACGCAGGCGCAGATCCGGGTGCATGGGGAGCTGTAGGCTGGTTCCAGGCTGGCTGCCATTCCAGCCCTGCCCTGCCCCGGGCAGGCGAGCTCGCAAGCCTGCACTCAATCTCACTGACTCACCGAGGCTTTATAGAAGCACAAGATAGCCACACGCACAATTGCAGGATGAGGAAGAGATAGGAGCACCAGCTTAACAGGCAGCAGACGTCGGCTCTGCGATAGCCACCGCCACAGGGCTCCAGCAAGCAGCTCCGAGGGCACCACAGCTTGTAACCACACAGCTCACTGCCGGGTGTGCAAGAACTCCAGCCCTTTCCCAGCCTGGTGACACACCGTGTGCAGCCTGGCATACCACAGTCCCACTTCCCATCAGCCCTCCTCTCCAAGAGCTGGCTATGATACACTGATTTCTTGTCACTCTGTCTGCTGAGGACAGAAAAACAAAGGAACACCTCCATGTTCCCCCAGGTTGCCACGTATCTTGCTCCGCTTCCCAGCCAACAGGCAAATCCTGATCCCACCACCTCCTGTGCCAAAGGTACAACTGCTATCTGTTAACTTTCAGTGGCATTATAAATTAATTTTAAAATTCCACTATTTCCTTAGTTAATGATACCTCCTAGGCATGAGGGACTAGAGACTCTGCACTGTAAAAAAAAAAAAAAAAAGCCAGTTCAGAACCTGCACAGTGCAAAAATAAGCTGCTACCCAAATAAAGACATACAGACTGGCACTGAAGATTTCAAAAATACCACTGGAAACAATCTCTTTTCCCCGAAAACCACTAATCTGAAGGTTTTTCCAATGCAAATATTATCTGTTGAGATTCTGAAAGTGAGAATCATGGAATGAAGTCAATGTAATCACTTTTCATTAAGCAGACTGAAAAAGATACTTAAGGAATACAAATGAGATGAAAAATAAGTCAATCAGATATCAAGTATTCTCTGGGTCCAGTCATTTAAAACATCATCACTTTAGTAAGGACTTACTTTATTTAGAAGTCCTGAAAAATGATTTTCAAGAGCACAGAATTAACTACTGTCTCTGAAATCCCATTTTTATTGATTTTGACAGTTAGATTTTTAAAAGCTTTTCACTTCATATGAAATTCACAGCTTTTCCAGATGGGGAGTTTTCCATTAGAGTTATTTTTATTAACTTACTGGACAGACACTATGCTGGACTAATACTGCCCAAATTGCAGTAACTTCTGTGTTAGGTAGAAACAAGGCCCTTTGGTCTGTTTGCCTAAATATCAATCAGCTTTAAGCTTCTAAAGGAGGAATAAAATGCTTTTTGCAATTTTACCCTTCATTTGCTACCCTTGCTAACTTCTAAAGATCCTAACTATTTATTTGATATAGCATTTCCTTCCAACAAATGTTTTAATGAACCTGACAATTGAGCCTGCTCCCCTTAAAAGGGAATGAGGCTGTCCCATATGTGTTGACAGATAGAATCCACAGCAGCTGACAGTCATCATGCTGAGCTGACTCATCCTCGCACACAGTATGCTGACTGCCCCTGTCCAGACCACAGCATCATTAAAAAAAAAAAAAAATCAGTAAAAAGTGGTTTGTTTGTTTGTTTGTTTTCCCTCTAACATCACTACATAGCAGTGTACATCAGAAAGACCAGTGACCAGACTAAATCCATCACGTGAAGCCACAGGCATTTCAGGTGTTGTTAGGTAGGTCCCTGGCTGTACACATTCATGCTTCCTCTTGCAATCAGCTCTGCAGTTCTGGCACTGTGTAAGAGCCTTGCATCCCACCACTCTCCTCTCTGTCCTTGTCTTCCTCTCTGCAGAATTGTCAGCCTGGAAAACAGCTCACGTGAGGTAAGGCTGAATTCGAAGCAGAATTTCCACTCTAGGAAACCATGGCTGGAATGCAGGATTTGGGTGGCCAGAGGCAGGTTCCCTCGCAGCCTGCAGGCTCCAGACAGCCTTTCCACGAGCAGCTGTTTTTATTGTACAGTGCAGATGGAAAGAAAATGCATACAGAGCTCTCTGCAGAGCTTTCTCCACTTTGCTAGCTCCCATTTCCTCATTTTAGATGCTGCTGAAAATCAGAATACTGTGTGTTGACTGCACCAAACTCAGAAGCCAAAGTCGCTCTATGAGCTCTTTCCTATGATCTGTCAGCTAGGGGTATTCCTGGATTTCCAAAGCTCCACCCTTTTCCTTTCCTTTCTTACCACATAAATAATCATTCTTGGCAGCAACCCAGAGTTTCCAGGACCAATTAATTCCATGATCATTGTTCAGAAGGCATTCTCATCTTCCCGTATCCTTAGAGCTCGCAGCCTGGCACAAATCTCTCTGAAGCGCTGGCAAACAGTAACAAAAGCTGTAGGTCATATTCAGAGGTAAAAAACAAGAAAAATCTTACACAAACGCTGGTGCTCAGTTAGAGAACCCTTTCACCCAGGCACCTTGCAGCTACTTAAAGCCACTCAGGGGAAAATAAGAAACAAGATGCACACCGAGGTGCTGAGCAGTGTTTCTCACACGTTCTGAAGTTATGCAAATTTAGACTCATTTGGGTATCAGTGAGCGAGGTGGAACTAGCTCTAAATGAATCAAAGCAAAAGTAAAGAAGCCTAATTTATACATCACCTCTTGCTGTGTGCATCTAAAGGAGCTTAAGGAAGTGCACAAAGCAGTTGAATCTTCAAAGAGATCTACATTAAAACGACGTTGCCCGACTCTTACAACAGTGCAAGAAATCCCCGCCAAGGGAACATCTAAATTCCTCCTCTCAGTTTGGCCCACTTCTTAGAAGCATCTGTGCAAAGGAACATAGCTGTATTATTCAGTGAGAATCAAGTCCTCCAAGAGGTTCACTGCACGCTTTTTAAAGAGACCAAAAATTGTCCCAGCAGCTTGGTCCCAGTCCTTATCTCTAGCTGTCCTGTATGATTTACACACTCACCTTCTCACTGCTTCCCCCACACAAAATCCCCTTCCCAGGCTGACTCTCACCACCTTGCTAAGCTTTGAACAGGGCCAAGCCCTCGCACCCTCTTACCTAGCCTACTCTCCTTATTAACTGAATCTGAAATATCAGATTGAACTCTTTTTTTTCTTTTTTTTTTTCCTCCTCTTTTGACACATTTCACAGTTCTGCAGTTCACCACAACCTGGTTCTCTCATTAGCATGCCACGGATATATTATTTTCATGATGTGTTAGGACGCATAAATATTCCTTGTGGTGGTTTTGATCAGACATTGAAGTTTAGCAAGCTCCTACTTTAAAATGAAAACCAAGAAAAAGAACTAGTAAGTCAGGTAGAACTCATAGTCATGTGCATCTCATACTGTTTGAGGAGTAGCAGTCATCAAATGATATTTACTAGAAATATTTTTCTAACCCAATAACAAATCTGTCTCCTATTAAGCATCTTTCCATACCCTTTCCATGGTAGAGGAATATTATTTCTATAAAACCTGGCACCCTCCTTGCTTCAGTGCATAGGAACACCAAAACATTGTCACCAAAATGAGCAGTAGGCAAAACCAGAAATAACAGAGAACCAAGTGAGTAGGGCACTAGAAGGAGGGCAAGGAAATAGGCTTTATGGCCCATTTTGGCAGCTCACTCAGCTCATTCTGCAAAATATTTTGACTTGTGTAGATGACCAAAGTGTTACATAGTGTCTCCATGAGCAAAGAGTTCTTCACAGTGTCTTCAGGCTTGCACAAAAGTGTCAGTGATTAACTGTCAGAAAAGCTTTTCCAGGTACAGATTACAAGAATCCCAAGAGAGGGAAACAGGCAGCTAGAGCAGTCCCTCTGCACCCTGGAACAGTGAGCAGCACTTACTGCTTCTGTCTTAACCTCTCTTGTGCCCTGAAGATTACAGTGACAGGGACACTGTGCCTCGCTCCTCCGGAGCACTGAGGGGCAAAAGTGCTGTACTTACATGCAGAATGCAGGCCTCAGGTGTGACTGTTTGGAAACAGCATAATCAGGCAGGAAGTTTCTGCCATACACCACCCCAAAAGATAACATAACCCATATCTATAAAACATCAGGCAAATCAGATTTCACAGGCAAATAATCTTTTGTGCAGGCACCCAGAGCTGAGCCAGAACCACTGGCCACCTCTTACGAGAAGTGCAACTATTTTCAGAAGTTTTAGTTGCACAAAGCAGAACATCTGCAAACTGCAGGTGGCAGGCAGTTTGGCTCTCCAGACCAGAGTCTTGCAAGAAGCGTCCCTCCTGGGAGGTGTTTTAGGATGAGAGGGAATGGCCTTAAGTTGCTCCAGAGGAGGTGCAGGTGGGATATTATGAAACATTTCCTCTCTGAAAGAGCAGTCAGGCACTGGTGCAGGCTGCCCAGGGAGGTGGGGGAGTCATTGTCCCTAGAGGTGTTCCAGAACCATGGAGATGAGGCACTGAGGGACGTGGCTCAGTGGGCACGGTGGGGATGGGTTGACAATTGGACTTGGGGATCTTAGAGGCCTCTTTCAACCTTAACAATTCTTTCCTCCCAAGGATCTCCAGAGAGCACTCCAGCAACGTGGTCCGTGGTAGCATCAGCCAGCTGGGCAGCCAAGTGCAAGGCCTCTGTGTGCCTCAATTTTTCCTGCTCTGGAAGGGCAGACAAATACTGACCTCCTCTATGAAGAGTTCATAGATGAGAAGCACTCTGTAGAGCTAAGCAGTGTCGTTTCTCCACGGAGTCCACGTAACAGATGTAGAAGACCACTGATCCAACCTCATTTTATTGCAACAAGCAGATGGTAGAAGCTAGAAATAGGAACTGAAAACATGGCAGATCCATACATTCAGCTCAAAAGGCCAGATCCCAGCTCGCTTCTCCGTAAAGTCTGCTTGAGAACAAACTGTCTGACCAAAATGAAAACTTCTCCCCAGTTTTTCCTCACCTGTTTCACTGTCTTTGGAGGAGTCATGCAACACCATTCAGCCTAGATCTTAGTGCTGGGTTGAGATACTCAAGTGTTCGGCAGAACAGACCTTATAGGGCCATGGCTCTTGCTCTGGTAGAGTGATTACAGAATGGTGTCCCCAAGCAACTAAGGGTACAACAAGCAAGGAACAGTACAAACCTAGGTATGAACAAACACTTTGAAAAAGTGTTTGAAGAGTTCATAAAGGAATTTTAAAGGAATACTGTAAAAACAAACAAACAACTTGCCATACCTCTGTTAACCTACATGACACACTGGTATGCATTACATGTTGTCAGGTCAAATACACATTGTAGCACGTGATAATGATATTCGTTTCTTAGTGGGTAAATCTCCTACAGAGAAGCTAAATAAACTCTGAAGTGCATTTATGTAGGATAGAATAGTTCTGTTGGAAGGGACCTTCAAAGATCATCTAGATCAACTGCAAAAGTGTTGCGTAAATGGTTAAGACCACATCAATTGACTGCTATTTTAAACCAATCTAGCTTTAGAAGGCCTACAGCACTGGCCCTTTCTCAAGTCACCTGCACCAACGTCTTCCCAGATATAATAACATACAGCTGCTAAAGTCATCTTTCAAGCCCACAAATAGCTTACTGCCTGCCTTGGGATCGAGAGCTTGGCTTGTCCTGCATGTCTCTTGGGGACAGGGTCACCTACAAAGCCTCGTCCCCCACTCTCACCCACTTCAACACCTGTGTATAACTGTCACTGTTATGTCCCCTCCGGACTCGCTGGTTCCATGTCTGGTTGTTATATGACCCTTGAGCACTTTGACACAGGGCCGGGCAGCTCGGCGTTGTTTCCAGTACAACTGGATCTGGACGCCACTTAACGCTGCTATGGAATCAGCCCAGCTACATCACCACCACACAGAAAGTTGAAGATTCTCAGTTATCCTCATGTTTATAAGCTGTCTGGATGTCAGAGATGAGGAGAACTCTAAATCTACCCCAAGAAAAACTATGATATAAATTCTGTTTGTGACACGTTGGTTGGTGAAGTAATTTGCCACGATTCTTTCGTGCTGTGATTTTTTAACAAATGCCAAGTATGGCAGAGAGAAGGGATGTTTCATATTGCCACTAACACAGTCAGGCATTTATTATGGCAAGAGTCACACCATTGGATGAAAATTATAGGTCAACATGAAAAAAAGTATTTTGACCATTCAGAAACATAAAGATCATTTTTCACCAGTGTTTACATCATTGGCAGTCAAAAACTGTGATATTTTTCCGACGAAAAGTTGCACCATTTTTTTCCCTTCCAGGAACGTAATTTAATTTAATTGTGGAGCCCATCATCGCTTTCTGCTCTGTCAGTAGAAACAAAGAAAGTCCTGTAAGAGACAGCAGGCAACACTGCTGAACTCAAAATGCATTTAAGGATGCCAGAAGTAAGACTTTTGTTGCATAATTACAACATGAATACACATTACATAACCCAAAATGGTTTTATTCATCCTGACTGGATCATTGGTTTTCCTTTCACGCTATAAAGCCTGCTCAAACAGTGCCCAGAAATTAAAATTATACTGACTCAGGAAATCAATACGAACTGCTCAGTGTAAACAACAAGGCAGGGGTGATAGATTTAAACAGTATGAGTAGCTGGAAAATAAAGCCGTAGGTGTGGGGAGATTAAACACATTCTGGCAGAGGAGAAAATATTTAGCAGAAGACTGATTCAGATTTTAAAATAAATTGAACTTTGTGGAAGAAAAAGAATATCAAGGAAATGTTTTGACATGTTTCATAATGATCACTGTGAGCAATCTCTACTGCCAAGCTTTTTTAATATTTTAAAAAAAGAAACAGGTTAGCAGTGAAGCACTTTTATGACCCCAGCACAAGTACATATCTAAATGGTATTATAAACTTCATTTCAATGGCTGTGCTTTTTACTAGCCTTTGTTTTGAAACGAAGGGATCTCTCCAGGGTGGGGCCTGACCAGGAAAAGCAGTGAGATAACGTTACCTAATATTAAAAGTTACTAGCTTGAACATTGATTGAAGTACTAAAAGAGTCCAAAAATATTAGTTCCATCAGTAGTTCAGGACAAACTGCATTTTTACTGTATTGTCTAGGCATCACAGAGGATCGATTACAGAGTCTATTAAAATTCTTCTCTTGTACACACATACAAACAGGGAGGGAGTATGAACACTCCTGTGTGTATGTATCACACCTGTGGTGGCAACATCCTTGTGCCAATTCCATAGCTATCTTCTCCATGACAAATTCTGCATTTTGTATGACAAATTGCATAAGTATATAGTAAAGAAGCATATAGCCTCTCTACATAAATGAGTGCACCCAGAGCACTCAGCCTTTAACCCATCTCTTCAGACACAGCAGAAAGCAGCACCAGCTGCGTGAGCTGGTGTGGAACCTGCCGCAGACATCTGTACTTCAGTCCTAGAGTTCTGCTGCAGTCAAACTTAAATCCTTAGGCAATGGACACAAATCAAAACACACATAATCACGTGGAAGCATTGAGTCAGAACACAAGAAGCCCAGCTTACAAGTAGAGGGGAAAGAGCAAGCAAAAAATGTCACACTGTAAGATGAAACAGAAGTCCTCCACGTCACTGTCTGTCCTTTTTTTGTTGTTAATTATGCATCTGAAGTTAATAGCATATTTCTGTTCTTCTCTGTCCTAACTCTACAGTCATCTGAAGTTTTCAGAACAAGAAGATTGTTTTTTCACAAAGAAGAATGCAAGCCTCATGGTTCAAGTAAGTGTGCAAGAGTTCATTCACATTTCATACGCTCCAGGGAGCCAGCGGGCCGAGCGTGCAGCCAGAACCCATCTGTGGCACTCATTGGGAAGAATGCAAAGTGCAAGAGCTGACTTCCAAATGAAATACATTATTGTTACTTATGAAACATTTCCAACGGCAGCACAAGGGCTGCCACATCAAAATGTAAGGCGCCGTCCCTGCCCTGAAGGGTTTCTACTCTGAAAACGCAAAGCACACCACAGGTAGGGCCGGAGATTACTGCAAACCAACATCAAGACAAAAGGATGCGTGGGCATATCTTCATACACATTTTCTTGTTGTATTTGCATGCGCTGTTTAAACTGGCTTCCAACTGCACCTCAGGAGCATTGAGCTAATTAATCTCTTTTGCACTGAAGACAATAGTCAGTCCTGAAGGATGCACTGACTTGCCGCCTGTATTCATCACCAATGAAGCTTTGAAATGTTACCAACCTCACCTTATAAATTCAATCCACAACTCCTATAAACAACTGAAGGACATGCTGCACTTGGTTTGAGTCAAAACAGCAGCTCAATATCATTCAACGCACACAAGCTAAGATGTGAGGCATAAACCATCTTCCCTTGTCTAGGGGTAAATAAAATCCTTGACAGCTCTTTAACGTGGCACAGTCTGCTTCTACTTCTGGATATACAGATACTTGGAAGTTTAAAACACTGATTTTTTAAGAGTCAAAAGGAACCATTGAGATCAGGAATCCTAAGCTACTACATAACTGGGGACTTAGGAACATGGCTCAGTGGGCATGGTGGGGATGGGTTGGTGGTTGGACTTGGTGATCTTAGAGGTCTTTGCCAACTTTAATGATTCTATAAAATATCTCACAAGTCTCCAGTTCAAAGCCCAATAGCTGTGACAATCTGATTATGTCTTAAAGCGTTCAGTTGGTTCATATTGTTTCATCATTCCAAGGCCTTTCAACAGAAAATGCCCCTCTACAATAAAAATATGCTGTTTTACTTACACAAAGAACACATGGACTCCCAAGAAAGAAAGAAACAGCTATTGACTAGGAGAAAGGCTGAGCCTTCGTAAGGAGAAAGGCAACTGCAAAAAACAGCTGAGGGGGTGGGGGAGGGAAAGAAAATAATCCTTTACATTGTTTTCAGAACAAAAAGGTGGGAAGAATATAAGAGGAAAATAGACAAAAGAACAATATAACAGGATCACTCAGAGAAAGCAATTTAAATGCCTACACCTTACTAGTGCCATTAGCTGCCCAGTGGCAGCTCTGCCAGCCATAGCCCATAGGACCAAGCTGGAGACCCACGCAGCACTCAAAGCCTCTTGCTGGGGAACAGCAGCCTGTAAAGTGGTACAACAGAGTCACAGCGCACATCAGGAGAATCTTGCACTGCTACAGAAGTTTTATCACATCTCCAGCACAGCACAGCAATTTTCCATAGGTTTGAACACTGTGTGGTCTACACTGAAGCACAATAGTTTGCCTCTGCCATCTTCAGATCACGAGATCTCTAAATGAATATTAAATACATTAAAGGCGAGAAAATTAAAACCCCAAAAGATAAATTGGTCAGTTCAAACCACAGAGTGAGCCATTAGCTAGTGAATACTGAGAATGAGACTTCCGACTTACAGCATCTTTCTAAATTCAGTACCAGTCTTGTCCTTAAACAGGCAAGGCATGGCTAATGCACACAATAATTAACATGCTCAGTGTAATATGCAGCAGTCAGTTTAATCTGTGAAGATTTCTTGTTACTCTTCAGACAAGGCAAACAACTGAAGCAACAGCAGCTATGGGAACAGCATAAATTTCTCTGGTGTTTGAAGAATGTAACGATTTCTGTACTGATGCAGGGCTGAGCTACACAAAGATTGGAAAAATCTGGACAGAAATTGGTACTTGGGTATAAATTGATGTCCGATAGGAACAAGTGAAAACCCCATCAGGCTGCAGCCCAGCAGCCTGACAGAGCACAAGGCTGGTGACTGCTGCCATACCAAGCAGCAGAACACTTCACACCTTTTGGTTGCCAGAACTGTCATAGGGCAGCTACACTCCGATGGGCAGCAGATGGCTTCAGCAACTAAACGCAGAGAAACAGAAGAGCCCAGCAAAAATGTCTGTTGAAAGTACTACCCTCAAAGGTCACACTGTGGCACGCAGATCAGAGAAAAGATCTGGAGGGTTAGAGTAGGCAGAGCATTAAATCTTTCAGCACAACACTTGGAAGCAGTGACAAAAAGCAAACTACTCTGCAAAGTATAAATAAAGGGTACTGAATCAAGTCAAGGGACATTGTCCTTCCACTGCATAAAAGGTCTTATGAGACCACATGTAAGGCGCTATGTTCTGTTCTAACTGCTTTATTTTTAAGGCAGATATCATGAAGTTGAATAGGGCAAAGCAGCCCATGCAATTCAGAGCCTAAACCCAGAGCCTAAAGCAGTACGGATGCTAACTGTCACTGTACACATAAAAAGAACAGATCTGAGCACCCAAAGTTCTCGCTGACCAGCATGAGGCTGTAGGAGTGCTGGAAAACAGGCCCACAACAAACTCCCATGTTATGCTGCAATATGGCCCTGACATCTTCTGGACATTACATTTCTCAGGATTCCTTTTATGAGTGCCTGTGTTCAATTTCATTCTGCCTCGTTAAATATTTGCTGCAAACAAATTGAAAACAGAACTTTATGAACAGCAACACATCATAATTGTCATTTTAAACGAAACTAGAGGATTTTCCTTCTGACAATGGCCAGATGCTATAGAAGAAGGTGAAGGATAACACCCGTAACATAAAGAATAACCAGTCTAAAAGGAAAGACTGCTCAGCTGCAGGAAGTTTTTGTTTTATACCTAAGTAGCAAATGGTTGCATGTCTTCTGTATTAAATCTCATGCAGTATTCATGTATTTGTTCTCATTATTTGTATAATGTGTAATCCTTCCCGAATCCTTCTAGGCCACTGGGCTCAGTTACTCTAGCACTGAGTCCTTCAGCTTAATTATATACAGTGTAAAAGTGCCTGTTCCTTTTCCCCCTCATTTCAATGAGCTGCTTTTCACCAAACATTCCCTGGAGACAGAGCATCCCTCCACCACTCACTATTTCAAATGTCTTTGCTATACCCTCCCATTCATTGCCAGTACCAAGCCCCAAGCCTGTAAACATTTAACAGATGCACTTACCATTAAACTTGCACAGCAATCCTAGGCTGCACCAAGACCCAAATGTAGCAGTCCTCACCTTTCCAGCGTCTCCAAATGCCCACTTGTTGTATTCCATCTGGGGATCCCTCTTCCAGTTCCCTTAGCTTTGAGATGAGGGAACAAGAACTAAGAACAATGGGGATACTACAGTCATTTCTTTTAGTGGTACTTTCCAAGCTCCACTCCACCCCCCCGTTGCCTGCTGCAGCATAATATTTGAGGTTGCTTTCACAACTGCTGCTGCACGGTGAGTGAAGGCTTTCACAGAGCTCTGGACTCCCAGATGTCCAGGTCTTCTCCTCAAATGGTTCTAAATATTCACTTCTGGTTCTAAATTGTTTCGGTGTGCTGCTGTGCATTGTTAACCTGCTGCTTCATGCTGCAGATGTGCCACATGTGGAGAAGATATCCATGATAAAGCTATGAAGCCATTAAATGTCACTCTGCCAATCTGACAACTAATCCACTTCCCCAGAACTCAATCTAATGCTTCAAACTCTTCAACCATCCCCCCCCAAAAAATAGTGGCTTTTAAGAAGTCAGATTGCCCCAGAAATATTTTTTCTCCTTTCTTTCCCACCTCTCAAGAGAAAGGGGAACTACACCAAATCTGAAGCAGCAGCACTGCTGCTGAGCTCTAAGCTCCACCCAAGTGCATGGCTCCATACTATGCTATACTACAACATACTTCACATAGCCTGTCTGCTGAAAGCCTGCAGCCATGCTTTGAAAGTCATTGGGATGAAAGATGCTGCAAGAACGCAGGATCGTTATCATCTCACTAGGATGTGTTTTTACTTTCCTTCTGGTGAGTTATCAGTGGCACAGTGCTGAACTGAGCTGCAAAGCTGCTGTATTCAGGCACTAGCATGAATTCATTTTGGTCCAAAGTAGAGTGATTTCCATACAAAAATCCACTCTCACACATTTCAAGAAATATCTTATTCCAGGAGATGTAAAATATAACACAGACTTTATTGTTCTGCCCTAAAGGTAGTCCTACCTGCTGGTATAGCACTCACAGAAAACTACAGGTCACATCTCAAGGGTTTCTGTGGCCACCGAACATGAAAAGAGACTGAATTTGGGTGTGCAGGAGGGGCACAGGAAGTTCTGGGAGAATGCAGGTGCAAATAATGATGACAGCTCCCTGGAAATGACTACTGCTCAACCGCTTGGCCCTTTAGAAAGGAGGTCTAGATTCAATCTATGTTAAGCATACTGAAAAGTTTGTAAATAGCATGCATCTTTGAACACTGGAGTGGTATTTCGAACAGTCCATCAGCGCAGCCCATATCTCTGGACAAGAGCAGCTTTGCTGCTGGCTGAGCAATCCACAAAGGAGAAACCATTCCAAATGCAAGAGAGGCGTTCTGTTTTTCTGGTGTAAACAAACCACAACACCAAAGTTATGCACGAAGATAATGTTTTATGAGCTCTGAAACTATCTTTCTGGGGTAATAAACAACACTAAGACATCTCTCTTCTTTTGCCTCTGGTCTGCAAAACACTACACACAGCTACACAAAGACAAGCAAGAACATGAGTCACACTGTGAGCATTCTTTCACCCCTGTCACACAGGGTAACCCATCTTCTTTTAGGATCCAGGCCAAGATGTGATTGTTTTGTGATAATTTCTACACACAGCTGCAGCCCTCACAACACCGGCTATAGGAAGCTGTATATTTAGAAAACAGATTCCTACAACAGTAGTAAAAGATGCAAATTCAAAGCATGCATGTACGCACTGTCACTAAACATATTTTAATTAGCTTTACCAAGGCTAAATTTAAATCCAAGCGTGACTAACATGCTCGCAATGCTTCAGTCTGTTTCTTAAATGAAAACATCAAAACCCAAACTGTAAAACTAATGGTTTCTCCAGGGCCATTCTCTCCACAGCATCTCAGCCAAGCTCATATGCTGCTTCTCCCAGGCTTTCCGATGACACATAGCCACACTCCTTGCCAACACTTCTTTAACCCAACAAGTGACCTAGATCTTCCAACACTCAGAAAGAAAATGTCAGTTTCTCTTCAGAGCAAGCTGATTTCTTGTTATTTCTTCCACTCATTTCTTCTTGGAGAATCAAGCAAGATAAAATTCAATGATGTTAGCAGCAGGACAGTTAAGATACTATAATCACAGCAGAATCTTTGCCATCCAAGAAGCATAGTTTAAAAAGACAGGCATCCTGGCTACCAGAGGAATTCCCAGGGGGGATCAATTACAGTGCAGGCTGTTGTTATATTCCCACACGTCACAGGTAAACTAAAGCATGCCAAAAGCAAGTTGTCAGACTCAAGTAGACTGGCAGAA
This sequence comes from Penelope pileata, assembly GCA_013396635.1. Taxonomy (NCBI): domain Eukaryota; kingdom Metazoa; phylum Chordata; class Aves; order Galliformes; family Cracidae; genus Penelope; species Penelope pileata. The sequence continues at coordinate 343,047 of WBMW01001713.1, forward strand.
AGGCTTCCAAAATGCAGTCACCCACACTCAGTGCAAAACCAGAACAGTGCAGTCAATAGCAACATCTGCTCTTCTGAGATGTCCCTTACCTCTTGTTATTCCACTTAATATAACAGTCATTAGCAAGAGATGCCTCTGCACAACCCTGCAGGAACAGAGTCTTCCTGTGTGTCTCTTCCTAGCTCTGTGTGGCCAAGCAAGAGTGTCCTATAGCCTCACTTGTTGTTAATAACATGCAAGATTAAAGCACTGCAACCCCATCACTCTATTACAGTTTGGAACGTGAGGTTTTAAACTCGACCAAGAGCACGATACTGTGCCATAAAGCTAGTTACCCTTCTAATTATGCATGTTGTGTTTGGGACTGGGAAAGTAAAAGACAGTAATTTTTCAGGCTTCCATATTAAAATTCATAATAAGCTCAGGTTTCATTTTCGAGTGTCTGTTCCACATATACCCAGCTAATGACTGCATCAAAGAGTGCTACCTGGACTGTCCCTGGAGCAGAGAAGTGTGCCTGAATGAGGAAGTAAGGGAAAAAACATTCCAGAAGTAGTCGTTAATAAGGGCTATGATGCTATGGCACACTTATGTCCGCAACTGAAGGAAAGGGCAGGAGGAACGAGCCTACCCAAAACCAAGATGCAAGCTGAACAAGATTCCAGGGCTTTCCTGGTAACTGTGTACCTGTCTATAGGTAAATACATCTGATTCTCTCTGAAATCCCCCAAATGTCTTCTCTGAGGGTCTCCAGCAGTTGTTAGGTACCTTCTGCCACGCGAAGTCAACGTGAGCACTCCTTATCTTTCAGCCTTCCTCATCTCCAAGACAGCTCCTAAGAGAAGACAGCATTCTGAGAGGACAATAGGGCACTGTAGGGTGCCTGTCAGCTCCTTGGGAACTGCTTTTCTTCTTCTGCCAAAGGCAGGGACAGAACTATTCCCTGGCCTTGGTCTGGGTGGTCAGGACAGGCTGCAGGATCCTGATTCCAAGGAGTCTGATTTAGCCAGAAGGGACCAACGTATGTTGTAAGTCAAGAGACAAAACAGAAAGCTGCAGCGAGCACAAGGATCAGCAAAGTTCTTGCCTACTGGTTGCAAAGGAAACTACACTTGACAAGAACATCTGGGACCTAAGAGTAAGATAAAAAGAAATCACAGAGCTGGCTCAGAAGCGCATATGGGAGGGCAGGAGCAAGCTCTGAGAAAATTTGAGGCTTTGCATGTTCCTAAAATGTCGATGGTTCCAGGCACCATTTAAGTCTCAACCTGTACTTAGGAGGTCAGCATTGGAAAGAAAATAAATCCAAACTAAAACTTTTTGGACACACTTTTCAAGTCAAAGAGAAGGTTACATCCTAAGTCCTAACTGCGATACAAATCACAGAATCACAGAATTGTAGGGTTTGGAAGGGACCTCTAGAGATCATCAAGTCCAATCCCTGCCAAAGCAAGTTCCCCAGAGCAGGTTGATGAGGCGGTTTTGTGCTGTTTTCCTGAGTGAACTCTCCAACACAAGCTTCCTGCCAATGTATGTGACTATTGAGGTGTTTAGAAGCCAAGCACGTGGTTACATGCAGTGTGCAGCACAAGACAATTATTAAAAAATCTGCTTTAATACAACACGCAGTTCTCAGAAATGGTAGTTACCAAATGCTATCAGTGCTTGGAAAATACAAAAATACCAAATGACAGGGTTGATGTTTCTCATCTTGTCCTCTCTCAGCATTTTGAAGGCATTTAAAGCACCTTTTCACAGAATTTCTTTCCTAGTTTTGGAAGAATATGTTCAGCTGTACACCCAATCCTATAGCACTAAAGAGGCCTTGAGATAAGTCATCTTTTGAGCCAATCTCTGACTAAACAGACTCCAGAGCCAGAAGTCCAGCTGTGGCCAAAAGAGAAAGCTCAAAGAAAAAGATGTGCATTTAAGATGTGCTGTAGAAATGTAACCAATGGATAACTAAATTGGGCAGGCTGGCCATGAGGGAGCCTATTATTTCACCGTTATCGGGATATTTAAGACACAAAGGAAGCAGTCTGTGTCATCCATTAGCACAGGGAGAAACTTAATACTTGAAGACTGGCTCACAAAGCTTAGCAACCATTTAAGATGTGGAGATACAGGCCCTGCCTGGCTCCTTCAGCATACAGAGGCTCAGGGGAACTCCCATTCCTGGCTGGATTTCCTGTGACCTGCCCCAGTAAAAACTCCAGAGGCAAAGCACAGGTCTTTTCCTCACTCCTTCCAGGCTAAGGTAAAGTATTCTAATAGGAAAACCACTTGCAGGCATTAGGGAGCCCCTCCTGTGTCTCATTCCTCTCTGCTTCCCTCAGATTCCTGGAGCACTGGACACAAGTCGCGCACCCCTCCCTAAGTCCTGGAAGGGTGAGATAAAGCACTCCAGCTGGCTGACAGCGGAGGTCGGCAAAAGTAAGTTCACAGGACTTTAAGAACTCTGTTTGTTTTTTACTCTGTAATCTTCTTGTCCATGTGCCCATGCCACACCCATGCCTTTCACTGCTCATTTTCTGCAGCACTGCATCCTCTCTATTCTCATACCGCTGTTCCCTCCCCTCTGGTTCCACACCACTATTTTCCAACACTTTCTAACACCACTCTGCTACTTTTTTGCATTTGCTTCTCCACATTCTGCTTACCAGTGCATATTCACACATCCACACAAACACGACACTCTTCATCCACCCCACTGCCGTCACCTCCTGCCTTCCCTGCAAGTACTGCTCCCTCCCACATGCCCTTCTCCTGCTGCTTCTAGAACAACTTCAAATGTAGAATGACACCGGCGACCTCCTCTTCACACATCGGTCTCTCCAGCACCAGGACAGACTGGCACCACGGCCCACTCCGAATTAAGCAAGGCTTTACAGCCCCATCTTTTCCCACTAGCCTGGAGGAGACAACAGGGACTTCTACCTCAAAGCAGCTGCTTCTAGATGTTCCCCTCTGAACCATCTCTTCTCTGGACTCTTCTCTCATCTTCATGTCCAGCTCTACACGATCAGCTCCCCTCTCTCTGACTATACACTGGGATTTCCCTTTTTCTCTTGCCACGACCTTTTCTCCTAAAATCACAACTTCCACATCAACAATTTCCCCAATCCTCCCCCTAGCTGCACACTTCCTTGCTCTCATATTTCCTCTTGACTTAGAAACACATAATGGGAAGATGTTGTTTTCTGCTACCAAAGGAAATTACTCTATAATTCTTTTCACCAGCTGTCCCAGCTTCAATATTAGTGCTGTTTGGTTATTTGCTTCCTTCACTCTTCCTGGAGTATCACTCCACCATCTCATAGCTCTGATGATTTGAAACTTCTTCCTAATTTCTAACAATTTAAATACCAATGTAAATTTATACCTAGTGTGAACGGTATCTTTCCCTCCCTTGAGCTTACTACATGATTTTTTTAGAGGTGTTAATCAGATACACCCTAAGTCTTCATTTTGTTAAGCTAACCAAGCTATAATGAGATAGCAATCAGACACATTTGTCATTTTCTTGATGATCCCAGAAGTCCTCTCCTGTTTCCCAGTTTAAACCAACTTACTTGAAAACAACCAGAATTATACACTGTGACTCAGGACATCATACATGAGGATTTATGCTTCCATCTCTACTGGCAATAATCTAAAACATCTGAGCACCACACTTCCCTTTCTGTTTTACATTATGCTGGTGGGTCATGTATACTTTGATTGACTGAAACAACCAAAGTCGGAATGGGAAAAAAAAGGACAAAGATATCAGCCTATAGCAGCAATTTGAGTTCTTCCACAAACATGCCTTGGTGTTCTGTGCTACTACTTAACCTCAACCCACTTCTGTTACACCAATCACAAATGTTAGCCTCCAGGATTTTTCTCCTCTGCCAGACCATTAGATTTTGCCAGCATGCTTCTGCTTTTATGTCACGGACCTTAATGAACATACAACAGTGGCTCGGTTGCAGGACTGACCCACGGAACTCCCACAGGCAGCTGTCTCCAGACCAACAGTTCCTCTCTGCTTCCTAGCAATATCTACTGCTTTGGTTCAATTCTTGTCGGTTGCCAAGAACATTTATCCACTGAGGTAGCCTTAAACTACTGTGCATTTGTTATTTATACGGTCGTTCATTTTCTTCCTGCCTTATTGTCCTACATCATTCATTTCTTCCTCTTTCCATCACTGTAGGGTCCATCCTAGCCCTGTATGCACCCACTGGCACCTGGCACAAACACAGCCACCAGGTCAATTATCTTCACCAGTAAAGCCTTCTTTCCCCTCCCTTTTTCTTCAATTTTGTCCACTCCATAGTTGCGGAACTTCACTATTTCAACTTAGGCTCATTTCACATCTGCAGTCCTGGCTCCTCGAGTTCTCCAGCACTTGTTCCTCTTTGCAAAGGACACCTTGAACAACTCACTTCTACTGTGTGACAAGTGTGGAAATTTCTTGCCTGTGTTCCTCCTCTGATCCTGCCATTTGTCTGACAGATCCTCTCCCATTCCCACAGAACTCCTTCTCTTGGGCCTTTTGCTTCTCACGTTTCCCTCACTTGCTCCTTCCAGTCAACATTTCTTTCAACCTCTCACCTCTTAAAAAATTCTGTCTCTTTCTCCACTTTTCTACCTGCTGCCTCTTCCCTTTTCTTTCAACTCCCTGTTGATTTATCAGTTTGTGATCTACAGTAAATCACTGACTGGAGTTCACTTCTTCCAACATCGTTCATAGTCAGCGTACTGCTCCTGGCAACACAAATTCAGGTGTGCAGAAGCTGATCTACTTTTGCAGCCACTGCTCTGCTCTTCTCTGCTTCTGGCTACAGTGTGACTCAGCTGGTCTCTCAGCCTTGTTTCATGGGTACGTGGCAGCCAGTTCCAGATCAAAAAACCCCACAGAACTCTAAACTTTTCACCTGCCTTTTCTTCTTTGTTGCTTTTTCTTCACAGACAATAGCACCATCCTGTCCGACACTCAGGGTGCCAGCCTCCCTTTGGGCTGTTTTTCCATCCTCAGATGTAAGCTGAATCTCATTTTTCAGGTTCTTTCTGTGTCATAGTTTTAAAATACAACCTTCTCTTTCTAGCCATATCATTAAAATTCTTTGCTGCACTCTCCAACCTTCTAATCCAGTTACTGATATGCCCTTTTCTCTAGCCTGATGTAATCCCATTCACAATGATGCTGAATGTCCACTCAAAAGGCTGCTCTGGAAAGCATTTCATCCCACCCTGATCATGCCATCCACATATACAATTCTTTACTTCCCCATCCTTCTTCGACCAAATAAAAGAGAGACCATCAATCTGTTTCCATGGCCTCCATGGACTGTTCCCAGTCTCCATACCATCTCTCTCATGATGTTGCCTTCTGCCACATGCCTGTTCTGGATACACTTCCACCCTCTTCGTTTTCAACAAAAAGAAGTCCTCATGCTTTCTCCTGTTGAACTTTTCATGCCTGGGAGGGATTCTCTTTAAACATCTTCAGAAGTAACATTTAGCTTTGGGAATTTTCTTAAGGCTCTCTGTTGCCTCAGTGTTTACAGATAACTTGAAAAACATCAGAGTGCTGTGACATCCACAGCACTGCCACAGATACCAACCATCCAAGGAAACAACGTGTACAGATAAGCCTCATTTGATACTCAGCCTGTAAACCCTTTTTGGTCAGGATAGGCCTTTTGTGCAGCATCACACTGCTGAGCTACTACTAGGGTTTCTAATCTTACATAATACCATAGTGCCTAAAGCCTTAATCTTCCCTAAATATTTAGTGACTAAGCATTTAGTGACAAAAACAGTAGCTATTATTAGCATCCTTTGATGTCTATTATTAAATTTAAAGCTAAGAAATCTGGTGTTTATGCTGAAGCTTCACAGTTTTGAAAGTTTTGGAAATACTGACAGCTGTGTAAGTCACAGTTTGTACATCTTTTCCTTTTATTAATTATAGAAGTTTGGAAATAGTCATTTCTGCATTTCAATAGACAAGTGTTCACAGTACTTAAGCCGTAATCTTACAACTGGCTTTTAAACAGACCACTTCCTTGTAACACGGACAATCATCCAAGAACCCTGGATGGTTTGTTAGGATAGAGAATTCTAAGGAAAGTTTACTAGACCTCTTGAAACATGAAAGATCGAGGGTCATTCACTCACTGGTACCTCTACAAGAATGTATTTGTGCAAGACTTCAGGATTTTACATAGTTTAAAGGAATTGGGAGTAAGCACCAACACACTTGGAATAAGCAAGACCTTTTACATTCCCTTCAACAAAGGTTGTATGAAACTTTCAGACACATCAAGTAATTCACCTTCTAATGCTTTTCAGCTGAAATGTCTCCAGTGCAGCTTACAAACACAGCACCACTCAGAACAATCCACTCTAGAATTACTGGATCAAACCCCTGCTCTGATACATAGAATCACAGAAACACTAGGTTGGAAAGGACCTACAAGATCATCTACACCAACCATCCTCCTATCACCATCCCTACCCACTAAGCTACTAAACCATATCCCTTAGCACCTCATCCAGACGCTTCTTTAACAGCGCCAGGACGGTGACTCCCACCACCTCCCTAGGCAGCCATTCCAGCGCCTGACCACTCTTTGGGAGAAAAAGTTTTTCCTTATATCCAGTCTAAATTTACCCTGGTGCAACTTGTGGCCATTCCCTCTCGTCCTGTCAGTAGTTATCTGGGAGCAGAGGCCGACCCCCTCCTCACCACAGCCTGCCTTCAGGAAGTTGTAGAGTGCGATGAGGTCTCCCCTGAGCCTCCTCTTCTCCAGACTGAACAATCCCAGCTCCCTCAGCCGCTCCCTATCAGACTTGTGCTCTAGATCCCTCACCAGTTTTGTTGCCCTCCTCTGAACGCATTCCAGGGCCTCAATGTCCTTCTTGTAGTGAGGGGCCCAAAACTGAATACCACACAATATTCAACACCCACATGCAACACTGAGGCTCTTAAAGAACTTCAGCTTTCCAAGTCACAAGGCACCAGACGTGCTGCAAAAAGCCACCAGAACCCAAAGTCTCAGAGAAGGTCAATGTAAGCAAACCTTTCCAGGATACACACTGGCATTGAATAAGTCACTATTTTTTAAAGTTCATCCAGGAATACACATAATCAGTAACAGAGTTACCACATTTGTTACAATTAAGGCTCAATACTTGCTGATACACAAAGACATTATTCCCATACTGTTCAGTTGACCTTGGATCTTCAACCCAAGGGTGACTTACAGCAACACCAAAAAGAAACCAGCATTGATAAAACTAGCAGCTTTTTAATTTAGTGCTACAAATGTCAAAGCATTGAAAAAAATAACATCATAAAACTCTGTAAGCTCCAGATTAAAAAAAAAAAGAAGAAAACAATCACCTGATGACAATTACAGAAGAGACAATTATGCTTTTCAAGGCAAAACTGCTGGAGGCAGGGATGCCTATTCATAAATCATGTTCTGGGTTAGAGGCTATTTATTGACCTTAGGACCACAGTAAAGCCATTAATAAAACAAGATCACAACAAGAGCTTAAAATATTTTATGTTCTGAAAAGCTTAAGGGAAACAAAAAGCCCATATGCTTAAAAATACCTTGAAATAAAGTGCATAAGATTATTGCTCATTAAAGCCACCAGCCTGCAAGCTGAAGTCACCAATGCATGCCCAGAACAGGTACAGACTCCTGACACACTGCCTGTGCCCCACACACAGGGCTTGACTCTGACCTGCAGCAGCTAGCACCAGGCATAGAAAGTCAAAAGTCATCTCCATGACCTCGCAGTCCCTTGTCCTCTTACCAAGACCAGCACCGTCAGCTCTGCTAGTGGTCTGAGCAAGGCACGCACACTCTTCCTTCGAGAATATGACCAAGGCTTAGCAAACTCCTTCTACACAGATGGAACAAAACAACTGAAAAAGGAAAAAATACTGTTTTTCTGAAGTGTGTTTTTGGGACACAGGCTCATTCACAATGACCTCCACCTCTTAAAAAACCACCATCTGGGAAATTTACAGAGTGCAAAAATACTTTGTAGTATTTTTCACCCAACCCTGGTAAAAACAGGAGGCAGAGATGGGAAATCTGCCACTCAAAGGAAGTAGATTTGAAATTATCTGTTCTGATTAGAACTCTGTGTACTGCCTGCTAACATGGAAAGAAGAAATGCTAAGCACTATATGTATGCAGGACAAAATTTGCTTATCTCTCTCGACTGTGGTTTCAGCATTGCTAGATTGCTTCATGCCATGGGGCTTCACAAGAAAACTATTCAATATAAATCTTTGAGCAGTTTTAAAAGTCTTTAATCTGCTAACCTGGGTATGAGCACAAATCAAGTTCTTATGTTACTGCCTTTGATCCTGAAGAAACTCTATTAACATAATACCAAAGTTATAGCCACCTCCTGAAGACTTGGCTCAAACTGCCACAGCTGCAGTGATTCCAGTGAAGTGAGGACATTTCATATCAGCTGGGGACTTGGCCTGACAGAGGTGAAGGCACTCAGCAGCACGCCAAATTAAGTGCACGTGCATTTAAGCTTATTTCACCCACCACGAAAGCCTTCCTGCGTTAAAATATACCTTTGAAAAACAGCACACAGCTGTACTTCTCGCAGAAATGCTGACAAGTAAAAGGGAATACAAACATCCCATCTGGCTGAGAAAGTAATACTGAAGTAAGACCCAAATCTACGTTCACTTAAACTTTGAAGAAGTTTCTGCTAACTTTTCAGAGACCCTCATCAGTTAAAACATCGTGACTATTTGTTTGGGGTATGTGATGCAGTCCTAGCAACAGAAACGAGCCATAGCCCGCTCTGAAATATCTGTTAAATGCCCAACTTTCAAGATCAGACCAAAAGCTAAGATCCTTACTATCCGTATTTCTGCATTAAGTATTGTCTGATCCACAGCCACACCTGGTCAAATCCTTTTTTATACGCATCAGTGAAGGAGGAAGAGCCAACACAAGGAGAGAGCTCTTTCAGATGGCCCTGACAGACAACTCCAGCACTGCTGTTGGTTTAAATGGTGAGAGTGGGCAGTGCTAGAAGTGAACACCATAGCAATCCGCATGGAATTCAGCTCCCTGCAGCAGGCTCCAAAGTCCACGAGCAGCCTTCCAGATGCCCCGCGCCAGCTTCACTTACCCCTAGCCACCTCGCTCCTTTGTTGGCAGCTTGCTGGATCTGCACTCTTTTCAGGGTGACATGGTAAACTGCTCCCTCTTCTACCTCTTCACCCCAGTCCTGAATTGAGCTCTGCCAGGGAAGTGAAACAAAAAGAGAGAAAGGAATGTTTTCCCCTGTTCTGCTCCCCACAATCCATGCTGGATGCTCTGCTGCCTCACCCAGAGCTCTCTCAATGGGTGCACAAAGCAAACACAACAGTTGCAGCACGCGGGATGCTGTTAGATGGAGGGAGCACCAGAGATATTCTTGGCAAGCCATCCCTTCCTGCGGTACCGAGATACCCTGACTTTCCATTTAGCTATTTTCCTAGCCCAGCACATATTTCAAATAGTTGCATAAAGCCTTTTCTGGGGAAATAGTTTGGTTTTGATTAGCAGTCCCTCTCCCCCTCCCTCTCACCCCTCTTCTCCAAAGGGATTAATCTCGTTTGCCTTTCATTCGTGGAAGGAATGGCACTGTCCAGGACGGTGGCTCTACTCGGGCAGGCAGCTCTGAAGGTGAGCAGCATCCGAACGCAGCCCGCTCTGCTCCCCTGACAGGAGGGACCCGGAGCGCTTGCAGTTCGCTGCTCCGAACCCCATTATTCCACGCTACAGAAACTTCACAGAGTCAAAGCCACAGAACTCGCGAATAACAGAAAGCCGAGGAGGAAGAAAGGAGCGCCCATCTCGCACGCGGAACGCAGCGGGTGCCGGGACGACCCCCGCTCCCTGGCCGCACAAAGGGACTGCAGCCGCGGGGCTCTCGGAGGGACCCGCAGCACTCCCGCCTGGCCCCGAACCCACCGCCGGCACGAGGGGGGACCCGGTTACCATTTTAGCTTTCCGCGGCAATCTCATTCTNTCTATTCACATGGCTGAATTTCAAGACAAATGTAGCTTTAAAAACTTAGCTCTGCAAGTTTTGAAATGCAGCCCTCTGCAGAAAGCCCCCGGCAGGGAGGTGCCACCAGCGGGATGGCTGCAGGAGTGGTGTCACTGGAGAAGTGTCACAGCAGCTGGCTGCCCTGAGCTGCCCTGAGCAGCGGCTGTGAGGAGCGAGGGGCAGGGCAGGGGGTCACAGGCACCCGGGGACACCCAGGGGAGCGGGACTGAGCTACTGCTATGGGGAGATGAGGTTTAGGGTGATGGCATGGGGAGGGCATTCCTGCCCGTTTCACCTGTACAGCCGACATCAGGAAACAAATCCTGGCCGTTTTCACCTCATAAAGTTACTCATCCTGCTCCTGCCTGTGCACAGTGAGAACACAGTAACCACCTCTTCCGTCAGCCCCAAGAGTGACCAGCGCCGCTGGCTGCACCCTCTCCAGGCCCTCTGACCATAGGCAGCAGGAGGCCCTGCCTGCCCCAGTGCCCTGCGAGGCACAGGCCTCACAAGTCTGTCACCCGCGGATGCGTGGAGCAGTGCCTGCGCTCCATCTCCTGAGGTGCCTGTCAGCTGTCCTACAAGAACAACTCCTCATACTGATTCTGCAGCCAATACACTATCATCTATGTCCCACCTCCCATCCTGATAAACACTAAAACCAAAACATCCTTTGTTTTCTGATGTGGGGGTCCCTTGCCCACAGACAAGCCTCCCCACATGTACAAGCACTAGCTGCTAACGCAGGATCTCAAAACACCTTAAATACACTATTTTAAGTTGAGCTGGCTTTAGAATCACCTGCTTTGGTTTTGTCTTCTTTCCTTTATGGACTTGCAGAAGTTAGTGAAAGAGGTAAGAACTGAACGAGAGCATTCTGTTTTCCTGAACCTGAGCTCCAGCAAGCAGCGCACTGACATATTGACGCACAAGTGGTACCACCAGTTACCTCAGGAGCCATGCTGCTTCAGAGACTGGCAGCTGTGAACATGAGGAAGCATGTGAAAGCAAGGAACATTATTTTAAGCCATGAAACTAAGACTGAGCTGTGTTGTTACAGGCAAACAGATCTGATTATTTTCCAGGCGGTGCATTCAGTTTGTTTATGTAATACTGAAGTGATCCACAATGTGCTCAGGCAGACACAGCCTTATTAATCTGACTACTTTTATTGTAGTCTACAAATTAAAGTCTAGATTTTCCAAAGTCCCTCAGCTTTTCCTGTAAAAACTGCACACAGCCTTTTGAATGCCTCAGATTTTGCAAATGGTTTTCCACATAATAATTTTTAAGTGCAGAAAAGGAGTCTGCATTGAATTCATGTAGCTAGCCCAGCAGGCATGCAAGCACTTTCAGAACAAATTGCTGTTGAATAGGGCAAGCATATGTTAGCATAGGAAAATGGATATCAAGCTACAAGGAACATAACAGTACAGCCAAATAATTGTCCTTTACTGAAATGATTATCACGGTATGATGTTCTGGTGCCACAGCAAGTGCACTAAGGCCACCACCATTACTTTGGATAGCAATCAGAAAAAAAGGGTTAGTTATTCCTAACTGTTTCTCTAAAAGCAAGAAAATGGCAGTGAGTTATAACACTGGGAAGAAGCACAAATATTTGACCCATTTTAGCTTCTACTGAATTACAAATATCAGCCTGGTCCTTAGGGAACATCTTGTCACGGAGAGACAAGCTCAGCACTTTTCATTCAAGGTAGGGCACAAGCCCTCTCACCGAAGATGTTTCCAATCCTCTTGGACACTGACAAGTGGCAGAGGCTGCTAGGAAGGAGTGCCAGATGAACTCAGTGAGCTTAGCAAGTAGCAAGAAAGCTACGCTTTCTACTAACCAGATTTGTCATTAGTCACGCTTAGAGCTGAGTATTTTCCAAATAATCTTTAGCAAGCTATGGTGCTGACTTCGTAACATCAAGCACCGATACATCTTTCTAATAAATCAAATGGAAAAAACAAAATCAAAGTGAAAGATTACAGGAGGGACGGCAATCAGGCATATCCTTCTGTAGTATATCAAATTGCATCCAACCTCTGTAGCAGCATTTTGAATTTACATGTCGTCCTTCAGCCTAAAAGGCTACAAGTGTTGCAAAAACTCTTGTTGCGCTGTATAAACTGCACCACTGACAGGCAGTCATATCCAAGTGGCTGAACGAGAACCTGCAACATGCACAGTGGCATTCGTAGCTGTACGGGGAGACAGGACTTTTGACCAAGGTGATGATGTCTATATGGCAAGAGATACAGGTATGTTACAAGAGCAAGGAGTTACACTCTTCTAGATTTGAAGTTCCTTACAGTCCACCACACAAATGCTAGACCCACCTGAGAAGGCAGTGTCGCTACCAGTCTTTCCAGTACCATCCACCCTTTACTGCAGTGAATTTATTGATAAAGGTAGGTATGTTTTAGAGGCAGCTTTTTCCCAGCTCAACAGATTTCACACCGAGCCTTTAAGATGGTACACGTGGCACTTGGGGACATGGCTCACTGGGCATGGTGGTGATGGGTTAATGGTTGGACTTGGTGATTGTAGTGGACTTTCCAACCTTAATGATTCTATGATATCCAACGGGATACTTTGTTCTGTTGTGCCCTCAGACAGCTGATCTGGGAGGGAAATAGCAGAATTGTCTTGAAGGAAAAATTTCGTGTCTACGTGAAGAGTTATTGCTCTTTAAGGATAAGGCAAAGAAAAAAGCTAAAATTAAAATATATCTTTTGTGGAAACTTTCAGTATGTACTTGATTTAAATCTGAATATAGTTAATTTTGTTTATTTATCGCCATACATCAGTGTACACAATTCAGCTTCTGGAAACTGTTTCCATTAACAGGTTTCTTTGGGAGGTGAGAACTGCAAGCAAGATGGCCAGGACAACACAGTGCAATTTAGTCTGGGAAATTCTTACTTCAAGTCTCCATGTAGCATCCCAGTTCAGAAAAGCATTTAAGCACTAGCTTTACCTTAACATAAGCTTAGAACATTCACATCAAAAAAGTCTTAACTTTTTGATGAACTGCAGCCTAGACCCTGAAATCAAAAACAACTGCAAGTCCAAACCACCATGGAACTGTGTCTGCTCCCCGCAATAATTACATCAAACATTATAGAAAACACAGCAATCACATTTTCAGCAGATTTGCAGTGAAAAGTTGGTTTTTCAAATCTTTCACCAACTCTAATATCTGCAGTATTCTACTTCCTTGAAGTCTAGATTTTATCAATAATCATCTCTCTGGTAGAAGGATATTTGTAGGTTAGGGTGGTGTCTTCATTAAAGCAACTGACAGGGTACAGGAGAGTGTTTTTCAACACAGTGTACCTTTCTCATGCCACATTATTCTCTTGCCTTCCAGCTAAAGAAAGAAGTCAATTTAATATATATTTTGTGTGTTATATATAATGATTTAATTAGGTATATATTTATAATATGCTACCTCTTCCTACAGACCTTGTCCACGTTTATATCATCAGATCTCACAGCCACAACCATGTTTTCACATGAAGTGCAAGAAATTTCTCTCAGCCTGGAAGAGCCTTTCAAAGCAGATGAGGCCTACTGCACCGAGCACGAATGTAACGCCAGGGGCCCATTTCAACTCCATACTGTAGGAACTTTTTGTCATTAGTTTTTACCAAAACATGCACATCTGTGTGTACATATATATTATAGATGTATTTGCTTTGGTCTTGTAGAGTGTAAGGAATATGCTCAGTCTAGACTCCTAAAAATCTACTTTACATCCAAACACAAATTATTTAATGCTGGAAAAGGAAGAAAAGCACATGTTGCACTTTACTTCCGTTTGGTTGCATTCTAAGACCATCCTGTAGTGTTCAACAGCTTATGGGAGACCAAGAGATCATCAGAAAGCACACGAAAACAGGGAGACAAAGCAGCCTCTGATTAATCTAAAAGATGTTCCATAAAGGTTTCAAGGACAGCAGGAAACATTGAAAAGCACAAGAACAGCCTCAACTCAGTTTGTTAGAACTGCTGCTTTGCTCTGTCAGCGGACTTGAAATCACAAAACTGATCTATACCAATGAACCACGCTTGTGGTGAACAGTGTGTTAAATATTTGGTTCTTTGCAAATCATGTTCACGTGCGATAATGACAGTCCTGCCCTTTCTACTGAATCAGAATTGTTCCTCTCGTATGTCTGAGTTCATGCTCCCTTCACCTTACAGCAAGGAAGAAATACAAAATTGTGAGTGCAGCCTTACACTTCTCACAGTGAAATGTTATATTAGAAATACTTTAGGGCCTGAAAAATTCTCAGACTGCAGATCATTGACCACTCACAGCCCAACAAGAACCTGCTGACTCCACAGAGAAATAAATTTGTTGCAGAGTGATGATCTTCCCTTGTTTTCAGCTGTTGCTACAGCCAGCAAGCAGGCTCTTCCATGAGAAGACAAAGCAAAAGACCTATAAAGTAGCAGGAAATGAAGAACAGCGACAGTCTTACTGCTTCTCCTTCTGCTAGGAGCCTAATAGAAGGAGAAGTGGAAACAGAAGTCACAAACCCAAAAAGGAAAACATTCAGAAGAGCAAAGGAAAAGCACAAAGTAAGCAGGTGATGTGAGAATCACAGGCAGGTCCTGCATGAGAAAGGAGGCATATAGTTAAAAGGAAAAGAGACAGGTACCAGAGACCTGCATGCCAATTAGCTTCCCTGGGAGAGGATCTTCAGTGGAAGGTGGCAAATTAAAGCACACAGCTGTCTCCTTAGTGTCTTTCCAAAAATGGGCAAACACCCCATGCAGTACAAAAGTGTAAGTTTCAGTACATTCCTTTCAATGGCAGTGCCAGCTCAAGCAGTTTCCACTCCCTGGTGCTTAACTGTGCCAGGAGCTAGAACTGGTTGTATGTGGGATATGTTAGATGCTTCCACGCAAAAACCATGCCTTTGCATTAAATATTGCTTCAATGTTACCTTTTTCTTTAAATTAAAAAAGCACAGCAATGGTTACCACCTTAAGGGCACTACCTAAAAGGTGTGCAACTGTTAACTGGGGGAAAGGATTTCACAAGACAATCTTTGTGTTCATTCTGTAGAAAATACCGGAGTCTGTGATGCAGAATAAAGCACATACAAAGAGACACCCCTGCATTAGACTTGCATGCCTACAAAAGGAAATAAATACTGTTTCTATTAAGACCATCTCATTCATTACTATTGGTCTGGTTTCTTTGTAACCACATTTAGTTCTTGCTTTATGTTTATGGCCACATGCCCTCAGTTTGATCACTAACAGGTGCTGCAGACTACAGTTCTGGAGGTTGAAGCTATTTAAAAAGCTAAGAAAATTCACATGCAGATGAGCCACAAAAGCTACACAATGCAGAGACTATACAAGTGCCAACACAAACCAGTTCTGTATTGTTTTCATGACTGTGGTCTCTGACCTGTAGCCTGGCTGCAGAGAGCTGTTTACTACAGCTACCATATGAGAATCACCTGCTAACATTCCTTTACATTGAGCACACCTCAGTTCCTGCTTTCCAGTCAATTACACAGTTTGCCAGGGAGTCCTTTGGATCTGCTGAACATCCAGTGTGCTGCAATCTTACGTAAGCTCCAGGTCCTTTACATCACAACGCAGCTCTCAGCCAGACACATGATGCAGTCACTTCCATCCATACAGTGGCAGAACTTTCATGTACTGTGTGCTGATGTAAAGGGTAACAGAGGTGAGTGAAGCTCTCCATCTTCCTCATATGAAAATAAATTAACTTGGATATTTATATTCTTTCGATGCACTGTCACTGTGCGTCAGCCAGGAAGAAAAATTGTTGGGATCAAAATTGAATTTCAAACCACTAACTAGTCAAAAAAATGTTATATTATGCACTTAATGGCCGATCTTCCACTGTCTGCAACCTTTGCAATCCTTACTCCTGAATGAAAAGGGAGAAACAACATTCCACACTCACTCTGGACAGCATTAAAAGATGTAAGCAACAATACAGTAGCAGCTCAGTAAAGAACCAGATATACGAGTTCATCATCCCCTGTCTTTGTTGACACTAGAACTAAATGGAGGCCTTCAAGTGATTGGAAAAATTAACCAGCTTCATTGTAAAATGCCAGAGGAAATGCAGCAGAGCTCCCATACATAAAACTGAATTAATGATTCGTAAAGCTGCATAATTAACAATGCTAAGTCAAAAAATTATGTAGTTAGGGAAGCACATGCAGCCTTCCCTTGACCCCTCATTTCACATGTGATTGCAATTAGATAGGCATGCACTGTTTCACAAACTGTGCTGCCCAAGAGGGTATGGCGTGTTTTTGTATAATCTTAGATCTGAGTGGCATATCTATTTCGTTCAAGAACAGCAAGTGCATGAAGTTCTGTTTGCTAAGACTTCAAAGCAGTGCTGCTTGCAAAACCATGGTCACACCACCGGTGAACTGCACCACGTGCAACATCACATGGAGAAACACGGGCGTATTTTATTCCAATCCCCTGAACCTTTTGTCTCAAGAGGAGAGTAAGCAGTGCCGCAGGACCTCTGGGTCTGATCTCAAACCTGCCCCCTACCTAGTCTGCAGAAATTTCTTTAGAAATGACCCACAGATGCAGGGACAGCAGGTCCTAGGAGTTGTGTCTCAGTCACACATACCACAAAATGCACCAGAACTTTTCTTTAGGCCATAAATGCTTTACAAGGTCTTCTGCTCCTTTCCTAGCTCCACACCTCCTTGCTGCTTCAAAGCTGGCTCTTTCTCTGGGTTCGTACTGTACAGCTGCTCAGGTGCTTGTTCACAGCAAATCCTCTTAACTGCACACTTCATAACCTTTGCAGGAAGAAACGAAAGCCTGAAATGCGTGCTGAGTACATGATTTTCTAAGACTCTTAACTCAGTCAAATAAAAGCCGGAAGTAAGACACTTTGCAGTTATGGCTATTTCGATGCCAAATTCTAGCATACAGGCCTCAGCCACTCTCACTACAGAGCTGTTGAGAAGAAGGCAGCAGCAAGTCTTTATAGAAGGGAAAAATACTTTTCCACTCTCCTCATACTCACACATGGATGAAATGTTTTCGCTCAAACTTTCCAAAAAATTCACCTTTGAGCAGAGTCCAAGGGCCACGTTTCAACCATTTTAAAATTTCTGCAAAGAATCAACACTTTAATCATATAAAAAGTCATTGCTCAAGTACAAATTTGACTGTGGATAATTGTCCTGACGTCAATTCCATTTCTCCCAATTTACACCGTCTTGGGACTACAATCAGCCCCAGTGCCTACAGAGAACTAATAGAACATATTACTCCCTCCTCCAACAAGAAGTTATGGAAGACTGAAAACAGAAGGCCTGCATACCCAGAAAGCATTAGATCTATATGTACAGTGACAAAATAAGCAACACCATAAAGCAGTAGATCACAACGCCTAGCCCTGCAAGCTTCATCACAAAACCTTCATGTCACAAGATGTATGAAAAATGGTGGCAAGTTAGCAACGCAGGAGCATTTGAGGTTGAAGAGGACAACCCTAACCCCCACCTGACCCTCTCCCTTCAAGATGTTTCATTCAGTAATTTCTTTGTAAAGAAGATGGTACAGAACAGATACAACAGGTCAAGGGTTTAGCTCTGAATAGGCAATAAGTGAAGAATTCAGATACTGCACAGCACTTGAAACAAAGCTGTCCTGGGGTATTAACAACGTGAAAGCTGCTTATGCCACTGAGAGTGCTTTTGTAAATAATGGGACCATGTTATCTTATTATTGCTTCAAAGGGGAATAGGGAAGTGTGGACACAAAGGAGAAGATAGGAAGAGGGAGCTCGCTGATTTCTTCTTTTTCCAGGGAAAATATTGATTCTCCCAGCCTTTTTACACACACACACACTTTTCTGGTTAGTGTCATCAGTACTGTAAATACTGAGCTTTCTGCTACAGCTTGTACAAAGCATCATAAAACAAGTCCAAGAAATATAAGAAAAAATCTTGTGGACATTGTGATATAAATGGGTAGTTGTGTTTCCGTCACCTGAATTAAAACTCCTTTCCTTATTTGTGAATCAAATGCCTTCCTCAAAGGATTGTCACTCAAGTGTCACTCAAAGGATTGCCACCTCTGCATTTCAGATCTTGTTTTTTTTTTTTTTGGACCTAAGTAAGACTTAATAATTCAGTTGGTCATAGTACAAAAACATATTGGGTTGATTTAGGAAAATTCTTCTTTTCCCTAACTGCTCTCATGGCTTGATTGTCCATAAGAAGCTTCTTACTTTCAATACATTAAAAAACTTATTTTTATTATTGGCTATCATGCTCTTTTCTAGCAAGCTTTAGTTTCCAGAAAAAGAAATTTAACTATTTGATTAAATGAGCTCTCAAAATGTAACTTTCTTTTTGCCTTCTGCTCTGTTTCACTTGGCCTTGGTTACAGATACACTGCACACATGCCTTTTATGGCCCTGTAATAGTATGCTTAAACAGTATAAACCTCTGTTGACTATGAGGATTTCTATCCCCCTAATTTTCACTCTAGAGTCTAATTTTCATTTTTTCCCTTGAAAAGAAATATTTCCTCCCTTAGAAGTCTACATCACTCTGCTATCCTTTAATCTCTCCCCAGAGGACACTGGCCTTAATAATCTGTGATTATACTGGAGTGTCTACTTTTTAGGATACTGGGAGTACTTCCCACTATCTGGGGCCTTCCATTCCTCTGAACAGATCTTTGCCAGCTAGCTCTGTATTTATATCTAACTAGTTCAAAGCACGAGGACTTTGTCCCTCCCATCCGTTGAGTTATAATCAGATGGCATGTCTTAAGTTTGACTTGTTGACTTCATGCATACATAGTTTCCAGAAAGAGTAAGTGAAGAGTTTCAATTTAAATGCTGTTCCTGAAGCAAATCCTGGTAATGATGTGTTCAAAGGCATTATATATGCTGGACATTACAGTTTCAACCTACAAAATAAACTCCACAGTTTAGGATTAAAATGAGAGGAAAATCAGCTTGAAACAGTCTTGTGAATTGTGAACCCCAAAAGAAAGCCTGGCGTTTCTGAAGGTTACACAAACACAACACAGTTAACCTTTAAGAGGTCTTTAAAATAACAAGAACAAATTATTCAAAAATGTTTGTATTACTATCGTAGTTTATCTTATTTCCCATTTTAATCTAAATGGCCCTTATTAGACTTAAAAAATATGTCCCCTTGTACTGTGGGACATATTTCAAAATAGTCAGAAATTCCCAAACCCCATTTTAAGAAGCCTGCTGAGTGCCTGTCATGTAAGAGAGCTCTTCTGGATGCTGAAGGCTGTTGAACATCACGGACAGATTTCTCAGCCAGACCTAAAGCAAATTCTTGCTAGCTTTCATGTAAGATGGGCACTCTGTGCAATTCTTTGGTCTCTGATCACAGTGCTGTTAATCCAAGCCAACAAAGGCTTCTCACTAGCTAACAGAAAATAGGCTTCCATTCAGCTTGGAGTGAAGACATGAGAAAGAATCTCATTTTCCAGTTGGCTTGGGCACTGACCCTACCTTTTTTGCAGTGCTCAAACAACAGTAAGCCAGGGTTGTCATCTTCTTTTCTTCTTCTCATTGGATTAAAAGGGAAATAATTGAAATGAAGCAAGAATCCAGCTTATCTATGGGTCCTTTGTTTTCTTTAATGCTACATTCATTCTATCTGATTTTACCAAATTGTAGAAGGATTTTATTACCCTCTTATAGCCTCGCTACAGAGCCAAGCAGGCACTATTAAGTCAGTCTTCTACTCCACAGCTTTCTTTTGAGCACTGTTTTGATTCACAGGGCAAAGCAAAGAACATGAGAATTTAAAATAAATGTGGAACAACTAACTTTAGAAATACAGGCTGGCCTGAAGTTTATGGAAAGCAATTTGAAGAGACAACTGCTTCGGCTTTGACTATCACCTCAGGGGCCACTTCCTTTCAGAGGGAGCTGCTCCCTCTGTGATGAACCTGGCCCATGAAGGGGATAGTGGCTGTCATGGTTGCCTTTGAGAGAAACCAGCCCCTGCGGTTCAAGTAGAAGCTGAAGCTGGTAATGAACGATGTTCTACTGCTTGTTGGGCACTGTTGGCCATATATGTCAGGAGGCACATTGCTGTGGAGGCTGGAGAATTTGCAGTGTGCAAAGCAGGAATTTGAAGCAGAACTCAGAGAGTTTGAAGTTGAAGATCTATTTGGGCCCTGTGAGTGCTAGGAGTGTTCACGTACTTGTCTAATTTGCAAATAATGTGCTGTTCTTACCATGCTTTAATTGTTGCCATGTTGTCAGTATGATTGGTCTTGTCGTTTGGGAGCACCCTGGAAGAGAACAGGTGATCAGTTAGTGCTATTGTCAGCTGAAGACCACTGCAGACCTCTCTCAATTAGCATATCCATCTAGCTGCCAGGAGGGGACATTAGCCCTGTTGTCAACTGAAGACAACTGCGGACCTCTTTCCAAGCAGGTAGGAGTAATTTAGCACTGCTTACTGAATGTATATAAAGGATGCTCCTTCCTTCTATCAATGTACATGTTAGGTGGAAATATGTCCTGTATACACAGCACTGTGTTCAAGTAATACCTGCTTCTTAATACTACATTGGTGTTAAGGAGTTTTTATTTGGGCTGGGGTTTTGTCTGGCAACAGTTCTGGTGATCCAGATGGGACACTGCTTTTGAACCTCAGCAGAGTGATCCTGTGATCCTGTGGACTGGCACTGAGGGGATTCTCAGGGAGAACCTCCAATCCTCAGACTGAAGAGCTCTAAGAAAACCCTAGAAGATTGGTAAGGCATTACTTATATCTAGGCTTTGAGTTGCACTGAAGGTTGTGGGTTTGAGTCCCACTAAGCTGGGCCTGCCTGTCAGGTGAGGCATGAGTAGCATCTTCAGCTATAGAGAAATCCCATACAACTTGTGTTCATGCTGCTTAGCTGTTGCTGTAGGAAATATATCACTTCCTTGAATTAGTGCTGCTAGTCACTTCAGTGGATTTGTTTGCAAGGGGAAGGTGACAGGATTAAATGCACAGGCTGTAAACACTTTAGTGCCCTCTAAGACTACGTTGTTATGTTATTATTGGAGCATTGTGCTCAGACAGCAAAGACCTGCATTTAAGGATACTAGTTTCTATTATTTCCATCTCTATTACATCTATTTTTATTTTAACTTATTTAAAGACAACACTGTTGACCCAGAAACAAAAGTCAGGAAGGAGATGGAAGTCCACAATGCGTGAGACTCCAGACAATGACAGGAAATGGCCCGTATTTTGAGAGTTCCCCCAATTCTCTTATAAATGATCTTTATTGAAGTCCAAAAAGTAAAATAAAAACATAAACAAAACTCTGTGAAGGGGAAATCCTCTTGCATTCAGATACCAGCAGAGTGGAAAATTTTAGAGAGAATCCAGGTCTAGTATATTATGTTAGAAAAAGTTTTTTATATAAAAAACAGGAATTGAACAGCAGCACGACAGTAAAAAGACATGCAACCATTCAATGCTCCACTTGCAGAAATCTCACTGTCTGCTTCCAGGTAAAATAATAAATCAAGAAACAAAAAAAGCAGTTAAATTTTTTGGTGATGAGTATATTAACAGGGCGTTTGGCTTAAATGTTTTCAAAGTAGCTATTTCAGTGCCAGCTGAACACAATAGATGGGTGTTTTCAGTATATGAAGTCTCTAGTATATGAAGCATATGTTTTTAGTGTATGAAGCCTCACATTCAATGCAAGATCTCCACAAGGTCAGGCAAGAAATACCCTTTAGATTATATATGCAACTTATTCATTAAACAGGTGAACATAAAAGCACAGCTGTGTTAGACAAAAGTTAAGAAAACCTCCCACCACGAAGGCCAGGCTATAGATGCTGTGAACAAGAATCCAGCTTACTGACTGCAGGGCGTTAGATAGCAAATTCAAACCTCATCTACTGTTAGTAATGAGATATGTTGACATTTTACATAGACAAAGACCTAGCTGAAGTCAAACAACCTTTCTCCTCAGTAAAAAACAACAAAGAACTTCAAACTTGGCTAAGGTTGAAGACTAGCACAAAAGCTGAAGCAGAAGCCAACTCTTTTGTTCTCTGGAGATCAGCTGCAAACACACCAATAAACAGGATGGAAGATACTCTTTTCAAAGGAGTATTACAAATGGCAAATTAATTGTGCAATATGTTACTGTGTTCAGGAAGATGAACTGAACTGGAAAATAAAAACCTAGACCAGACAATTATAGATGATGCAGTATATTAGAAAACACTGAAAACAAGCAAAAAAAAGTCAAAGAAGTATTATATTCTTTCACTTCAGGTTGTAAGATGAACACCGACAGGATCCATGAAAGAACTTTTCCTACAAGGAACTACTGCAGAGTTGTCTATTATGGAAGATAAATACACACTACATAGTCAATTTGTCAATCTTGCTATGGCCACAGCTGCCTCTCACATTACAAGAATTCTGCAGGATTCTCAAAGAATGAGCTCAAACAGACAGTCTTTCATCCACAATAATTTCTCCCCTGAAATTGCCTTGCCAGAGAGGACTATTTAAACTGCAAGACAATCTAGTAACACTGTCAGCAAATATACCAGCAAGTATCAAATACAATGAAGGAGTTTATAAGGTGGTCACGAGCACAGCAAGGACTGGAATCAACCACCAGATGCATTTCCCATCCAGCAGCAGACAGCATCAGGTGGCAGCATGGCTCACTCATTATGGTTTTATCCTGGGTTAAACCTAGCAAGCAAGAGGTGAAACGACTCCACAACCCACTTCCCCAAAATACTTGTCAGCTATTCTTTATGGCTTGCTGTCTTAGCCTTTCTTTTGCAAAGCAAAAAGGAAGCAAAAAAGCCATTACTTTAATATCCTTTTTTCCTTAAGAATTTAAGCTTACAGCAAACCACGACCAGACGCGCATTTATCACCGTGCTGTGCGTGATGTGTCAGTTGATAATTTGGCACCCACTTAAGAGAAGGAATTCTGCTTGTTTTTTGTTCCACTACTTAGTCCAAAACCAAGTGCAAAGTTGCACAATCGTCCAACTTTGTTGGAGAAGCAGTATTTAGAACCAAGATTCACAGAAGAGAAAAACAGTCCTCCTTACTGGTAAGTGGCTATATGTTAAAAAGCAAGAGTACAGCAGAGAAAATATGGCTCTTTTGCTTTCTCAGGCAGGTTTCTTGCTCTTCCAAGTGGACTCTGTATTTCAAATATTTCTTTCTCTCTCTCCCTCCCCCAATCCTTGATGATAGTACTTGGCAGGAACTTTTAATTAAAAAAAAAATCCAGACTGCCTTTGTGCTACCCCAGCAAACCTCTCTGGGGAAATGACGTTCTTTGCTCAGCAATTCCTGTTCAGCACAGAGTGCCAACACAAGGAAAACAGCTGGAGTGACTTCCTATTCTCCATTCAGGCCTGGTGGCCTAGGAACAAATCCTTACAAAAAGAAACAAAAAGAAACAGAGGCTGAAAACAGCAAAGAATCATTGACAACGAAATGCCTGATGACTTCTGTACGATGTTATTTTCAGCTCAGTTTTTAAATAAATGCATTCAGTCTCTTAATACTGAACATATTAACAACCTCATCCAGCCACTCAGCTGTGGAAAAGCTTCCTATCAAGTGGCAACCAGAACTATAACATTTATGAGAAAAGTACACCTGTTGTAAAGATTGCATAGGAATGGCCTGGGCTCCAGCAGCACTTGCTACAATGTCTGAACCTAAACACAGCCTCCAGCCCTAATAAATAACAACAGCAACAGAGCAACAGGGACAGGTTCTGTGTCACCACCTCACTGATGTCCTGAGGCTACAGTATTCGTTTTCTAGGTCACACTTGTAACACAAGTGACCCAGGCTGCCATCTTGCCACACATCATTATTTTATCCCATTTGGCATTTTCCATGAAGAACCTCCTGATCATTCCCTGGAAAGCCTTGTCTTTCATTTAAACACAAATAATTTTCTCTTCCGACACCTGAACGTGGCTCCTCCGGTAACTCCATTAACATCTAGAAAACAAGAAGTGATGCTCGCATCATTTTCAAGTCTTCTGTTTATGTCATCCTTGCACTGGGGAGCAGGAAGAGCTTGCCAGATGGGATTGATAATTACGTGGCTGTAGTCCTAACAGCTGTCGTTCAGACACATACAGATATTGTCCAGTTTAATCTGAACACCAAGAGATTTAGTTTAAATTCCTTTCCACTCTGTAGAAAACCCATCCTGTCTGTGCAGCTATCACCACATCTTCCCCAGCTTTGAGACTGTTTTGATAGATTGTTTTTTTCCATCCTCAGAAACACATTGTCTATTTATATGTGTAGAGAAAGCCAACATTTAATCCAAAGATTACAGCCATGAAGTCCTGCTATTCTAAGTCAGACTGCTTCTTGTGCTTTAATTTGAAAATCCGTATATTACTTGCTAACTTCCTCACATTTAAATCTCAAAATCCAAAGCATCTGAGACTGTAGCTGGGTTCTGGAGAAGACCCAACACCTAAATCTCCAGGGAAGTCAGGCAAGGCTGATAGCTGGGTTCAGGCAAGGTTATATATTTGTTCTTTACTGGGTAAAGATATTGGGTAACAGTTCAGCCTTGCATTTCCCTTTTTTCAGCTTTGCTTCTTTTTTCCTTATAAGGAAAGGTGACCTTTTTAATTGCTTCTCATCACTAATCACACCTAGGTAATACTAACTAGCCCTTTACATTAGGCAATGAATGCTTTGGTGGAGGGGGAAGGAAGAGGGGAGAGATAGCAGCGCTACATCTCCAAGGCAATCACCTTTGTAATTTGCAGCCCATCCTTTTCCTGAGGCTGCATCTCAACGACAGGATGAGTCCGCTTCCTTTTCTCCCCTTCTCCTTTTCTTAAATTATCAAAGATTTCCTTCACTGCAACCTTGTTGCCAGCTCTCAGAGTACTCAGTGGACAAATAGCAAATTCCTCTGGTTCAGACTGCAGCTGGTGGATAAGGAAAGCTTTTAGAAGAGGAGAATGGAAACAAATATTCTAAGGTAATATCCAACTGGCTATACAAAATGTTGGTTAACATTAAATCAACATTACAACCAAGCTGCACATTATGTACAACCAATCTACATTAAAACCAAGTGCACTGCCTGTAACATACAGGGCATATAACTTGCCTGTTCTTCCACATTTAATATAAAGGCTTAAGATAAAAAGTCACAACGTGCATGGTATTCAAGTTATGACTACTTTTAGGACCAGAATACTTTGGTAGCCATCTGCCACAGCAGTCCTATGAAAACAAACTTTTCACCTGTGCTAACCTGCCCTCCATAGCTTTATCACTCTCCCATGCTTATAAAAACGTGGTGTACAACACCCAGATCTAACGCAGACATTGAACAGGTACACTGAAAATCTGTAGCAAAACTTAATTAGTCCCTATGGGAGGCAGATACAGGGGAGTATGGAGTCCCCCTTCATGTCTTTGTTATGGTTATCGTACTTGTGAAAATGTTTCTTATCTAGGTCATTGTTTTACCTTTTCTTCCTCAATTATTTGAGGAATTGTTTTAGAGCCTCCTTTGATCTAGGTATTCAGGCCAGGAACAATGCAGAGCAGAGCTGGGTAAATAGCATCTTAAACAATATTTAATCAAAGACCACACAGGAATTTTTGTGGTTAATCACACTTCCATTGCAAAGGAAAGTGCCACGGAATCTGAGAGCGTACCTACACAAGAGCAGCTCCAGCAAGCCTCAGGACGTGCAGCTGCTGACCTGCCTGGGCATTCCCCAAGGTGCAGCACTCACTGTTTGTTTTCCACATATAACTTACCCAAATATCTGAAATCTACTGAACAAGGAACTAAGAGGATGTGACAAGTGCAGCCTGATTATTCATTAGTCCTAAAGCTGGAGAGGCATTACATACGTGTCGGAGAAACTCAAAGCCCAGAGGTTTATAAGCCAGTAGCGAGTCATGAAACTCCAAACTACAGCAGCCAGAACCTGATGCATCAGCCCTACTCTGGGGTTCAGCTGGCCAGCTCCATCGAACAACACTGAAGGAATTAGATCCACTCACTCTCTCTTTTTCAGCCTGATTTCCCCTGTGTACCTGCAAACACATCACCTGCCACCCTCCCCCTTAAAGGAATGGATTCAAGCCAGGTTTAACAGAAATTTAAACCGTGGTATGGTCCATGGAAACCTACAGCTGGAAAGGAAGAGGCCTTTTAGCAACTCATTGATAAAAATGTCCCAGTCTTGGGAAATACTTCATTCTGAGCACATACCTCCTCAGAATCCAGAATCAATCACTGAACACAAACTAGTAGAAAACCAGGCTTTATTGGTTCTGGTCTCTGTGGCTGAGAGTGTACAAAAACACTTATTAGGGCATAATTGAAGGATCTCAGCAAGCCTCATATTTGGAAGAGCTACAGAGGAACTCAAGAGACTTGGATTGTCTAGAAACCCGCTAATGCGGAACTGAAACAAATCAGCTTTACAAATGAAAGAATGAATGAAACCTAGCTTCCTACTGACCAAGGTCCTGTCACCCCTTCCTCCACACAACCCAAGCCCCTTGTGAGTGCCCTGACCCTGCTCTCCTTCCCATGCAGCCCAGGCAACAACCAGCACACGCTGCAGCTGGGCCCCACGGCCACCGCTGGCTGCTCAAGCAGCCCATCCATGCCAACTGGCCCACTGCAGGGAAGCAGAGGAGAAAAGTTCTGGAGCTCCAGCGGGAACCTTTTCTCACAGCGGGGTCATGGAAGAAATTCTCTTTTCTATCCAAGCACTGATTTTATGACATTTGCATTACTACCTAGGGAACCCCTACTGCTTTGGTAATCTGAGTTGATATCCACAAAGCAATTCAAGATTCATTTGAAATACAAGCTAAAGGAAATAATCCATACTTGCTTAGGCCAATAAATAAAATTGTTTTGAGACTAGAAGAAATTTGAAAATATCCTGGCAAAATGAGACAATATTTTGGAGCAAAGTAAAATTAGGAAACCTTTAAGAAGAGTCAAATCTACAATTGCATACACACACAAAAAAAATCTAGTGCCTTGGGAATGAAAGGGATTTTATACAATATTGTCCAAAACAAATAAAGGCGATATAAGATACTGTTGATTCTGGAGACAACAAAAAGTCAAGTTAAAGATCTTCCCAAAGGTTTTACAGAACTGGAATTCAGGCTCCCCCAGCAGAACAGGGCTGAGGCTGATACTGGTTGGCTTGCAGCACTTTACAGTCCAAACCTAATGTACAGCCCAATGGTGATTTCCATTTATGCAAAGTTGGGAAACTGTTAAAGTTCTGGTAACTCAAAAGTGGATATACAACCTGTCTGGTCATCCACCATCTCTCTTTCAAACTGGACAAAGTAGGCATGTTATCCCTAATAACCTTCTGTCTAAAAGAAGGTAACCATTCAGCTGTGGCCATGTCCCCACAAAGGAAGAAATCTCATGACAGCGTCCCATTCATGCTCACCAAGAGAATATTCTTGTGTCTAACATGTATTATGACGGAATCCATAGAGCAAAACCAATTGTGTCAGACAATAAATAAATACAACAATACGCTTTGTGCCCCCCAAGAATTTAGTTCCACTTACATAGAGCACTTTGAAGTTACCAGACCAAAGGTAACTACAGAGATATTACATTAATAAAAATCTTTAAAAGCAATCATACCAGCAAGTCTTCTCCCATGTCAAGGACCTATGCCTTGTTACTACAACACAATCATATGCTGGGTGGGAATCCAGGTTTTCCATGGCTCAGCATGACACGTGGCCCAAACCAGAAGACAGCTGTAAGTTTTATCATAACGTCTTTTTAATTTACTTCCATGGAGTACTTTGTTTTTAACAAGATCACTTTAACTGTATTACTTCTTAGTGGGAAAAAAAAAGATCCCAAACAGCTATTTAGAGTGTCCCTTCTCCAGCTAAATTCAGGAGAAGGGGAATAAATCACTCTAGAAGAGCAGAATGAACAGAAAGTAATCATCAGTACAGGAGCAAAAACAAAACAAAACAAAAAAACCCACTTGAATTGGAGAATATAACTTCTTTTTCTCCCCTAAAGTGCATCTAACCTGTATTCTGTGCACTATGATCACAGAAAGTGAGTTATGGCACCACAGAACAAAAAGCCCTGTGCGTGGCAAGCAATATAACACACTGTGCAGGGTGAGGAGCTCAGAGGCAGCAAAATACTTCATCTGGCGCATTCCACACTGGTATCAAAATGGAAACACAGCATTTTATGGATTCAGGTATCAAGCATTTGTACCCAAAACAAAGATAGAAGAAGTCAATTACATAGCACCCACATCTGTCAAAACCTACCCTTAGCATTTATAAATTTTTACGTATTTAAGTAAAATTGAGGATCAAAACACCAGCCCCTAACAAACACACACAAGCTGCCCTGCGCTGTCTTTGAAAGTGCTGTTACAAGTTACCCAAGGTATTCTGAAGAGCTGATGAGAAATCCAGACATAGCCTTGCTAAAGCATTTGAAAGCCTAAAGAAAAAGAAAATTCCAGTTCTTTAGGCATTTCCTAGATCACAGTAAGATTCTTCTCCCGCTCTGGTATATAAAAGCTTCAGCTCTCTGCAAAAGGCATGACTATACCAGATGCACATTTTTCTCCATCAAATCTGTTTTACTTTTTCTTTAATAGGATATGCTTTTACACAACATCCTTCACAGTGACGTGCATCAAAGGGTTGTGCAGAACAATGAATTACCTTCAGCTATGGTCTGACTCGGTAGGCAAACCATATGAGCACAAAGGACCCACTGTTAACTCCAGAACAATTTAGGACATTACAACTTGCTTTTTTGCTTCTAACATGTAGCACTTTTGTAACATCCTTTATCAGGTCTCCTCACATTTTACAGATTTGTACTGAATTAAACATCCCACAATTCTCTAAGAAGCAAGGATGAAATGTTACAGGGATTAATGTTACAGAGCAGGGACTGAAATACTGGCAGTTAAAATACTCTGTGCAAGAGCTGGGAATAAACCTTAGAAATGTTGACTTGCTGCTCTTTGCTCCAGTCAGTATGTTCTACTGGCACTCCACTGCCTGTAAAATCCCATGCTCCTACCTGAACAGCTAGAGCTTAGGAGCTAGCAGCTGGAGAAATGCTAAGACTTTATGTTCCAGGCTACCGCTCCACGTACGTCAATCACACCGTGCAGTGCAGGTCTAAGCCCAAATGGTGACCTGGGAACTGAATTTGTGTCTCCCTGAGCAACAGGCTGGAGTCCTCCACTCTGAGGCTTTGTATCCACCCGGCTAACGCATCAGCCAGCCGCAGCAAGGAAGGCAGCAAAGATCAGAGCCTCCTTTTCTGCAGCGCTTTTGCCAGCTCAGATATTAAAAGCAGAGGAGAGTATAATCAGGAGAGCACTCTGGTGTCACTCAAAAAGGAAAAAGCATGCAGCCCCTCCTCTTGGCTAGTGCTTGTAGAAAATAATTGCACGCAAGGAAGCGGAGTCCTTGAGCATACTCCTGAAAGACCACGTCCTCTGGGGCTGTGGGAAGGGAAATCAGCAGCCCAGCTCTCCAGCTCACCCACTGCTGGGATGAGATCCACCCCTCCTGCTTGTGCTAGGCAGGGGGGAAGGGGCTTACACTACAGCAATGTTCCCATTCAGCCATCAACTACATACATAGCTATTGAGTACAGCAGGCAGCGATACCTCTGCATCAGAGCGCAGGGCATTGCAAACGCTCCCAGGAGCCAGCAGAGCAACACCTGAAAAGAACTAGGCTGTTGTTTTGTACACAAGCAGCAACACAGAAAAAACCCAAACATCCAAATATAAAAAAATTGTATACAGAAACATACTGATTAAAAACAAACACACAAGTGTGTACATATACGCAAAAAAAGCCTTGCTATCTCCTGCACAGTCAGACTCCATTCAAAGGTAATGCTGCAGCAAGCAGGACCAGTAAGCTTCACTCCAGACCCTGACATTTATATGGACTAGAGCCATACCTGCAGCATGCTAGTTAGAAGGACAGCCAAGTGGGCTGTCAGATCCAGGGCAGGACCTGCTCACCTGGTGGTCCTGTGTGACTCAGTGAGTTACAGGGGAGGCTGCCATTCTCCAAAGTGTCGGAACTGGTCTGAACTGGTCTTTTTTTGTGTTGTTTTTTTTTTTTCTTCATCTCTGCAGATGTGATGCTGATCTGGACAGAATCCTCTGATGTATTTCCCTAAGTGCCAAACCTAGGGGAATGTGAGAAGCCTACCCATAAGGTTTACTTCTGGTTTGTGCTCCAGCACATCTGGATTGCAGTGGGAACAGCTGGCACTCACAAGTATCAGGGCAGACGAAGAAACGCTGTTCTGGGGAAAGTGAGTCTTGCTGCTGACACAGAGCTGGAAAAATGGGGATTCTTTTCCTGGCTCAGTAATTCACCTGTACCTCAGTTTCTTGCTCTGAACGGTGAACAAAAGGGCTGTAATTTTCAGTTATGCTGAATACTGCTGGCACTGCCACTTCATAGACATAGCTCAGAGAAATGTGCAGTCCATTTCATCAGTATTTGTAGATGTGTTTTAGAAGTCCTGAAACAAGGGTCTTACAGCAGAACAGAGCACAAATACTTTCAAAATGGTCACATTCAGAATAAAGAAAAACAAAAAAGACATTCCTCATCTACAAGTTTATCAATCTAAAATACCAGCAAGCATTAAACCTTCTACAGTGTCTGGAAAATCTGGACAGAAATATTAGAACAGAAGCTTTGAGACATTTTCAACATAACCAGAAGCAGGAAGGACCAGACTGCAGATCCACGAGGCTTAATTTGAACAGATAACTTCACTGCTTATCTGATCTACATCTGCAATCTGAACCTTTTGAGGTTCGCCCACCACCACTAAACAAGACACCAAGCTGAGAACACAGGAAACCTCAACAGAGTTAGTCAAGAAATCACGTAGGAAACAAAATGAGGTCATGCAATTCTTGCACTTCAACACTGGCAAAAGGAAGAAGGGGGCAGCAGATGGAGAGAGAGGAAGTTCTTTATCCTCTATGTGGGAATCACTCCACAGCCAGTGATATTCCCACATCTCTGTTTGTTTTCATCCACTTCCCAGTTCTGCTTCCTCGCTGCCCCCCAGCTAATCAGCAGTGCACATAACATGAAAGTCCAGCTTCCCATTGTCTTAGTACCACCAGTTGTACCAGGAAATGCCTGGTTCTCTCCTACATGATTCTGACATACATGATTTCTGGCACCTATCCAGAAACAAGATACTATTTCACATTGCAATTTTTACCCAACCTTGACAAGGCCAACAGAATTTAGGTAGTTTCCATGAGTTTTACTTAGCCCAAATAAGAGACTTCAGTGCTGTACTCAGAAACAGCCTTCCCCATTCAATCGGCGGCCACGTAGAGCCGCACTACACATATCAAAGGAGTCTGAACGAATTCCCGTCATCCGCACTGAATACATCACTTTATCCAACCATGACATAAAAGAAGAAAGCTAGCTCTTTTCTCATCAAAAAGAAAACAGCAATGCCCTGAAATCACATGTCTTCTAGGCAGCTTCCCAAGCACACTTTGTTTTCATTGACTAAAATAATGCCTAACAATAGAAATTGAAAGCAGATTTTCCTACACTACAAAAAGTCCTATTCTATTAGAGACAAGCAGATCCTGAACCGTGTTATTCAGCTAACACTCATCTCTGCATTTTGAAAGAACATTGGTCAACTAAATAGAGAAAAATCAGTGACACTTTCTCCAATCTTCTCCTGTTCTTATGATCACATTAGGGACGCAACCAGCCTGAAATAACGATCTGAGCCCCACCAAGCCATTTGGAAACATGCACCACACAGTCCTATTTATTGGTCCTCTGATGACCATTCCTGTAAATAACTCCAAAGCTCACAAGGGCAGCAGAGGCTGACTGGGACACCAAGGCCCCAACCCCACAGATAAAACACCCACAGGCACGGCTGGGTATTCCTGAAGAACACCTAATTCTGGCCTCCTCCTTCTTGTTGGTACACAGCCAGCATTTGTCAGTCTGTTTGATCGGAATCCCTTGGCAGCTGCATTGAAGGGGGGAGGTGATAGGTGTAGTCACTCCTAATTGCACTGGCTAATTTTGATTTGCCTGCTTCATGCCATCACTAGGGTGTAGCCAGAATTCCACTCTACTATTATGCCAGTGCAGCTCCATTTATTTCAAAAGAAGTGCCCCTAAATTAGACAACTGGAAGTGAGATCAGAATTGGACAGAATATTGGACAGAATATTGGGGCAATTTTCTAAACAGTCGCTGTTTTCACTCCTACTTTGTTAATTTCTTCTTTCTGCTTGCTTGGTGTGTTTCATCAGGGTCAGTTTTGTACACTTACTGCATTTTTCAGTCCTATAAAAACTGACAGTTAGATAGCACCCAATTCAGAAGACAATGTCTCTTCTCTCCCCATCTCTAAACGTACATTTTGGTCTTTTTCTGTCTACAGATAGAGTCTCTTGGCAAGTTCACTTTTTCTGTCTACAAATAGAGGCTCTAGGCAAGTTCACTTTTTTTTTTTTCCCATAGGTTAAGAGGAAACCTGTTCAATTGTTTGACATTCAAAGCATTCTGGTAATGGTTTATAAAGTAATATGGAAGAAATTCTCAACCTAAGATCTGCACTGTGACCACACTCAATGGAAAAGTATTTTTTTAAAATAATCAAAAAGCAAGCAAAATCCTATATTTTTTCCTACGTTTCTTACTATCCTAAAATTTAAACTCATCACCCTGTGACACTTGAATATTCCTTATTTGTCATTTACCATCTGCATTGCTTGCTGCTATGAGACAAATCTGCGTTTCAATGCAAAAGGTTGCAGCATCTCATCCATCAAATAAGACTAGGGAGATGGCCCAGTTTTACAGCCTAAGGAGAGCAACACCTGGTAAAAGAGCCATCAGGAGGAGAGCACTCACATTCCTCGAGGAGGTGAGTAGGAAGAGTGTAGGAAGACCACTGAAATGAGCCTTGCAGAGACAGGTGTCAAGAGGAGGATGAGTGCGATTCACTGCTTTACCCAAATGGAGGTGACAGTGTGCATCTCAAGGTCATGCAAAGAACAGGAAATATGAAGGAAGACTGCTGGCTTCTCCTGTTTTATGGCACTTACTTATAGCCTATTTGTGACTCAACAGTTTCCTGCTTTATTGAAGATAGACAATATTCTAAAGCCAGAAAACATTTGTCTTTCATTTTCTCTGGTTTCACTTCTGTCCAATCCAGACAATTGCAATCTCTTTTTTAAATAACATTCTTTCCTGATCTTCAGTATATATTAGAAATTGTCAGATGGAGTCTTTAAACAGTTAACAAATGGAATATATTTTTCTAATTTTCATCATGTAGCTGTTACACTTTTTAAGCCTGTGAAGATAAAGCAGGGTCAGATTTCCCATATGCAAGGACAGAAGTAACCTACTGTGACACACGAACTATACACAAAAATTGGCAAACCACTAACCAAACTTTCAGCAATTCATCCTTAAGCAACAGTCAGGAAAGAAACAAAAACAAAAATGAAAACTCAAACCACTACCACCAATCTCTGTCCAGTGAAACCTGTAATTTCATACTCTTTTCAGAATATTTGTTGGGCGGTCAAAAATTAGGATAATGATAAATAACCCATCAAGTTTCCACTCTGCCTTCCATTCCAATAGCACACACTCTTCAGCAGACTCCAGTTAAAGAACTGTGCACAGTCTCACAAAACCCCTTACATCAAACACTGCAATTTCATTTTCTGGTCCCCAGGAGAACACAGACTTGAGGACAGTACTTTTCTAGCATGAAAGACAGACATATATATGTTCTGAGGTTCACAACCAAAGGTGAGATAGCCTTTAAGGAAATTGCTATACAGAAAATAAAGCAAACAGTTCTCATGTACCGTACCCATATGGTTCCCTGAAACCCGAGCACATGAATGTCTGGTTCTAATCATTCACCCACGCCACAGTGTGTAAGCCATACCCTAGTCAGGAAAGGATGAGTGAAAGCTGAGGAAACCTGCCACTTGTGTACAGATAAAGCCAACAAAGTAAAAGCCAGTCAACAAATACGTATACAAACTTCCCCTTCCTGCCAGTGGGCTGGAAGAAGCCATGAGCATAAATGCATGTCCAAGTCCTGAGGAAGGGGACAAGCAAAGCCCCAGGACTGCCACCCCGCAGACCTAGGAAAGGACTTCGGAGCACTGCTGCCAGATTCCAGGAAGAAGCTATAAGAAGCATTTCTTTGAAAAGAGGAGGACTGAAAGATAAAGTCAGAAGATGATGACAGCAGGATACAGTGGATCAGCATTCTTCAGAAAACAGCTTCTTTCCTTTAAAAGCTAAAAAGCCTTGGAGAGTTTGAGAGGAGCATGACGTCCTCAGCAAGACAAAGTTATACAGGAGAGGAAAGACTGGAAACCCAGAGCAGAAGGAGTCACACGACAAGCGTGTCATACTGAGCTTCACACTGCAGGATGAGGCACCTGCGACATCCACATGCAAATCTCACTAATGTGGAAGGCTTCTTCCTCTCACCTGTGTTGGCAAAAAGAGGAAGCAGTTGCAGAGTCCTTACTGTTATGAAATAAACTGTTTCCTCTTTTCAACAGAAAACCAATACCAACACTACCGTGAGCTAGACCTCCATCAAATCCAGTCAAAACTGTGAGATCTTCTGAGGTGAAGTGGTGCTTTAGAGTGCCAGATCATTTGCACTGCTGCAGATGAAGCCAAGACAAAAGGGAAAAAGTGATGACATAACCAGCAATGAAGCAAAGGAAACATGAGTATAAGCCACCTGAACAAGGCACAACTAACGCAGAATTATCTAAGACACTTTAGTGTTCTCTGAGCCAGGAGCTGGACACAACAATCCTTGCGGACCCTGTCCAAGATATTTCTCAAGATATTCTACGGTTCTCCATGGATATTGTTTAAGAATGTTGTCCTACCTCAAAGAGAGACATATGAACACCAATGAAGTACAGACAACCCTCACCCTTACCTGGCAAAGCTCATATTTAGTCCTTGAGTTAGGAATCCAGCTCACAGAATCGTTACTGCCAAAGAACCTCAGTGCTTTTCACTTCTCCCAGTTTGGAAAAGTCTCTCAAACTTTGAAAGATTTGGTATAGGAAGGCAGACAAGCGCAGTAAAATAAACTTTCACAGCAGCCTCAGGAAGTGCTGAAGGTTGGAAGCTGTAACAGTGCAAATTTGGGTCCTAATTTAATTGGGATGTATACAAAGACACATGGCATCTGGAGCTTATCACTTGGCAGCTTTCTTCTAACATCTGAGCGAGCTGGGGCTGTGCAGCCCAGAGAAGAGAAGGCTCTGGGGAGACCTGAGAGTGGCCTTTCAGTATCGCAAGGGGGCTGTAAGACAGAAGGGGACAGACTCTTCAGCACGGACTGTTGTGGTAGGACAAGGAAAAATGGTTTCAAACCAAAAGAGGGCAGATTTAGATTGGATATAAGGAAACAGTTTTTTATGCTAAGGGTGGTAAAGCACTGGAAAAGGGTGCCCAGAGATGTGGTGGAAGCCCTGTCCCTGGAGACAAGCAAGGTTTGGGGCTCTGAGCACCCTGATGGAGCTGTGGATGTCCCTGTACATTGCAGGGAGTGCGACCAGATGGCCTTTAGAGGTCCCTTCCAACGCAAATGATTCTATCATTCTATGATTGATCTATTTCCTCTTTTTTTAATCCAACCACATATCAACCCAGACTCATCTCTGTGAGACTAACAGCAGGTATCTATTTGACTGGTTTCCTCCAACATTAACCATCCTTCTCAGCAGCCAGTACATTCCCTCATACCATAACTAAATCATCTTTGGCAGCTGTTACTGTTCTAGTCCTGTACCCTGGAAAGATTTATACATCTGCTTAACTTCACGCACATAAACAGTCCCAGTGCCACCAGCAGAAGCCCTCACATTTGTTAATTTAAAGACATGTGTAGATTTGGTAGAATGAGGACATTGCCTAGAATTCTCACAAGCAACTCAAATCCGAGTCTTAAATAAATGTGACTAGCATTTCTTCACTTTGTCTTTTCAGGTCCCCACTTTTCACCACGCCTTCTCAAGTGGCCTTACACTCAAATGTGTGCCTCCAAGCCTGAAAATATTTTAAGGGCTTTTCAAATGTCTGCTCATTTAGTAAGGAGTGAAAAGCACCAAAAGGAACAGCACAATTCTTTGAAAAGAAAACACTTTAATATCAGTTATGGCCATCTGCCTTGATAGTTTTCTAACCACACAGAATTGTAATCCACAAAGACTAGCTAGAGTAAACTAAATGAACCAGAGGGTAAATGGCTCATGAGCCAGTCTAGCATATTGCATATCTGTTTTTGATAATCTTGGCTTAATCCAACAGCAGTGTTCTATGAACTGGCCAGATTCAGGTCACCCGTAACAGCTTAATGGAAACCAGTAATAAATCAGTGGATGGATTCTGGAGAGAACATGCACAGTAGTATGGAGTGCTAGAGATGCCAGTTAACGCTGTCTGATCTTTCTGATTCAAAATGATGCAGTTTCTAGTTGGAACTCTTTTCCTTAGACATTTATTCCGCTGCCTGTTGTAGCTGCTCCAGTCAATGGCATGTGAGCTAAAAGATCACCTTCCCTTTGCTACAGTCTCCAGGGTTCATCCACAACACACAAGGAGCATTAACTTGCTTGATGCCAAGGAGAAGTGACCTCATTTTCAATTCCACTAAAGGAGCAAAACCAGAAATGACATAGCTGAAATGCATCACTTCTGGCCCTCAGCGTGTCCCGCTCCCAGGCCATGACAAGCCCATGGACACACCATTCACCTCTCACTAGCTTGCATTTCCCAACACATTCAACACATTCACTCCCTCAGCACAACATTTATCCTTCATACAGTGGATGCCCACAGCAGGTGATTTTCAGCTACCAAGAACGATTTTGCAGTAAGTTGATAATGTGTAGTGCTCTAGTACCCAACAAATCAACTCTCAACAAGAAGCAGTAAAGTTTCGGTTTTTTTTTTTTATGTTTTCAGCTTTCTTATGCAATTCTGGCAATTCATGCTGAAACCTTCTGTTTAAAAATAAGTCTTTCTCCTATTTTTTTTGCCGTTTCTGCAGTATTATTAGCCTAAAATCCTAAATAAACAAAGCAGATGCAGTCCTG
The DNA here is from genome assembly GCA_013396635.1 of Penelope pileata. NCBI lineage: Eukaryota > Metazoa > Chordata > Aves > Galliformes > Cracidae > Penelope > Penelope pileata. The sequence continues at coordinate 380,417 of WBMW01001713.1, forward strand.
CTGTCTTTCTGTCCCAGTCCTGCTCCTTCCTGTGTGATTTCTGAACTCATTGACTCACGTCAACCCAGCGAACCCAGCAAACCCAGCTGAGACATGAGCGGGGGTCACTAACGTGCTGAATTCCTCCCAGCTTCTGGAAAATCAGTAGACAAATTGAGACCCAAGAAAGTGCCCCCACTGAGCCTATGCAGCTCATCTGCTACCTGCTCAGATGCTGCCCAGCAACTGATCAGTGCCTGCAAGATCTTAAACTCACTACAGCCAGCACCTTTTTCTGCCCAGCTAACAGAGAGCTGAGACCGCTACAGCAAGGAATGGATCAAGGCTGGTATTTGGGGTGAGATTATAAGCAATGCCAAAAAATCCAGCAGCGGTTTCCAGGCAGAAAAGTGGGGATAAATAAGGCAGGCACAAGACACAACCCCCTGTAGTACCCACAGGCTTCAGAAGGCCATCAAATGCTTCCTTATTACAGACAGCTGGGCCAGCAGAACGTCCCGCACCCCCAGGGGAGCTGTGTGACAACGTAACAGACATGGAAGGGCAGCTGATGTTCCTTATGCTGCTTGCTATCAGAGGCATCATATCCATGGATGGAAGATTTGAGGTATAAACAAACGGTAAATCCTCTCTGAATAGAGGGACAAGGGAAAAATATTTTTGATGTAAAGAGAGAAAAATGGAAATTAAGCAAAGCACTGAAACTGTTGAAAAACCTCTGGAAGCAAGTGGATAATGTAAATAGCTTTGAGGCTGGACGAGACAGGTGAGGAAAAGTTGGTGGGACAGTCTGTGGAGGTCTGACTTCCACACGAACCCAGTAGGAAGCGTTCCAAACTCGGGACCTAAATCCTCACTAATCTTTATGGCCTGGTGGCAGAGCACAGAATGCCAGGGCTCCGCTCCGCCACTGCGAGCCAGCACTCCTGCAGCAGCAGCCAGCTGAGCTCACGTGGCAAACTGGGATCAGGGAGTTACACCACTACAGCTCAGGTTTAGACCGTCCGTGTGGAGGTGTTTATTAGCAGCTTTGCACAGCATTCTCTTTCTTCCCTCGCTTCCTTTGCTCCTTATTTTGAAAACCTCATGGCTGCACAAGCACTTCAAGTCTCTGGCTGTGTAAGGACCATGTGACTCTTCTGTACTTTGAACTCAGATAAACTTCTTACTGAATGAAGTCATGTGTAAAATGCTTCCAACAGAGATTATTTTGAACCAAGCCGTACTAAGAAATGCAACAGAATTTCAACACTCATATTTCAGCAGCAAGAAAAGAAACCATTCTAGTACACAGTGCAGAGCTTTGAGGGAAAGCACCAGATCCCCCCACATAAACAGAACTACATCTGTGTTAGACTATGGAAGTAGATCGTGGTTTAGTCAATGGAAGGAAAAACAATCATACTTCCACACAATCACACTCCAGAAAAACAGCTTTTGCCTAAGACTGCATTAGTCTTGAATCAAGGCAGGCGGCTTTGCTTCCAAAAGATATCTTCATAAATCACAGAATCCCAAGTTTAAGGCAGTAAAACCAGTAAATGATCACTGAATTCCAAACTGGCCACGCTGGGATGGATCAGTATCTCTGCATATTGAAGAATACCAGATTTCAGCTAATATTTGGATAAAAGAACTGCACGGCCCTCATTACGCCTCTTCTCCCCAGGAGCAGAACATATGTCTTGTCTCCTGGCTAACTTCCAACCTGAGTAATTACATTCTGACCACATCAGTTTCCCCTGTGGTTTTAACTGGATGCAGCATTCCTCTCTGGTTCCTCCTGCAACCATTTATGCCACGTTGTGGAGCACTGTTAAACAGCTACTGCCCTCTGCCCCAGAGATGGCTGCATTTTAGTAGTAAATGAAACCGTTTTCTTAATGATAATTATATCCTTTTTCTCCCCTTCTTGCATTTCTGGAGGGGACAGGGATGTCTTTCATTCCTTAACATATGCTTTGAGTTCCTAATTGTATCCACTCCACAGGATCTTCTGTATCAGGATGATGTCTTCACGCAATTCAATTAGTAGATGAAGACAGTATTTTCCCTACCAGTCTGAAGTGTTAAAGACCTACCCTCAGGTCCACGCAGCGTGTTTAAAATTAAGCATTTCTTAATGGAACAGCCTACAGGCTCGCAAAGGGCTGTGTTGGCAAAGACGAATATTGGAGAAGATACAGGCAAGAGTGGAGAAGATACGGGCAAGATTTCTGCTCAAACATGTGACAAGTAGACAAAGCAAAAGAATATTTTGGATATCTACCTTTTATATAGGGCCACTGGCTATTTTCGTTGGTGTATTCTGTTTAAAGGACAGAGAGCATATATCAGAATGAGGTACACATCACCACACAATGCCGCAGCCCGCCGTGTGTTTCGAAGACCTCAAAGCACTGTACAGTGACTAGTGCCTATGGGAAGTACTGCAGAAAGCACTAAAAAAGCCGTATCAGAAAGAGCTACAGAACCAAACGAGAACCTAGACAGGTAAAATCTTTTTCCCACAAAATTAAGGATTGCAAACACTGAAGTCAAGAATTACCAAAAGAGAGAAGTCGTTTGGAGTACCTGCATTTTTGATTTCCCAGACAAAACCCTGTGAATCCCAAATGTCAGACTTATCTAAACTATAAACTGCAGCATCTACTGCCTCTGCATCAGGATCACTGTGACGGATTAGGCACCTGAAAGCCAGAAGCCACTTAAACATTTTTTCCTGCACAGGATCTAAGTGACACTAAACAGCAGAAATACCAGGAAGAAAGCTATTTGCACCAGCCAATATTTTAACCACTTGGTCAGATTTGTAGACTACTTTGAAGATGACAAATGCTACAGAGCTGTTCAATACTATGAGATCAAGTTGTGCATGGGAACAGAACTTTTTCTGCATGACAGCTGAATGATAAGTGTTCCTGTTAGCTGCTTAATTCACATGTATGTATACATACACACACATCCATATGTACATGCAAACATACATCAGTTAAAAAGATTGTGTAATACATTTGCACTTTTCTTCTGCTTTAGAAGAAATCACATGAAAAAAAGGAAGAAAAAACAACTTCCTGTTTTGTCATAAACCAGAAACAGATCATTCCCAAGAATGCTATGAGTGGTCAGCTTTCTTCCATTTTGATCAATCTGCACTTTTTCTAAAAATCCTTCCTCCTTGCTCCCACAACGAGCTGTTACAGGTTGCTGTGCATGGCAGGCATCCACCATTTGCATCCACAGATGCATTGGGACTCAGCTCCCCAGTCCTCCCTGCTCTCCAGAGCTGGAGCTCCAGCGGGCTCATGGGGATGGCACCAGCAGAGGAGCCAAGGGCTGCGGCAGCTCACACGGAACGCAGTGGGTCCTGCGAGTGCTGTCCCAACTAACCCAGCAAGTAGGGTACTCTGGGATCTGACTGCCAGCCTGTAAGGATTCAACAATATCAGGTAAAAGACTGAAAACTTGCTGGGTATGGATCAGGACAAATCATCCAGCAAATCAAATTTAAAAAAAAAAAAAAGTTTTAGAGGGAGATGTAAAATTCTGGGTCTCCCTAGTGGCATGCCCTTAAACACACTGAAACAGAGCTCAACAAGCACAAAGTGTGACTCGTCTCTGTGTGCAACATTGCCATCATGCGGCCATCCAGCCCCGCTAGCAGGGACAGCGTGAAGGAAAACCTTGTCCTGAATGTGCAGCTTTTTGAAGTGGGCTCTAACAACACGGGCAATCTCCAGGAGAACTGCAGAGGTGGTGGTAACTCTCTCATAATGCCCCTCCACGAGGAGAAACACTCCCTTCTTCATACCTGCTCTTTTTATGTTGGGCAGCAGACACACTTTGCATTTTCTGATACACTCACCTCTGCCATAATTATGTTGCACTTCACAGTCGTCATCATCAAAAATGTACAGAAACATCAAAAATGACAAATGCAGCATTCTTGATGTCAGGAAGCCAATCTTTAGAAGTCATCTGAATGAGAAGAGCACAATGGCCTGGATCAGGAAAGAGCCCCAGCACAGGAAAACAGATGGAAGTTGGCATAGAGTCAGGAGTGGAAAACAAAGCAAATGAATCATTAGTAATTTAAGAAGAAAAAGAAACACTGACAGGGGACAAAACAGTGTGGAATGCAGAAGCGAGCTGTAATAAATAAAATATGCAGATGGAAAAAGTGTACATCGTCAGAAAAGTGGTGACAGAATTCAGCTGAATCTAGGGACGGTGAGTGGCTCAATTAAAGAGGCAGGGAGCACAATTAATCATCTGCCTCAAAAGTTGTTCAGCTACACAAAACTCGTGTCTGCACTAACCTGGAGCCCAGCCCAAGCAAAGTGAGCATGCTTTAGCTTACTCACAGAACAGTCTGGTGCCTGCTGGAATTACAGCCTCAGGGAGAGGCACCAACTTCTTAAGGAAGGGGCAATGCCTTCGTATGTACACCCGGAGCTCTCTGCCCAGCTGGCACAAGAGCCAGAAACACACAGAAGTAAGTGACCTAGAATCAAATTTAGTAACCTATTTGTTAGAACAACATCCATCTTACAGCTGTGAAAGTCTTGTATCAAAGCAGCACTAAAGAAACAATGGAAGCTTTACTAACTTAAAATAGGAAAAGAATATTGACGGGCAAAGAACAGCAGCTTAACCGCCGCAGGTGGCTGGATATAGAAAAGAAAATCCTGTTTGTATTCCTGTCTCCTAGCACTTGGCACCTGTAAACATCCAAAGGAACCCGCCCACTGTCACTCACACAACTGCAGCAAAGTCACCAACTTTGGGAAAGATCCTTCTGCAGCTGAGCTGTCAAAACTACAGCAAGAAGTAGTAACTTTCCTCTTCATCAAGCAACTTGGAAAAGAAAGCTTGCAGTATTCACTGATGTGGAAACTCTGAACCACCTGAAAAAGCCCGTAAAGGAAATAAGATGCTTATCTACCATTACCCTGAGCCAGAGCTGCTGAGATGGTAATTGTAACTTTTTTTTTCTTTGGTTGGTATTTACTTGTTTGTGTTGCCAGATTGCACAAATGTCACCTGCTAACTCCTGAAGAGTAGGGCTGTTTTTACCATACAGCTTCTCCTGTCTAGGGTAAGAGGGCAGAAGCCAAGTAAATATTTTTGTCTTGTGCTCTTAGTGAAAAGGCTGGTTTGCAAAACCTAGAATCGCTTCCAGGCAGCAAGAGAGCTTTCTTCTGTTACCAATCAACTTTCCAATCTGAGCTACAAGTTTCAGTACATTTTTGAAGAGACTATCTGTTATTACTTTTACGTGGAAAACAAAGGATTAAATCGTAATCCTACTTTCATTTTTCATTCGGGACCATCAGCTCTACAGCACATAAACAGGGAGATTTTTAACAGAACATGAATCTAGGAGAGAAAATTTTCCAAGAATATCTGACAAATCAGGGGACTGTGGTAAAGCCGTACTGCTGGCAGACGCAGAGCCAAATCTGTGCTAAGTGTCCCTACCATATCCGGACAGGTGAAGAAGCAAGAGTCCTTTACACAGAGTTTCACAAGGCCTTTGGATTCCCACACAGAACCACAGCAAATCTCCAAACCCAGCATCTGCTCTTCTACGAACTGAGGAGCTCCTCCGGCGCAGTACTCCAAAAAGGCCACGCCACAGGCTGTGCTGAGCAGGACACCCACCCAGAGTCCATGTTGTTTGAGGCAAATGGCTATCTGGATTCGGTGACGCACGCCTACGGAAACATCGGCTGTGTCATCCTCTACTCAAATTACTCCCCTTGTAACGAGGCTTACCACTGCTGCATAAGCAAAATCTACAACTTCTTGCTGAAGTACCCAGGAGTCACACTCTGCCTCTACTTCTCCCAGCCTTACCACATCGAGGACAGCTTCCCCACGGCCGCGTGGAACCGCCAGGCCCTGCGCAGCCTCGCCAGCCTGCGGCCTCAGGTGACCCTGCGCCTGCTGCCCGCGGGGACACAGTGTCACCTCCTCTCCAGCTTCGTCTGCGGTCTCCCAGGATCAACGCGTCCAGCTCTGCCGACAGGAACCTTAACAGACCAACAGAATCCACATAACAACTTAACAGGAGTGAAAGCATACTTGAGGAAAGCATTTCCACAGGCAGTGAGGGGAAAGCCTGCTGAGCAGCAAAACCTGAAGACCTTTTCTTTTTCTCACCCTGCCTTCCAGCAGCCCACACAAGTGACAAGGGGCAGCCTGCCACCTCTGGGGTCTCAAAGCCACTGGGTGCTCTTCCCAGGCTTGTCTCTGCCCTCTCAGAGGGAACGTCTCTACCCCAGACCTAAAAATATTGTAAGGCATTTAAAAATGCCAAAGGAGTTATTCAGTGCAACTTGTAATTCTGAAACGTTTCCTACCAGCAGGCACCTGCAAGGAAGATGACACAATTCAAACCACCTTCAGGTTGTAAAACCAAGATCACAGACGGCAAAAAAAACACTCTGAAGGCCGGTGATCCAGACACACCACAGGGGTGTTCCAGAGCCACGGAGATGCGGCACTGAGGGCTCAGTGGGCTGCCACTCCTGTGAAGAGGAACTTCACAAAGTTGTGCCATTTTCTAGCCACTAAACAAAAATCTAATACAATAAAATACGTAACACAGATCTACAAAGTCCAAAAATGTCTTACAGAGGGGAATCAGCGCAAAAGGGCAGAGCGCGGGCCGGGCCCCGCTCTCCTCACGGCTGAGGCGGCGCCGTAACCATGGCAACCGCGCGCCGGCAGCGCGAAGCGGGCACTGGGGCCGACCAATGGCCGCGCGCCTCTCCCCCTGGCACTCCATCGCGCCGCTGGCGGAGCGCGCCTGCGCAGAGCGGCGGGGCGGGCAGGGCGGCGGCAGGGAGCGGCGGCGGCGGCCATGGCCAAGCACACGGTGTCGTCGGCCCGCTTCCGCCGGGTGGATGTGGACGAGTACGACGAGAACAAGTTCGTGGACGAGGAGGACGGAGGCGACGGGCAAGCGGGGCCCGATGAGGGCGAGGTGGATTCGTGCCTCAGGCAATATCCTTCCGGAAATAGAGCGGGCGGGCCGGGGCCGCGCTGCCGGGAGCGGGCGGGGGACGAGGGGGTCTGACAGGAGCGGGGCCGC
>WBMW01001713.1:387528-454077 GCA_013396635.1 Penelope pileata
CCGCCCCTCACGGCCGGAGCTGCGGCCCCAGGGGCGTTCTGCGGGGTGGGAGCCCTCAGCGCGGTGCTCCCGTCCCCAGCCGAGCTGCTGCCCGCCCCTTAACCGCCCGCACAGGGAACATGATGGCTGCTCTGCAGGCGGCCCTGAAGAACCCTCCCATCAACACGAAGAACCAGGCCGTAAAGGTGAGGTCACCGCTCCTCCAGCAGTGCCTTCCTGCTGCCGTAACCCCAGCCGGGAAGCCTGGCTGTGGGATATCCCCATGCCAAACCATCCACTGTCTCTGCTGTTTTGATCTTGTTCTGACAGCAGCAGCTCAGATGTCACCTCTCTGTGCGCCTTCAGCATGGGGCTGAGGGCTCTTCCCCATGTCAGCTTCCCTGGGTGAGTGCACAGAATGACAGCTTGGGGTGGAAGGGACCTCAGAGCCCCCCAACCCCAATGCCATGGGCTGGGTGCCCCCCAGCTCAGGCTGCCCAGGGCCCACCCATGGCCTTGAGCACCTGGTGGATGGGCACCCACACAACCGTGATTGGCGCTGAATGGCTGCGGAACCACAGCTGCAGTCACTGCTGACTGACGGAACTCTGCTACCACAGCCAGCCCTGCACCTACAAAAAAGGAAGAACTGCTGGTTATTGCATCCAATCAAAATTAAGCTGTTAAAACCTCGGAAATTGCGAGCACTCCCCCTCTGACAGGACACAGGAGCATGCTGTGTGCTTCTGAATCTCCCCAGAATAAACCTTGAGCAGCTCACGCCTGCAGCAGTGAGAGGAACAGGCAGATGGGAGGAGGAGCAGCCCAGATGCTGAGCAGAGCTCTGTCCTGCCTGCTTGAGGAGAGCCCCACGGCTGTGATGCTGTGCTGCTCCGACACCAGGCTGTCCTAAGCAGGCCCCTGGGGGAGGTTTTCACATAACCCCTTCCTTTTCCTGAGGGGTTTCACAGAGAACCAGCTGGTGGTTGTTGCAGGTGCTGCTGTCTAAAAGAGTGACCAGCTTTGTCTCCGCATGAGTGCTTTGTTTCCACTGAATCTGTACTGATGTATTTGAGAATACAGTGTGAAGGCAGTGGAATTGGAGAAGACAGAGCAGCTGAATTTTCATGTTTGGTTTCAGTTTCGGTTGTCCTTGTGGAACTTAAGCTTTCCTCATAGCTCTTCACGTGAGAAGTCTCACTAAATCATGGCTATGGGACTTGAGATCAAATAAGAAAACTAAATATCCATAGTGTCTGCTGGAGGAAGCTGCTAAAGCATTTGTATCATGGAATTATTCAAAAGTCAACAAATGTGAGACCTTTTTTCCTTCATCCTCCCTCAGTGATGGATGAGCAGGAAGAGCTGCTTTTTGCTGATTACGTGGCTAATCTGCAGCTGTAATCATGCCACACAAATTCCTGAGCCTGAAATGACATCCAGACCAACTTGCAAATGGTTATTAATGCAGAATATTGTTAATGCTGCCAGCTTGCATCCTGTGTGCCTGGGACAGAAGATGATCTGAAAATGTGTGGCTTCCAGCAGTCACCTCTTCCAGGCTGGCCGATGCCATTTCCATGGCATTTTCCATGTCTCATTAACAGGGCAAGGGAATGAGAAGGACTCTGTTGACAGGGGAGGTCAGTCAAGTACTTAATCCTGATAATTTTTTTGGAACTTGTCAGACCTTGATTTTCAATATGCAGATTAGTATGTAGCCCTAATCACATTTGTTGCAAATTGCAACAGGCAGGCAGAAAAATATAGACCAGAGCAAACTCATTGAACTCTCTTTTTGCTATTTAGCATTGAGAGGCAGAATCTGTTACACCCGAATATCACAAGCTTTGTGTACAAACTGCTCTATTCAAATGCATTTTAGAATTGTTAAAGAGGAAAAAAAATCTACTTGTTTAAATATCTCTGTCTTTCTTACCTGTTGACAGGATCGTGCAGAAAGTATTGTCCTGAAGGTCCTCATCTCTTTCAAAGCCAACGACATTGAGAAGGCGGTGCAGTCGCTGGATAAGAACGGCGTCGATCTGCTAATGAAGTACATCTACAAAGGCTTTGAGAGCCCCTCTGACAACAGCAGTGCTGTGCTGCTGCAGTGGCATGAGAAGGTGCGTATGTAGGATGTGCTTTTCCTCTGGGTTTGTGGTAGCAGGTTCTTGGGTCCCGGGCTTGCTCACAGAGCCTGGGAATAGTATCCTTTCTGCCTGGTAAAACCAAAACAGAATCATAGAACGCTTTGAGTTCAAAGGGACCGTTAAAGGCCATCTGGTCCAACTCCCCTGCAATGCACAGGGACATCCACGGCTCCGTCAGGGTGCTGAGAGGCCCCCAGCCTGACCTGAGTGTCTCCAGGGGTGGGGCATCCACTACTTCTCTGGGCACCCTGTGCTCGTTGTCTCTCTGGATGGCATCGTGTCCCTCAGGTGAGTCAATAGCACCACACAGCGTGGTGTCATCTGCAAACTTGCTGAGGGTACACTCGATCCCACTGTCGATGTCGCTGATGAAGATATTGAAGAGCATCAGTCCCAGCACTGACCCCTGAGGGACACCACTCATTGATCTCCATCCGCACACTGCGCCATTGACCACCACCCTCTGGGTACAGTCCTGCAGCCGGTTCCTCATCCATCCAACAGTCCACCCATAAATCCATATCTTTCCAATTTAGAGAGAAGGGTATTGTTGGGGACCATGTCAAAGGCCTTACTGAAGTCCGGGTAGTCCAGACACCAGTGGCTCTTCCCTTGTCCATTGATGCAGCTACACCATCATAGAAGGCCGTGAGGTTGGTCAGGCGGGACTTGCCGTGCTGGTTGTCCTGTGTCACCTCCCTCTCTTCCGTGTGACTTAGCGTAGCTGCCAGGAGGATTTGTTCTATCATCTTTCCCAGCACAGAGGTGAGGCTGACAGCTCAGTAGTTCTCTGGGTTGTCCTTTCTACACTTTTTTAAAAAGTGAGTGTGACATTGCCCAGTCACGAGGGACTTCATCTGAACACCATGACTTTTCAGTTATCAATGGGAGTGGCTTGGCAACTCCATCAGCCAATTCCCTCAGGACTTGACCCTGGGAAGACAAGTCAGGCTTGTAGATGTTCAGGTTCCTCAGGTGATCACAAACCTGATCTTCACTCACAGTGGGAGGGACATTGCTCCCCTAGTGCCCTCCTTCCAACCCATCGGTTTGAGGGTTGTGTGAAGAGCAGTTGCCAGAGAATACTGAGGCAAAAAAGTTGTTGAGTACCTCAGCCTTCTCCTTGTGCATTGTTACCAGCCTGCCTGTATTGCTCACTAGGGGGGTACACCCTCTTGGACTTCCCTTTTCTGGTTGAGGTACCTGTGGAAGCCTTTCTTGTTCTTGGACATTGCCAAGTCTAGTTCTGTTTGGACCTTGGCTTTCCTGACCCCATCCCTACACAGCCTAGCAGCATCCCTATGCTCTTCCCATGGTACCTGTCCCTGCTTTCCCTGCCTGTGCATTTTCTTCTTGCTCTCCAGTTTGACCAGCAGGCTCAGCCATGCCAGTCTCCTGGTGCCTTTTCCTGACTTCCTGCATCTGGGAATGGAGAGCTCTTGTGCCTTGGGGAAAGCTTCCTTAAAGATCTGCCAGCTCTGCTCCTCACCCTTGTTCATGAGGACAGTTTCCCAGGGGGTTTTGTCAACTAACTCCTTGAAGAGCTGGAAGCTGGCTATCCTAAAATTTAGCATCCTGGTTCTACTCTTTGTCTGCCCCATATCCCTCAGGAGTGTGAACTCCACCATTGCATGGTCACTACAGCGCAGGCAGCCTCCAATCCTGATGTCACTGATGAGTTCATCTGCACTGGTGAGCAACAGGTCCAGTGTGGCATCCCCCCTGGTGGGGCCGTCTGTTACTTGGCAGGAAGTTATCCTCTCTGTGTTCCAGGAGCCTCCTGGATTGCCTCCAGCTTGCTGCGCTGCTTGTCCAGCAGATGTCTGGGTGGCTCAATTCCCCCAGCAGCTGTTGGTAGCCACAATGTGCCTGAGCCAAAAGCTGTGTTTCACACAGTGAGGAGGGTGCTGTCCTGTACAGTCAGAGTTGCATTGTTCTTCCTCATTCTTCTGATTCCTTGGGTAAAGATTCTGCATTTAAAGTTTGAGTCCTCGCTAGACTGAGGCAAAAAAAAATAGTTGAACCTAGTGATTCAAGCAGATGAAAGTAGAAGTTCCTTCCTAGAGGGAAACAAAATTTGCAACTTAGTTTTGCAGGGAAATAAAAGCTTATTAATCAGCTCTCTCTAAAATGAATGTAGTTATGTTTCCCTGCCACCCTGGGTGCTAAGTGTTTTGTGCTTGATGTGAGCTGCTGGAACACGCTTACTTGAATACGATGGGGAAGCCTTTCCTGGCAGCCACCTTGACTTGCTGCTCATTGCCACCTTTCTCTCCTCAGGCACTGGCTGCTGGCGGAGTAGGGTCCATCGTCCGTGTGTTGACTGCCAGGAAAACGGTTTAACTCCAGCAGCGATGGCTGTCTGCTCTCTGTGGCATGGGAAGTGCTGGTGCAAAACCCAACCGAATGCCATTGCTGCCCTGTGGGCAGCGTCTGTCTCTCAGCTTGCCTTCTTGCTGCTTCTTTCATACCTGACAAGTAATGCATATCATGATCTCTTTTTGTTAAACTCTGGAAAATTATGAAGGTGCAATTTCATTTCTAACAGGAATATTTGGTACTCGAGCATTTCAGTGACACCTATGGCTACAAATACACGTTTAGGATGATTTGCATTTGTGTATAATTATTTGGACCTGACTTTCCAAGCAAATGCTGAGGGACGTCGGGCAGTGTCTTAATTCTTTTTGCTAGCCAAGCAGTGTTTTGATGTTAGATGATAAATATTTGAGAAGTGGGGCAGCTATTAATGTAGGTAACGGGACCATGTTTCCTTTGGCCAACCTCTGAACCTACAGCAGTGACGAGGACAGAAAGCAGCAGCTCCGCTCTGACCGATCATCATTCCAGTAAGCAGAGTACTTTCCTTAAACTCACACCTCGTGGCCTGTCCTGATGTCCTGCGATCAGTCAAAGGCCGGGTCCACGGCAGGAGATCACAACAGGGTGAAGCTGTCCGTCCTGCACGTTGTATGCTGGAATTGAAAGGTCCGTTCACACTGGAGCCCAGTCCAGTGAACTCTCTATTTTGGGGAGTAAAGATCCTAAACAGGAGGAGAAAAAAAAGGAGCTTTCACACAACAAATCACCTTTCAGCAACTTGAAAGTGATTTGGTTTTCTCAAGCACAACATAGTATCTGCCTGTGGTAATTGAGAAATGCATACTGCCATCCTTGCAAAGCTCCTATGTGTTGTTTTCTAGATGCAGTCTTAAGGAATGCCAGACTGTTCTCATTCCTGTTGTACCCCTGTGCATTGGCTAGTGGGCGAATTAAGTTCCAAAATAAAGAGGAATATTTTAAAAAAGAATTAAGCAAGCCCCGGGCATCCCAGACCACAGATCTCCACTGAACGTTAGGGCCAGGACTGAAATACATGTGTTTTACATTCACCATTTTACAGCAGTTCAGTTGTGTAAAACTGTTGGGGAACTTGTGAAATCTTTGCTGTTTTTTGATATCTGCTTTTTTTGTAATAATATTAAAGACCGGAGAAATAAATTGTCACTGAATATTTACTTGGAGTCTGAAATCTCTTGAAGTTAACCCATTTTTAATTCAGCAGGGTCAGTGTGTGCTGTGAAACTCATCATCTCATGGCTGAGGTTGTGTTTGTCTCTCTGCTTGCCCCATCTCCAAGAGGTTAAGCATGTAATCGTGGGTTTTTGCAATAACTGAAGCAGAGATACAGTCCCGGGCTTGTCCGGTGGGTGGGATGGCTGGGTGTGTGTGTATGTCGTCACTACTGGTATGCGTACAGATAGGAACCAGTGCGGTTATTCTTCAAATGTCTGGTGCCCTGTCTTTTTCCCACTTAGCTTCCTTGTTCATGCACAACACAAGGAGGCACTGGGCACACAGTGGAAGACCCGGCCCTGCTGCAAGGGCTACAGAAGATGTCCAGGTTTCACCTGTGCGTGCAGAAGCCTTCTGGCCTCATGCAGGAACAGCCCTGTCCTTAAGCCCTCTGAGACTTCAGTTTCTCTGATTCCTCCCATTAGTCCAAATCTGGTTAAGATACCAATCAATCCTTAATAAAAAAAAAAAATCACAAAACAACAGCAAAAGCCCAAGACCCACAACAATAAAATGTGATGTCAGGTAAGTGAAAACTTCTCAAAACCAACCGATGTCGAAGCAGGCCAGCTGCCTCTAGGTGGCGTTGGATAAACAAAGGCAGCAAAGAAGCGATCTTAAGGTTTCCCTGATTCTCCTCAGAGGATGCCATGAAGTATTTAGGAGCATTTGTAACAAAATGTGTGCATCTTCCACCTGCGTGTTAAGAGATGTGCCAGAAGAGAGGGTGGCTGCAGACGCACTGCATGGAGGCGGGGGTGCAGGACTTGCACAAGGCCCCTCTTCTGACTGCTGTTAGCTGGAGTGGGAGGAGGCAGCTCACTCAGGAGCACGCTGTGCTCGCGTCACGGCGAGGTGAGTCATGCCGGCCTTGCTCACCCATCTGGTGCTGGCCGCCTCCGGATGAGTCCAGGGCAGCGTTCCACACAGCTCACACCCCCGTGTCCCTGGAGATGCAGGCCCGTGGGACAGGCGGCCGTGCTGAGCTGTGCAGCGGTGCTGCAGCCCTGAAGGGAAAGCAGAGCTGAGAGCAGCGAGTGCTTCCAGCATAGCCCAAATCTGGCATCGCCTTACCGAGACCTCCAGCAGCGCAGCCCAGGGAAAAAGCCAGCCCATAAGGTGGAGAGATGGCACCGAGGGGACTGTGCCAAGGGATGATCATCTCGTTTTAGACATTATTCCAGGTGTTGGAAACCTAAAGACAGACAGGGGAGAAAAATCCCTACTGTGAGAAGGAAATCCACAATGAAAGACACTGTGTGCAGATGAGACCTGCTCCAAGGGGAACAGCACTTGCAGAGCTCTCCTAGGAAGGCTCCATGCTCCCAAGCTATGTCTGCAAACTTCCCACCGCTGCCCTCAGCTTTGGCTGAAGTGCACAGTGGTGGCACCTTTCTGCTGCGTCCTGCTTTTGTAGTGGCCAAGGGCATTAGGAGGGCTCGTTTTCTCTCCAGAAATGATAACAAACCCATGCGCTTCGCTGCTGTGCAAACTTCAACGTGGCCACAGCACTCTGGCTGGATTTCAGACATTCCTGTGCTGTTCTCACCATCTCATGGTGAGCTGCCTTCGTGTGGGGCTCCGAGAAACTTGCCTGGGAGATGTCACCATCCACATCACTCTTCCTCTTGGACAAGAGACAAGTTTCTTCTTCCACTAAACTGAGTTGGTAACAGAAAGGGGAAGAAGAGACTTGCTCTGTTACTAGAAAGGTTGTTCTTAGCTTTGAAACTGGAAGTTGTGTGTTATGTGAAAAAAAAATGAGGAGCAGCAGCTGCCATGTGCACTTGCTGTGCCTGCATCTTTCAGATCTCATTTTTCCGCAAAACGCAAAATGGCACTTACTTGGGGGGGGTCTCACATCCTCCCCCTGCTCCCCCGGCACCGGCTCCGGGATCAACCTGACCTACCTGAGCACTGAGGCTGACAACCAAACCTGCAGGAAACCGCTCCGACACAAGGTGAACCATTTCCCACTGGATGGCAGTTCCCAGTCCTGGGACTAACGTGATGGGAGAGCAAAAGCAGAGCCCTGCAGCAGCTGTTAGGATGGTGTAACAGGAGCCTGGAAGTCCACTCCTCACTGTGCCAGCGTCTGCCCCACAGAACTCAGTGGCAGCAGGACAACATCGGGCAGGGAAATGGAGCCAAGAGAAGAGAAAATGAGTTGTGTGAGAGGTCACGGGCCAGGAAAAGTCAGATCTGCCACACCCCAACATGGTGTGTGCTGCAATTCAAGGCAAAACCTTCAACCACAGAGTGCATGCTCTTCCCACTGTCTAAAGCAGGCATGTCCAGCCTGTGGCCTGGGACAGCTAGGAATCAGCCCTGCCCCCTGCCCCCTTGCCATCATGGCAGCCACTCCTCCCCACTGAGCAGCCCAGCCCGGCCCCAGGCATGCATCCATCACTCAGCAACAACCAAACCATCAGCCCCAAACAAGTCCTCTTAGAGAATCATAGAATCATCATGGTGGAAAAGACCCCTGAGATGACGAAGTCCAACCCCAACCCATCCCCACCATGCCCACTGAGCCATGTTCCTCAGTGCCACACCTCCACAGTTCTGGAACACCTCCAGGGACAGTGACTCGACCATCTCCCTGAGCTGTCCCCCAGGTGCAGACTGGGACCCAGCTGTGCCAGTGAGCTCTTTTGGAGAAGAAATTTTTCCTCATACCCAACCTGAACCTCCTCTGGTGCAACCTAAGGTCTCTTGTACCATCACAGTTACCTGGGAGGAGAGGCCAACTTCACTCAAGGCAGCCCAGGCAAGCCAAAAGGTTGGATGTCCATGGTCCAAAGCCTGCAGAGAAGCCTTCTCAGAGGGTGTTCCCGTCGTTCTCCTTTATCACTTTGGCTGGTTGCATTTCTGTCTGCTTTTCTGGAGGTTGAAGCCTGCTCTGTGCTGTTTATGGTGGCTGTACAAAACCCACGGGAGCTGCCTGGGCCCAGAGGGACACTGAGGGCAGGTTTGGTTAATAGAATTATAGAATTGTTCCAGTTGGAAGGGACCTGTAAAGGGCATCTGGTCCCACTCCCTGCAGTGCACAGGGACACCCACAGCTCCATCAGGGTGCTCAGAGCCCCCCAGCCTGACCTGAGTGTCCGCAGGGATGAGCACCCCGAGCTTCAGCAGCAGCAGAGAACAGGGGTTCAGGAAGGTGCTCTCACACACTTAAAAAACAGGCCCTGTTCTTCAGCAGATCAGGTTTTGTCTGAGCAGAATTCAAACAGAAATCTTCTTTGCCACTTCCCTCCTGTTGTTGGTGTTATCTAGGCTGTAGGGAAGCCTGAGCAAACACAAGGGCAAAGTCTTGCACACATACATACATCAGACTCTTATGAAATAGGTATGGTGAGGAGGGTTTAGCCCTGCAGCTGGGGCTCAGCTGGGCCCCAGCCCAGCCCCCACAGCCCACCCTTGGGCTGCAGCACTCACCACACAGCTTTGCAAGCCCAAGCCCAACCCAATAAACCGCGCTGCTGCCTTCACCCTCATGCAAAGCCCCAAGAAGCAAAACCCGAGGAGGACGCAGCGCGGTGCAGGCCAAGCCCAAGGTGGAGGCACGCTGCAGCGGGGCAGCCCCTGCTCCACTTCCCCATCTTGGGCCACGCTGCTCTGACGCCTGTGAGGCCACTTCCTGGTGGGTTTGCAACGCAACACGGGCTGTGGGAAGGCAGAAGTGCAGCCGGGAGGGGCTGGGCGAGGAAGACGGGCACAGCAGGAAGGCTCAGGCAGAAGGCAGGCCCCCGACACCGCCAGACACCCCGCGTCCCGCCTGCTCCGTGCCATGTCACTAGTGGAGACGATCCGGCTGTGGCAAGAGGGGGTGTGTGCGGCAGATGGCAAGGACTGGGAGGGAGCTCTGGATGCCTTCACAGCTGTCCAGAACCCCCCGGCCAAAATCTGCTTCAACATCGGCTGCATCCACCTTGTGCTGGGGCAGCTGGCTGAGGCGGAGGAGGTAAGGCACAGCCCGGTGGCACCGCCCCCGTGCTGCAGGGACACTACACCCAGCTCAGGCCCATTGAGCAAAGCAGGCAGTGCTGCTCTGTGCCCCATTTTTCCTTGCAGACCTTCCCTTCTTACCCCTCTTGTTGCTCCTCCCCATGCAGGCGTTCACCCGGAGCATCAGCTGTGACAAGCACCTGGCCGTGGCCTACTTCCAGCGGGGAACCGTCTTCTACAAGAGACACAAGTGAGTGCATGGCTTCAGCACTTCAGTCTTGCAACCTGTGGGGCTGTTGGCCCTGCAGCAGGGCCTGAGCCCAGAGGTGAAGCAGCCTCGGGAGGCAGGGGACACCTTGCCTCCCCTCAGGGTGCCTGGGAACACCGCAAGGTGAGGAGGCACCCAGCCAGACTTGGCCAAGCCAATGTAAAGGCCCATGAGTGCTCGCGTGGGGTATCAGAGCTTCACTGTGAGAAGGGGAAGCCCTCCCACGTTACCTTGTCCTCACCTTCCCAGCCACGAAATGGCCGTCAGGGATTTCAAGGAGGCGCTGGCCCAGCTGCGAGGCAACCAGCTCATCGACTACAAGATCCTGGGGCTGCGGTACAGGCTCTTCGCCTGCGAGGTGAGAAAGGACAGATGGCATTTCGGCCCTGTTCACTGGCTCAACAAAATTAAGGGGAAAGACACCCAATGACTCTTCATGCCTTGCAAAAAAGTGGCCAAAAATGCCACTAAAAGCTCATTTCCTCGTTCCCATCCCTCTGCAGATACTTTACAACATCGCGCTGGTATACGCCACGATGGAAGACTGGAAGAAAGCTGAGGAGCACCTGACGCTGGCAATGAGCTCGAAGAGCGAGCCCCAGCACAACAAGATCGACAGGGCGATGGAAGCCATCCTGGTGAGGAGCAGCAGGTCTCACAGCACAGCGCTTGCCCATAGCAGGGAAACCTCCCTTTAGCTGGAGCTTTAGCCAAGCAGGAGGGAACGCAGATGGCCCTACAAGACATGGGGGCTGTGCTGATGGGGACTGGTGGGAAGGGCTTTCAGGCACCATGATGGGAAGAACTGGCTAGGCAGACCATGTAAGGGCTGGGAGGGACTGTCAGGGTGAAGGCTGAGCTTGACAGAGGAGGATGGTGGCAGTGAGTCCTTCCTCTCACCTCTGAAGACCACGATGTTTTCTTGGTGCTACAGAAGCAGAAGCTCTTTGAGCCGGTGGCGATTCCCATGGGGAAGCTGTTTCGGCCAAACGAAAAGCAAGTGGCTCAGCTGGAGAAGAAGGACTACCTGGGAAAAGCCACGGTAAGGAAGGAGCACCTTACTAACTCAACCAAGTCTGCAGGCTGAAGAGAGCTGCAGACCTCAGTCACCAGGTGCAGAGCTGGTGCCTGCTGAGCACGGGGACACGAAGCCAGCCTGTACCTGGGGGACGCTGCAGGCACCAGGACTGTGCGGGAAGAGAGGAGTTAGGCGTGCAGAAATACACTCCTATGGGTGCAGCTCAGCACGGCCCATTTTCAGTTTCCTTAGCAAGAGGCGAGGGATGGTCGCTCAGCGATGAGCTGGGAGGTCCTACTGGAGCCTTGAGCTGAGCTCGGAGCAAGAGTTTGGCTTGGATGACAGCAAAGGAGCAGGGTGGATGTCAGAGACCAGAGGTCTAAGAGAAGCTATGAGCATCCAATCACTGCATGTGTTCCTTTGGCTGTAGGTGGTGGCATCCGTGGTGGACAAGGACGATTTTTCAGGATTTGCTCCACTCCAGCCGCAGGTGAGGTGCTGACCGCCCACAGCACGGGGTGTGCGGGGAGCTCTGGGCACAGCTGGGTGGGGGACGTCCGGGTGGCGGTGGTGAGCCAGGAGCAGCATCACCACCCTGAGCTTCCTGCTATGGCCACACGGGGAGGAAGCTGCCCTCACGTCCCAGCCGCTTTCTTCTTCACCAGAAGGCGCAGCCCACACCCACCCACAGCCGGCCGAGGTCACGCTGGCTGTCATGGGGACGCGGTGCCCTGCTCACACACCCTGCCCCGGCCGTGGGATGGGGCCCTGGGCTGAGCTCACGGTGTGTGGGCAGGAGGGCACTGTGCCAGCAGTGGGGGGTTATAGCAGTGGGACGATGCACGGAAGCATGACTTGCTGTTTGCACCGTCTGACCTCCAGTCCGTGGTCCCAACCATCTGTGAGTGCAGCAGCCCAGGAACATGAATGAGAACAGGATCGTGTCTCTGGCAATCATGGGGGGAGGATTTGGAAACTGCTCCCATGGAGGAGCAGAGCGATGAGCTGACACCAACGAAGGGAGGAAGGATCCACGCGGGGATGACAACGAGCACGGGACAAGGCTGCAGGGCATTTCTGCTAAGCCACCACAGTCCTCCAGATCACAGGCAACTTTCTTTCTGTCTTTCTGTTCACAGGCCTCTGGTCCTCCACCCAGGCCCAAGACACCAGAAATCCTCAGGTAGGTTGGAGGAAAGGTGGGGAAGTGTTGGCAGCACTGCTAACCTCCCCAGCCCCATCCTGCACCACCGTGCTGAGCTCCCAGCCAGCCCCAGAACCAACGGGGGAAGGGGGCAGAGAGGTCCCCTAGGAGGCAGAACAGCGGCACTACCTCCCTCCTGACATGGCCATGGCTGCCGTTCCCAGGGCCCTGGAAGGGGAGCCGCACCGCGTGCTGTACGAGTTCATCCCTGAGACCCCTGAGGAGCTGCAGGTCCTGCCAGGAAACATTGTCTTCGTCCTGAAGAAAGAGAAGGACAACTGGGCCACGGTGATGTTCAATGGGAAGGTATGGGGCCTGCCTGGCGCAAAGGGGGGCAAGGGGGCTGACCCCCAAGGGTCCTGCAGAGGCAACAACAGGGCTCCCTTGATTTCCCTGCTCATATCTGAGGACTATGGGCTGACAGAGGCAAGCTCCTGGTGTCCTGCTCCTGGCGTTCCTACCAGGCAGGGGCCCAGGTGCGCTGCTCCACCTGCACGACCACATGTGCCCAAGGCAACTGAGCTGCCCACCTTGGGGACCACCCAGAAACGTTCCCTTATCTTCAATCTCCTGGATGATGGAATCATCATCTCCAGATGATCCAAGGCCCTTCACATGTTCACAACATGGCTCAGGGCCACAAGATTCAGCAAAACCCATCCACCATGCAGCAGCTAACCCTCGAGTTCCAGGGATGAGCTCAGTCACTTCCCACCAAGTGCTCCTCCCTTGTCTCTTCCGCTGCAGAAAGGGATCGTCCCCTGCAACTTCCTCGAGCCCATGGAGCTCCAGCACAAGCTGCACGTCCAGGTAAGGAGCCAGGAGAAGCTGGTCACCCAGCACCTACCGTAGCCAAACCCACACCTGCAGATCCCTCTCCCTTACAACACTGGGGGCTTCTTCTGGCCCACGGCCATCTCAGCACAAGCTCAGAGCCTGCAGCATCCGTGCAGACACCGCACTGATGGCCCCCGGGAGGGAGGCAGTGATGCTGGGGAGGTGAAGGGGCAGCAAATTCCCCCTGCCCGGGGCAAAACCCCAAACAGACTTGGGGAAAACAGCCAGGGACGTGCTCGGCACACTGCCTCCTGCATGGTTTGCTGTCACTGAGCTGCTCAGTTCCACCCCAAAAGGATGAGTGGTAGGCAGAGCTCAGCCCCACGACCCTGCCTCGGGGAGCTGGAGGGGTCCCCAGGGCAGCGGCACCCAGGGACGCTGTTGCCAGCATTGTCCTCATCCCACCTGCACAGGACGAAATCCCTCTGGAACCCGAGATCCCCGAGCCACCCAGCGGCACTGCCCCAAAGCCCCGGCGGCCGGCACCAGGTGAGTGCGTGGAGCAGGGGACAGGGGCCTGGGGACAGCCCTGGGGACAGCTTCCTCTGTGCTGTGCCCTGTGGAGGAGCAGGGCTGGGGGCCATCGCCATCTGTTCTGGAGGGATGCACCAAAGGATGGGGAGGCATTAAAGCAGAAGGCAATGCTGCAACTGCAGTACTGGAAATGGAGCAAAATAGAGCTTGTGGTGCCCTTAATTAACACAGCAGCTAATGGCGAAAAGGGCCTGGGGATAGGAACAGGGCAAGCATCCATTTGGGCGAGCACAGCTGGCTGCAGGGTGCTGCTGCAGGTGGGCAGGGGTGTATAAAAGGGCTGAGGGGCTCTGGAAGCACACTGACACCCGCAGCAGCACTGCCTGCCCTGTTCCTCTTGCTGAGCCACCTTTTCCTTTCCCCTCAGACTATGTTCCTGTGACCTCAGCGCAGCCCAGGGAAGCTGCTAAGGTGGGCACTGCGGGAAGGTAACCCCGGGTCCGCGGTACAGCAGCACCCACTGCACAGTGAGAGGGGCTGCACGCTCTGCAGGCACTGCAGCCCCGGGGCTGCTCAGCTCCTCATCCCTCGGGAACCTCTCCAAAGCACGGCACGGGGTCTTGACGCCAGCAGGAGGTCAGGGCAGCTGCTGTATTTTGGGAGGTCTCGTCCAGGAGAAGCAGCAATCTCAGCCGACAACAGAAATGGAGGGGATGGGAGGGGGCACAGCCCAAGTTCTGTTCCCAGGAAGCCATTCCGTGGCCACCAGAGGCCCAGTGCATGACTGCGCTGGCTGCCAGCCAAACCCAGGGCAACCACACATCAACATGGCTGTGGTGGCTGGGTCTAGGAGCGTTACAGACTGCCAGCATTAAGTGAGCTGGTTCCTGAGCTCAGCTGTCACGCGGGTGACAGCAGCTTCGTGTCCCCGTCCCTCTCCTTGCCCATAGCAAGGTGAGGAGAAGCCTGACAGTCCCCTTCCCCACCTGCAGGACACCGCAGCTGCCAGCCCCGAGCCCCACGTTCTCAAGGTGCATTACAAATACACCGTTGCCATGCGGGTGGAGCCAGGCGCGTCCTACAGTGAGCTCCTGGGCCTGGTCTGCCAGAAGCTGGAGCTGCAGCCGGAGCACACCGTGCTGAGGTGAGCGCTGCCCGCCCCACCAGCCCGGAGCTCGCGGGCCCCCCTTACCCACATCCTCTGCGTGCAGGTACAAGTCTGCAGATAGCGGAGAGCTGGTGACCCTGAGCACGGAGAAGCTGGAGGCAGCCTGGAGCCATGGCAAGGACAAGTGCCTGACGGTGTGGTGTGACTGCACAGAGGTCAGTGATGGTGGCAGCCAGCCCTTCTGCTGGGGCTACAAGGGGCCGGTCAGCAGGGGCTGGGGCCAAGCAGAGCTCACCTGTCGTGTTCTGGCACAAAGGAAAAGCCACAGGTGTCTTCACCAGCTGATTTCCTGCCCTAGGGAGAGGGATTTTTACCTGACAGCAAACCAGAGGAGCCACAGAAGGCAACGCCAGAGGAGCCGGGGCTGCCGCACGTGGTAGCGCAGTACAGCTACGAAGCCACCCAGCCCGAAGACCTGGAGTTCCAGGCAGGAGACGTGATACATGTTTTATCCAGAGGTAACCGTGCTCCCGTGCCCGCAGGGACCTTCCAAGCCCTACTGACAGCGTGGGCCCGACTGAGATGCCAACCACCCTGTGCTGCCTCTGCCATCCCCGCCTGCTGCTGCAAGCTTCTGCAGCCCTCAGTGTTCACGTGCAGGCAGCCAGTGACTGAGGAAAGGCAGCGACACAGTCTTTACTACTCACAGGGTTATCTCCCTACAAAGACCACACGGTTTCTAGCAGAACGTCCTTCCCTGTTCTGTTTTCTCATTGTAAAACATGAAAACCTGCTGCATTTCCAGGCACATCCTTTCATCTTTTCACCAACTTCGCTGCTGCATCTTCAAAAACCCCAAGGTCTCTCTATTGATCAGCTCTTCCCACCTTACATGAAAGTGGATTTTCTTACTTCACCAGCCTTGGTGTCTACCTTTCCTCCACACACCTCCTCCCTGTCTCTGGGCACCTCCCCACCAAGCTCTCCCGGGGCTATTCATCTGCAGCCGATCCTAAAATGGTGATCCTGGGCCTGTCTGTAGCACGTGAAGGCCATCATGCCCCTGCACATCCCCAGGGTGACAAAAACTCTGTCAATTTTCTCTTCCAGTGAATGAAGACTGGTTGGAAGGGCAATGCAACGGGAAGATCGGCATCTTCCCCTCTGCTTTTGTGCGAGATTGTAACACTGAAAACCCAGAAATTTGATGTCAGAAGAGCTTAAGGAGGCTTGGACACAGATTAAGAACTCAACTGCCACATTTAAGAAGTTTTCACATTAATCTGCATCTGAAAATGGACCTAAAATATTATTGCTACATGTATTAAAAGCTTTATTTTTTTGTTTTAACTTTTGCATTGCTTTGTCTGAAACAGGCACTGGGAAAAAAAAAAGTTGTTAGTGAACCTCCTGCTAGCAATTCATTGAGTCCCAAGGAGCGTGCTTACCAACAGCCTCGGCAGCAGCAGCTCTGCCCACCGCCCTGCCCCCGGCAAAGCTCCCACAGGGACAAGGGACAGCCGGGACAACCCGCAGCAGGCGGTGCCGGTCACACAGACAGCCCCGCCAACAGACTGAGGAGCTCAGGACACTGCAGCCCAGGAACTTGCAACAGAATCTAATTCCCTTACAACACTACTGCTAGCCCCGGGAGCTGAACAAAAGGCACTGTGCAGCCTCGCCCTGCTCCAGCTGACAGTTACCACAGAGTCACTGAGCTGTTTGAGCTGGAAGGAACCCATAAAGGCCATCTGGTCCAACTGCAGGGTACAGGGACACCCACAGCTCCATCAGGTTCCTATCACCCCGTCCTTACAACCCCATAACCTAGATCTCTTATTTTAAAAGGAACTTATTCTAGATAGAAACACCTGGCCTCTCAAAACTGGAGCATCTCTGTAGATTTCCTAACGTGCCTTTGCCACACCGGGAAGCACGCTGCTTAGAAACCGGCTGCCAACAGCCAACAAGCGCACGTGCCATCCTCCTTTCCAGGCAGGTCAGCTGCAGAAGGCTGCGTGCCCTCCAGCTCCTGCTGCCAGGCGGGAGCAGTCCAGCCTGCAAGTGCAAGAGCTGTGCAAGCTACTCCCATCCCAGCTTTTTGGTTCAGTACATAAAACACATTGTACACAGGCAGCACAAAACCACAATCCAATTATCTGCACTGAGCCCAAGCCAGAATCTCTGCAATTTATTTAGTTTTCTTTCAAATAGGAAAAAAAAAAAAAGTTAAACTTTGAACCTTCTTCCAACTTTTCCAGGAAAAATAATGCATTTTTGAAAGCCTGCAGCTGAGTTACATGGGAAATAAACGTAACACACAGACCTGGATGGAGAGAACATGGTTTAATTAAAGGCAAAGCTGATTTCAGCAGCTGCAGTTCTTGCACAGACAGACAAAAAACACAAAAAAAGCTTACGACACAAACCAGTTTCTGTTGGGGCCCCTTCCCTCGCTCCCCCGGGTGCCGGGGGGCAGGAGGGGAGTCCCAGCCGAGAGCCGGCCACGTTCCTGACACCGGGTTCTCATGCACAAGTGGAGCGGTGCGCTGGGACCTGGCACTGCCAGGAGTGAGGTGGTGAACCTGGTTCGCTCGCCTGGGGTGCAAGAGTCAGTGACAGCTCAAACACTGGAATGTCGCAGCTGCCGGGGCGCACAGCTCAATACACGGACTGGGGGGCCGGGGGGCTCGGTTCGTATTAGCACTGGGAGGGAACTTCACTTTTTGGATTTTTTAAAGGAAATACATCTTCCAAATGCAACACAGAACAGTGATGTTGCTAAGGTGGAGAACGCGGCGGAGCTGCTCACACCCTCAGAAGGGTACTGGGCCTCAGTTTTCCCTTTTTATATTCTTTGGGGCTGCCCAGACTCCAGTGTTACTTAGGCTCCTGCATGTGCTTTGCTCTGCAGCTGACTTACAGCTCAGAGATCCTGAATCATCACACAAACCCCTACCGCGAAACACAGCAAATGGACGTTGAGATTGTTTCCCTAACTTCCCCGGGAAACCTAACAAAAATGCTGTCCTTTTCTTTAACGACGTTTCCAGTCTTCCTTCCCCCTAATAAATAGCAAATAAAACGATTTCCTTTCCCTTCTGCACCTTTTCACATGTGAACAGCACTATGCCTTCTTCCGTGTGCGGGTTACACACGTGTGTCCGTGGCGCCTCGGATCTCCTTCTAGAGCTGAAAGTTTGGGAGCTGCAGCTGGGAGGGCGGGGGACGGGTTTCTGCAGAGCTGGTGTGTGCCTGTGGGGTTGGTGCACTCCACGCTGTCCAGGCTGACTGTCGTCTTTACCCAGTCCTGCTGGACCCCTGATTACTTTCTGCGAGATGTTGCACATTGGCAATAAAACTACTAGCGTCCAGCGAAGATGGAAGGATGGGGAGAGAAAGAAAAAACAGAAAACACTGAAAGCTTTCTACCTACCTATTAAAATGAGTCAGGCTGTGAACGCACAGACTAGCCTGCCCTTTGTGGGGCTAGCCTCTATGCTACAGTAAAACGTACAGGAATCAAACATTAATTTAAAACCCCATAGCAGTTAACTTGCTCGTCCAGCAGAACTGCAATGCCCCGTGTCACCCACTGTAGCTCAAACACCTACTGAGAGGAGGGCATTTCATGCTGGAGTCTCTAACCCACCCACAGGGCTGGCCAAAGCCTTTGAGTGAAAGGTGAAGTGGTGTCAAGTGCCAGACTCTCCTTCATGAAACTCCTTCACTAGCCCAGGAGACAGAGCCCCACCTTGCCACCAACCACCTCTGACCAGAGCAGCAGCCGGGGCTTTCCTTGCTACACACTGACTACAAAGCACATCTGTGTACGGAAGAATTCAGTGTGATCTTACTACTGAGATAGTATTAAGATGTTCAGGAGTAATTTCAACTACATTCTCAGTCAGCAAAGCAATCATTAATGGATTCCTATTTTGTATCCCCAAAGAGAGGAAAAGGATTGAGAAGTTCTCATTGGCTTCTCCCATCTGCCCTTCGTTCTCAGCTTTCACTTCCCACGTGGCTGGGGACATGCACGATGGAGAAGGTGAGAGGCGGTGATATCAGGTTACTGAGTGAGACAAACAGCAGTTCCTCTCTCCCTCCAGAGGGCCCAGGGATGGGAGAGTTCCTGATGTTGTTTTCTTGCACTGCAGACGTTTTGTGCACACTCAGTGGGTTGGTGGAGCACTTACGCCCTCCTGACAGCAAGGAACAGAAGAGAGGGCTGCCACCTGCACAGGACTGTGTGGGCCAGTCCTGCAAACCCAACATGCCATGGTTTATGGAGCCTTGGTTTGCAAGGGTTGCCACCTCGTTCTCAATGCGGTGGGTTCATGGCGCCTTGTCCACGTTGCTGCTTCTGCTTCTGCTGCATTAACAGCTGCTCCAGAGCTGAGGGTCCAGGGTGCATCATGGAACTGGACCAGATGGACTAAAAACAAACAGTCAACACTAGCACCTCCGGGTTCAAGGCAGCCCTTTTCTTACAGCTGAGAAAGAGGAGACATTTTTATATTCTCTCTCTTCCCTTTATCACTCCTAGCTGTCTTATCACAAAATTTACCCAGACTTCAAAGAAGGCCTTCTGAAGAAAGGCTCCCCTTGAAGATCACCCTCCCCCTCTAGAACCCTCATTACGGTAAAAATTCATCCCACATTAACAATGACTAATTTTAGACTAGTCAAAGCAAACGTTTTAATTTCTTCCTGTTCTGCCAGCCTGCTCTTGTCCCACAAAAATGTTCTAGAACAGCAAGAACTGAAAAAACTGCAACATCTTCCAGTCACAGACACCTCCCACACTGCCTACCTACACGAGTCTGCAGGAAAGACCTCCGAGGTCACTGACACACAACTCTGACGCAGTGTATGCTGCCTAAAGCCCATCACACCACACCCCGGCCCCAAAGGCAAGCAGCCATGCCTGAGCACAGCTTCAGCTAAATATACCTTCAGGCTCTCCATGAGCACAGCTGAGGAGTCCTCCATGGCAGGGCCTTGGGCTGCCCACGTGCCACTGGGAGCACTGGACTGGTGCCAGCTGCTCTCTGAGGATGATGACGTGGCTGGGAGATAGTCCAGTCCAAACCCTCCCATTGCTAAAATGGAAAAAAGAGACAAATTCAAAGGAATCTAGCAAAACAAATGTCAACAGCTGGCTTCTCCCAGGCCTGGGATGCAGCACTTGCCTGGCTTATCTGTTTTCCAGCGGTCTGCGACTCTCCTGTCTCTGTTGTCTGGGGTCCCAATAGGTCCAAAGTTGGAGAAGGGAACAGAGTTGTGGTTATGAGTTGGAGGGGAGCTTGGCAAGCTGCTGGGGTTGGAGGAGTGAGGAGACTGGCTGGCTGGTGTTGAGTGATCTAGGGATTACAAGGCAAGAGAAAAAAAGGTGAAGAGAAATGCCAGGAGCCTCGTCAATCTGAACTTCTTAATGCTGCTGCACATTCCACCATCACCCAGCTCTCTCCAACGCCGAAGGATGGTTTCTATTCCCTCCATTACATGAGTGTAATGCAAATTCCTAAACTCCAACTCACAAAGCGAGTTTCCCCCATGCTTCTTGATTAACTTTTCTCAAACTAAAACAATACAAGTTCTACCTCCAAGCTTCACAAGCCAATACAAAGTAACTTTAGACCTCAAGGTGTTTGCAAGTTGACAGCTCAAATTTGAAAGTTCTACACTTCCATGAGTCTGAAAGCAATTCAGACCAGAACCAAATACTGAGCAAAGGAGGAGACTGGCATGGTAGTGTCTCTCTGCAGGCAGGAAAGAACACAGCATAGCAGGGTGGCAGGAGACTATGTGGTCTCAAATGAGTAGATGAAGTGAAAGCTGAAACCGTGTAGTGCCATAAATCCTACTAGGATAAAAGCACTTTGCAGCTTCTTCCATTTCATCTACAATAGTTCTTTCTGGTTGGTTGCAAAAGTCTCAGCGTGACCAAAGAACATCTGCAGTGGACAAGTTATTTAAAATCCTCTCATTTCTTAGATTCACCTAATTCCTTCCCTCCCCTCACACTCCTCTGGATTTTTAGTGGGGGTAAAGTCATGACAATTGTAATGTGTTTTATGCCCTTGAGAACAGATGGTTTGCTTAGTAGGCTGCTTTACAGTTTAAAAAGTCGTATTTTAGTCCTTACTCTTCAGTCACATCGTTTCTTTCTCTTTCAAATATCTGCATTCTGGAATCCAGTTTGCTTTTTCCAAACAAACAATGCTAAAAACACATGCATTTTTAAAATGACTAAAGTCCTACTCCTAAATGCTTGTCAGGAATCTAAGGCAAAGAGATTTCAAGGTTTAACACTTCCTGCAACTTTTATCCTGCTCAACTACTTCAACTAAAATCCAGGTTCTTACACTGTATCAATGATTGAATCCCATCATACTTCAGAGGACGTATAAAGTAAAACAGAAACCTGCAGACCTTGTAAAACACTTTCTTTTTCATTTCCAGTTACATTTAGCTTGCAGTAGGTTCAGAATTAACTCAAATTCTCTTAAATCACAAGAAAAATTATACCAGGATTACCTGAGCTGGCTGGAAGAGATGGAGACCACGGGGTCCCTTCAAAGAGAGAATACAGTGAAGTCTCCTGATGGGCAACTGAAGGGGTGACTTCTGTTTTTGTGCTGGTATTCATATTTTTCCCATAAACCTCATTGAACATGCTGTTATTTGGATATCTTTCCTGCAAACAAATGAAAAAACACGAGTTTGAAGATAGGACTGATTTGAGAAACAGGGTGTACAAATGAAGCAATTATAGATCAAAACACTTTTCTAACACCTTTCTCATTCCTGAGAATCTTCTTGGACCATTTTATTTAACAAAGTCCATCACATTCTGAATCAGGACTGATTTCTTCTGTTGGATTGCAAAGCCTTCACAAATTCTTTATATTTATGCTCAAAAGACCCTGCTCAGTTCCTTGGAAGAGAACAGGCATCCCACAGTCAGGAATAAAGAAACACCACATCACAAAGCTTGAAGATGCACCTTTGCTCTCAGCACCACGATTCCACTAAAAGCAAGCATCCCAGGAACTCAGCAAGACTCAGCAGTACGTTTGCAGAACTACAGCTAGGATGAATTTGTGAAGACAATTTTCAAGAACAGTAAGAGGCCCATATCATCTTGCTAATACAGATTAAAATTTGGCACGTGGGTCTCCTTCCAAGCTTGTCATTAGCTTGAACCAAAGGATGCGCCCATGCTTCTGTCACGTTAGCTAGCTGAAAGGCAAGGTTGAGCAGCACAAAGGCTGCCAACTTTGGTCATCACGTACCTGATTAAGCGAAAAGCCACTGAGGGACAGGAAAGATGATGGCTGAGACATCAGTTCTGATGGTTTTTCCAACAGGGACTTCTTCAAAAACCAAATAAGAAAAAAGAGCAGTTAGTGTTTGGTTCAGCGAGCAGGAAGAAAGTAAGCTACGAAAAACTGCCAAGGCATATTTGGCCATGTTCAAAACCTCCTGTATTTCAGCCTCAGCACCTTGGAGGACAGGGGTAACCAAAACAATGAATGCAGAAAGTCACAAGTTTCCTTACAAACTGCAATCAATATCCAAAAAACAACAACTATGACAGCTGAGAGTCTCAGGCAAACCCCACTGACAGAACAGCTTCTTAAAACCCTAAGTGCCTTTGGCTGCTGCCACGGTCTGACACATCTACATTCCCACCAAACCTATGGCTGTGGAAAACCCTGCACAAATGAGACAGTCCTCAGATCACTGGAAAGAATCCTCATTCACACCTGATCAGACCCTTGTATGTTGCTATTCACTGACAAAGTATTTGTCAGTTTTGAATATTCCTGCATAGATTTCTAGACAGTAAGATGCTGTGAATTCAATTCTGCTAAACAGTCTGGGTCTCATTAGTGCTCTCATTTTCATTAAAAATGACTATAGATAAAAAAGCACAATGTTTACAAGAGAGGTTCCAAAACTCACGAGTTTCAGGTCAAGCTCCTATAGTATGGCCTTTTCCATGACCCTTTCCATTACCTACACCCCCTCCCACACGGCTGTTACTTGTAGCCTAATATTTTTCAGCTTTCTTCAGATCTTATTATCATTAAGTAACGAAACACACTGATATGAAAAATATAGATACGAAACAAGCCTACTGAGGGAAGAAATAGGATCAGTTCTCACCAAGACACAAACCACAGCAAAATTCTAAAGCTTGGTTGGTAGACAACGAACAGCACGGAATTCAGGATCAGGGTCCCAGAACGAGTGAAATCAGCAGCAAAACCACGTGTGATCCAAAACCACATCTGTAGTCTCGCTCCAAATAAATCCCTCTTGCACTCAAACCAGCTCAGCACGTCAGATTTTTAAAAATTCATTGTTCAAACCACAAAAGCCTGAATTAGTTCCCCTCTCTAACATGGTCTCGATATCTGGAATATCTTTGCTTTCATCCCGTAAGCCTGAGACAAATGCCTCATTTTCTTGGCACACAGCTCCTAGCTTGTTATGTTCTTAAAGTGACAACTCATTACTTTGAGAACACATTTTAAAAGGCAGACAAAATTCACTCTACATATCCACACAGCTTGCACAGAGAAGTACTTCCTTCCGTTTGCCAGCAGACAGCAACTGTAAGAGCTCCAAAGGAAGCTGCTGAAGCAGCAGCTATTAGTTTCTTGGCAGATGTAATGACAGCAAGGAGCGCCTGCTTTGCTACTGGCTCCTTGTGATGACATGTAAAAACCTGAGGAATAGAGTTATTAACCAGAGATTTCAAGCCGAGTCACAAAAAACTCTTCCATGTTACTGCCACAAATCTGAAATACACGTGCAATGAGCACGCTGGAGAAAGGCAGGCGGCATTTTTGGAGGTGATTCAGTAAGTCAGCAGCTCAGAGGCCCTCCAGCTGGTGAACTGGGAATACACAAGCGTACAGCAATCTGCCTGTCAAAACTCACTGTATTCCTGTAGGAGTTACTGAGTATTTTGCCAGTTGTTTGTCATTTTCTTCTAAACCACCTGGCTCTTTTGCCATCTCTTGTGCATTTAATAGAGTGGTTTTCTCCTGCCTTTAAGTAATTCTCACACGCCATTACAACAAAAGATACTCTTGTTGTGATGACTTCACCAGACACCCCCTCATCCTTACTACCAAGCCCATCCACCTGCAGAAGAACAAGCATGTTAAATGATCATCACTGTCTCTCCTGTGAGCCGTGCTTACAAACAAGGATCCCACGCTTACGCTGACTTCTGAACAAACAGGCGTGGATGTGGACCAAGAGCTATGCTGGGCACTAAGTCACCTCTCAAGTGATTCAGAGCCTGGGGGCCTTGGCCTGAGCTCTTGCATGGAGAATAGCTCAATGGTGAGGAGGGGAAGTGGAGAGGAGGGATGGGGAAGAGAAAGGAATTTCCCATTTCTTATAACTTCACAGAAGAAAGAGATGCCAGTTAGAGTGAGAAGCAGCAGTATTAAGTCAAATACATACAAAGAGGCTTCGTCCAGGAAGAGAGGCGAGAGGCCCCAGCAGAGCTGGGTAAAGATCGGGAGGATTAGAGAAAATCAGCTCTTCCTCCTCCTCCAAGGCAGCCAGACTCTTTAACAGGTCCGGAGGAAGCAAAGGGGAGCTCTTGGGGTCCTAGTGACAGAAATGAGCACAGTGAGACAACAGAAGGCAGACAGGGGAAGAGCAAGAGCTGAGTGTGGAGAGACTAAAGCAAAGCAGGCCAGGAGAAGAGCAGGGGGAAGGCAGACTTGTGAGGAGTGCAGAAGGCAGCATGCAGAGGGTGAGATGAGAGCAGCGCAACAGAGGTGTGTGGAGGTGCATAGAGAAAATGCTGAGCAGAAAACAAAACCAGCCCCACGGCCTGATGTGTGCCAGGAGGAGCACTGCACCTGTCTGTGAAGTAAGTGGTACAGCCAAAGTGATGGGCAGCTACTTGTAATTAACACAGCATGTGCTTCCCACTGCATTACTGACAAACACTGAAGCTGTGTTTACATTAAAGGACAATGAACATGATTTTTCTTTCTGATAAGAAAGATCATAATTATTCTTCTAGAGCTGTGAGTAACTCAGGCTTCAACTGAAATTACGTTTGCATCTTCCTTCCTCTATTTGTGGCACTGAAATCCCAGACACTTCCCCTGCTAATGGCTGCCACGCCAAGGCACAGCTTGCTGGACTGCTGGGCAAAAAACCTCGCTCAGTGCACGTAGAACTTGTCATCCCAAATTTTGGGAGGGCTGCTTAAGGCAAGCACCGTGGGCACAGCCTCTGTCCGTACTACAGTGTGCTTGCACCAAGGCAACGTTTTCCTTTTAGGGATGAGAACAAGGCTTTGACCCACTCTCCATCTACAAACCGCAGCCTGACATCAGGGCAGAGGCAGTCTCCTGGATGTTGTCTGGCTTTTCTCCCTGAAGGATAAGCTAAGTGATCCCAGCTGACCTTTTGAAAACTGAGTGCATTTACAGAGGCATATCCAACCAGAGGTTTAAAAAGCCCTCTGTTTAAGTTTCCTTATAAACATCATCAGAAGCACTCCCAGACAGCCCAGAACTGTTAATAAATAACAAAGACTGCAGGCTTTTTATAACCAGCAGCACGAAGTACAACTGCACAAACAGAAGCAAAAGTATTCCATTAGTGCAATCTAGAGCTAAAGAAGAGTCGCTCAGCTCTCTTGCTGCATGGTGGGATTTGCAGGGGGGTAGGAAATGAAAAATAAAAATAAAAAATCACCATGGGGCTGCTCCTACCATCCTTGGTTTCTAGCCCTGGCTGAGGCTGCAGTAGCTGAACTACCCAACACGCTCAAGAGACTCTGTGGGTGGCAAGAGTTTATTTAAAAGGTAATGATTCCATTGCAATTACTTGGATGGCTTTCACGGTTTTCATCAGCCGCCAGACAAGAGTTTTCCCTGTCAGCTGCCACGTTTCTTGTCATGGCAGACACAGCGCAGAGATCAGCGTTACAAGTACACTGAGCATGTCTTACAGCTACTTCAAAAAAAAATCTTCAAGAGCTTGATCCTGCAACACAGTCAACTGAAGTGGCAAATTCAGTACTATTTCCTGGGATCCCATTCACCAACACCAACATCCAGCTCCCTAGTAAATACACTCACAGCAATCTGCTTGGGGCTGGAGGGCACTTCTAACTAAACTGGGGGTTCCTACTTGATTTGTCATTAATATCAGAGCCTCACTGATTTTCACCTGTAACACAGATCTTTACCTCAAAGGTCATCCTGGAGACAGCATCCTGCTCTGGGCGGAAGACTCCTTGCCGTTTTCCCCTGCGGTCCATGTTGGACTGCTGTGCCATCACCCTGTTGTCAGCCATGCCAAAGGAAGAGTCCCAGTAATATTCTGGCACCTTGACTTCTGAGGGGTTCTGGTTATATGGCTCCATTGGGAAAGGCTTCATTTTTTTCTCCAGAGGTTGCTGTTGCATCACAGGAGACTGTAATGACTGTTCAAACAATTTTAGAGGGTCCTGGGTCTGTAGGTAATAGGGCTGCTTTACAGGCATAATCTTCCCCAGTGAACCTTGGACTTGAGGCAGGTTCCAGAGCTGCTTTGATGAGTCTGTCTGCGGATACTGAGGCAGAGACGCATGCTTACATCAGCAGGCAGGAGCAATTAATGCTGAGTGCCTAACTTCATTCAAACGTCGTTCTAGCTGACTCATTACAGATATTCTACAGACGTTCTGATTTATTCACCAACATTCAGTCTTGATAGGCATATTAGCGTTACCAAGCTCTATACCAACAGACAAGCATAACCCTTATTTGAACCCAGTGTCTCACAAACTCCTTTATTAAGGTATTGTTAAGGTACTGAACTGCTGCTCAGAACAACAGGAGGGCCTCACCATTAAGGTCAGACTAGCCAGAAAGTGGATTTTCTCAAGCATGTAAACATGAAACTAAGAAGTGTGAGGGAACTGAGTAAAACAGGAGTAAGATTCTGACTCTCATACTCAAATGAGACATACCTACAAAGGCCTAAGAGAAGTATCTCAGAAACATCACCTTCACACCCTGTCCATAAACAGAAACAGAAAGCAGAGTACCATCTTCCCATCCCAACAGATGACTTCCCTCTTAATTACAGAATAACAAGTTCTTGCCCACTAAACTTCAGCTGTTTATCAAATTCTCCCAGAATTTTACAGATCAAAATTTCACAGTAAGGTAGAACAGCTTTTGAAAGGTAATCCAGGAACATAAGCCTTGAATGTTGCCATTTTTTTTTAAATGGAGTTTAGCATGTTGCATTAGTCAGGCTTACCTGCTGGAATCCAGAGTGGTGCGGCGGGCTCTTCCCCAGCCCCTGCACAGCTTTTGTTGGGGACTGCTGCTGCTGCTGTTGCTGGGCCAGAGCTTGGACCTGTAACTGACTTGCAGACTGTGCTGTTGCCTGAGCTGGTAAAGATGAGAGGGATTGCTGGGAAGGAGGTGGTGTTTGCTGAGGTCCCTGGGTCATCGGCCCTGGTCCTGAGGGCCGCTGCTGGCTGTAAGGAATATGGGACTGTTTCCCACCTTGCACCTGGTTTCCTGCAGGCGAGTGAGCTGTGGGCTGGAGGAAGGTTCCTGGGACAGAAACACCACCTGGGAAGGTGTACCCTGTGCTCATGGAGAAAGCCACAGGAGGGGGGACAACGTAGGTTGGAGGTGGAAACCCTGAAAAATAAAAAAACGCTTTTCATCACAGTTTCTCATAGCAGACAGGTTCCTCAAGAAAACACTGTTTATGTTTTGGTTATTTTGCATCCTTTACACAACGAGGACAAGAAATATAATAAGCAGTTTGTATACACGCACTACAACGTCTGTTTTCACCTTTGCAAGTACACAGCTATGATCACAGCTCTTGAATTTCCTTCTAGTATTCCAGGCACTGACAACAGCATTTCAGAGCAGTATNTGACAAGTTCCTACCCCCTTAAACACACATTTCTGCAGCGCTGGATGCAGAAGCAATCAATAAGTCTCCTGCCTCCTCCCAGAGGAAAATCAGTCTCAGGATTAATTTAGGTAAGGAGCCAGATGGTAAGCAAACCAATCCTCATATCCGCAGGATCAATTTCTTTCCTGTGGCTCACACTAAAAAGCCAAGTTTAGAAGATAAGCTTTAATTCTTTCTATGACAGGTCAGATTTTGTGCTGATTATAGAGCAAGGGAGGTCCCTCTGTCTTATATTTAGCAACTACACAGAATAGCTGCAGGAAAGATACGGCTCCCAGCTATTTTGTGAGCAAAGATGGACAGCAAGGTATGACAGAACGCTCCACAACAGAATAGGAACATGCTATGCAGCAGACAACAGCAAATGATACCATGCAAATTACAGTTTGAAACGTGAGCATCACTACAAAAGCAACTGAGCTGTAAGAAGAAAGCAGTGTGACTGATCTTTTATAATAGTCCTATGCACAGAGAACACTTTCTCCTGGGTTAGCAGAAGACTTTGTTATGTTTTGACTAACTACAGAAACAACCTCCTATGATGTTCCTTGATCTTGTATCCGCTAATCAAGAAGGAAGGTGGCAGATTTCACAGCAGACTTTGATTCCAAAATGTAAGGAATCTTGTTTTGTCTTGTTTCAGTTCTGCTATGCCTCTTCTGTACTAGACTGTAATGCTCTAAACACGAGAATACACCTTCATTAAAATAGCTCCTGCCTTCAGAAGCTTTAACAACTAATACTGCAGGTTTTTCTTCACAGCCAACAGCAAACTCACACTTTGAAAGAACACCACAAATTACCTGGCCGGCTAGGAAGGGGAGGGAATGCTCCTGGGTGATGAATGGGGATGAACTGGGAGCTGCTGGCCTGACTTGGAGTCTGAGTTACAGGTGTCTTCCTGGCTTCAGACACTGGAGTCTTCCTCATCTCTGTCTGGGATTTCACCTAATGCAAAATAAAGCAAGAAGAAATTAGATTACTTTTCCTATAATTACCAACATCACATCTCAAGCTGGAAAATGAACTCAGATTTTCTGAGAGATTATTTTCTTTTGCCTTAAGTAATTGGAGGAGGTTTGGAACACTGAAATGCAGTTCCTTGCTCTCTGACCTCAGGCAGGTGACCTGTCTCCCCTCAGGCACTCCTTGCCTCACAAAGCACCAGAAAGATAGCTACCCAGAGACTGCAACAGGCTCCTCCTCTAGCAGGGAAGTGGACATAATCACATCCTCAGACCATACCAAGGACTTACCACGCTCCTCACCTGCAGTGCCTTGAAAACAAAATAGAAGATGCAAATGCTATTAAGCTTCTCCTAGAGCACTGCTTCAACCTACTTCGTGCTACTTACCTGCAGCACCTTAAAAAACAAACACTGCAACCTTCTTCCTAACCTTCCTAGGTTCAGCCTCATCTATGTGGTGCTGTATATGCACAAACTCCTGAATATCATGAAATTCTTTTGACCAAGAGCATATATGAAAAATAGCAGAAGTGCTTAGAATCATAGCATCCTTAGAGTTGGAACGGACCCATAAAGGCCACCTGGTCCAACTGCCCTGCAACGTACAGAGATGCCCACAGCTCCATCAGGGTGCTCAGAGCCCCCCAGCCTGACCTTGAATGTCTCCAGGGATGGGGCTTCCACCACACCTCTGGGCACCCTGCTCCAGTGCTTTACCACCTTTACTGTAAAAAACTGTTTCCTTAAATCCAACCTAAATCTCCTCTCTTTTAGTTTGAAACCATTCCCCCTTGTCCTGTCTCCACAGACCCTGCTAAACAGTCTGTCCCCTTCATTCCTATACCCCCCCTTTAGATACTGAAAGGCTGCTATCAGATCTCCCTGGAGCTTTCTCCAGGCTGAACAGCCCCAGCTCTCAGCTGTCCTCACAGGGAGCTGTTCCAACCCTTGGACCATTTTTGTGGCCTCCTCTGGATGCACTCCAGCAGGTCCATGTCTCTCCTGTGCTGAGGACTCCACCTCTGGACGCAGAGCTCCAGGTGAGGTCTCAGCACAGAGCAGAGGGGCAGATCCCCTCCCTCACCCTGCTGCCCACGCTGCTGTTGGTGCAGCCCAGGATATGGTTGGCTTTCTGGGCTGTGAGGGCACATTGCTGGCTCATGTTCAGCTGCCACCCACCAGCACCCCCAAGTCCTTTTTGGCAGGGCCGTGTTCTGTCCTTTCACCCCCAGCTTGTGCTGATAGCTGGGGTGTGCTTCACCTCTTTCTGTTTACTGTGTAACTGCTGTTCTGTTAAAAGAGCTGCACCAGTTAAAGGCAGAGAGAAGAATGTAATGTAATGTTTACCTGATTCTGAGTCTGTTGCAGTCTGGGTCTTCCTGGAGAGGAAGACAGAGGGGAAGACTACTTTCCCTTTCTGTTCAGCTCGGCAGAACTGCCTGGAATGCAAGATGGAGCAGGCAGGAAAAAGACAGCAAGCAAGGAACCCGGGCAATACTGAAAGGGCCCAGGAGCAGACCTGATGCCAAGCCTCAGAGGCGATGGAAAGAAAGGGGTTTTATCAGAGATAAATTAAAAACCCAAACAAAAAAAATCTGTGTGGGATTTCAACATTTAGAGCTGCTGATTTGAAAGGACTAGGAGGGCAGGTGCATCCTTCCAAAACACAGTTATGGGAGGGGCAGATGCACTCACACTTTCTTTTAAGTCTTTCTCAAATAATTCTGAATTTCCCCATTTAGAAATTATGGGAGCATACTTTGTTTTTTGTGTTTCATTAAAAAGTAGAATATGAAACTGGGAGGTTTTGGTATATTTTTCATCTCCCATTAGGAAAAGTTGGGAGGAAACTCCTCCTCACAGTCTGACTGATGCTAAATGCCATGAATGGTGTAGCAGCCCCTGCTCCCACTTTCATGCCACATCTGTTTGCTGCCCACCTTTGCCCTTTATCACATTCTACATATTCAGCTCATATTGTACTGTCCCTTTTCTCTCCACAATAAGCCAAACATTTTTACAACCCATACTGCATGCATTCTTTCATATAATATCTGAATTCAAAGATGTTCTTCTTGCAGTGGGATATCAAAACGAGCTCTAGCCCACCACAAACTGAAAGCTGCAATGAAACATCTCCAAAGG
Source organism: Penelope pileata (assembly GCA_013396635.1). Classification (NCBI taxonomy): domain Eukaryota; kingdom Metazoa; phylum Chordata; class Aves; order Galliformes; family Cracidae; genus Penelope; species Penelope pileata. Next base: position 418,194 of record WBMW01001713.1, read on the forward strand.
TGGCTTCCAAAAGATGGATCATACGGTTTATAATGGACTTCTATAAGCTAAATTCCTAAAATTGCTTAATCAAGAAAGACAGATTTCAATTGCTTCCCTCGTTTCTCCTTTACCTCACCTTAGAAGCAACAGTACTACCACATCTTGACATCCCTACTGCTCTTAAGGGTTCCTACCTAATGCTTGGGAAAGACACCATTTCCTCCCAGCAGTCTGTTAAGAGCGTACCACCTTGTGTAAGTCTGCATTCTATTTTCCTTCGCAGCTGGCATCATGTCCTCTAGGGATCAGAATCAACCTGTGCCACACTTCCATGATCCTGTCTGAGCGTGCAATTCTCCACTTATCCATGAAACAGGACTAATGACTTTCCTACATTCCTAACATTTTTGCTAAGCAGGATTTGCAATGCTTGTAGCTTTTATGCTTTTGACAGCAATGAACTATGAAGCAGATAAAGCTTGAAATTTCAAGAAAGGCAGAAGCAGAGCACTAGCAGACCACTAACTGGTACAAAACCTACACTGGCTTCTTCTCAGTGGGGCAGGGAGAAAACTCTCCCCATATTCTGGGAGTCGGTCTTGGTAAATAAGACCACACAATTGTGCAAAAAAAATAAATAAAAGGAATTTTATTGTAGTAGTTAACATAAATAGAGCTGATAAAACTAAAAAGTCACGATTAATTTCTGTTTGACAAGAGATGAAGAGTGACCAACCAGATCAGAACACAACTGGGCTCAAAATACCTTTTTGCTGGGTTTGCAAGTCAACACTAAAAAAAGTAAATTTTTGATAGATCAACTCTGTTAAAATGATAGAATCTTCCTTATGCAAAAAATGACACACACTTCTCAGAACAACATGTTTTTTCAGCCTTAAGTCCTTCTTTTGCAAGACTGTGGCACGAACACTGAAACTGGGAGCTATGCTCAGGCCTGCAGCCACATTCCAGACACATTCAACAAATAAATAAAAGTCCTGCTATTCTAACTCACCTACCTAGGCTGTTTTTCAGGTGCCTGAATCTTGCTCAGTGACTCACATGCAACTGCCACAGGGTTTCTGCAGGTTATTCAGGCCCCCTGCAAAACCTACCAAACGCTGCCAGGACAGTTTGGTATATCCATCTCATAACGATGATGCCTAACAGGAAATATCAGGAGAACAAGAAGAATGGTCCTACCAACACAAGCCAGTATGACTCAAAGAGCTGGTTCATCTAGCCTAGGGAAAACAAGATCTTGATAACATGCCCTCAGAGCAGTTGCAAAGAGGAAGACGAGTTATTGTGCACACATGACCTAAGAAGCAGTAGGATTACACAGTGGCAAGGGAGATGCATCAGGAAACAATCCGTACTTGAAAGAACGGTGAGGAACTCAAACAGATCCTCTAGGAAAATAATAGCATCTCCATCACTATCATTAAATGCCTCCAGACGACACCTGGGAATGGCTGAAATATAGCCAAAACTATCCAGGTACAGATCAGATCAACCCTGAAATTCTGCGTCCCTGTTTACTACAATCCCATGAAAGCCAGGACAGCAGATTCACTGTCTACTAAGAAGTGTACACAGCGCTCACAGAAATGAGGGAAAAGAGCATGCCTTTGAAAAATACAACTAGAAAAGAACCAGCAATATGACATCCAACAATTCTGAACACGAATTAGTCTAAAGGCTGCGTGGCTTTCCTAACCTCCACAGAGGAGCACCTGACTGCACAGGCAGTACAGTGATGTGTTCAATTTATTGAACGTGCACACACCAACTGAACTGCAAATGCAAAGTACCCAGCTCCTTCACAGCAGAACACAGCATAGGTAAGAGTATGGCTAAGATTTGACCATACAGGCTGCCCTGTTAACTTGACCAGTTTGTGGAACAACAGCTACAGGTCTTTGTTCTTTGAAACACAAACGTACAAGAAAAAAAAGAAAAAAAAAAAATCACCTTTCACTGCTCCCTACCTTTTCCTCCCCATAAAAATGAGACAGCGTCAAGGAAAAGAGGAGAAAGTCAAACATCACTAATGCCTGGTCTGAGATGGATACATTTATTTTTTTTGTGCAGGGCCCACTGAGAGTCCTCAACTCTACTGCATTCTGTGCAAGCAGTGATGGCCCTCACACAAACATTGTACTGCCTAAGACGCAGCGTCCCTTTGATCTCAAGGCTTACCTGAACTGCCACATTCTGTTTTCCAGCTTCCTGCATCTTGTCCAAGCCACATTTCTTCGTCTCATTCTTCCTTTTGTTGTTATCCTTCTTCCCATCATTCTTATTGGCTACTATTCCTTTGCTATAGTCCCGTCTTTCCCTACCCACATCTTTTGGTGGATAGATTCGCCCTTGCTCTCTGTTCATTTCCCGTGGCTTAATATTTTCCTTGAACGTGACCATTGGCTTTTCTCCTGAGTCACAGTTGTTGTTTAGACTTCTGCCAGAGGACAGAACTGATTTGAGTCCAGGGCTCCCATCTGCGGACAGCGGCTCAGCAATAGATGTTTCCTGCAAGGCGAGGCTCTCTTTGGCTTCACTAGGGTCCTCCAGTATTAATTCCGGGATTTCCGTCAAGAACAACAGCTTTCCTACCTCATTTTCACACTGAATCAGCCTGAAAAAGACAGAGAGGAATCAAAAAGCAAATTCAAATAGCTTTTCACACAGTAACCTCAGAATGAGCACTCCCGCTACCACTGTTTCCACTCATCTCAACCCTGCTGTGGTATCACTATAAAGGTCTTATCAAATACAATGTTGCACTCTAAAAACATTCCCTATCAGAATTAGTTCCTGAAGGAGCACCCTGACCCACAGAACATGTTATCAGCACTGCCAGCCTTTCAGCATCAGTGAGATGTGTACACCTTATATCAAATTGCTTTGTAAAATAATAAGAAAAAAAGTTCACCTCTGCCACCTGCACTCCCTGAGCTTACAGCAGCAAGTGAAAAACACTATTTGCTACTTGAAGCTATTTTGCAATTACCTGGGCTGGTTATCAGCAATCCATTTCCCTGTGAAGATCAGTCGCTGCTGCCGTATCCGACGTTGCTGCCCTTCCTTATCCCCTGTAATTGCCTGGTGGCCTTTGGAAAAATCCAAGTTCCTAGCATTGAAACAGGAGAAGAAATAACATAATTAATTTGCCCTCGGCAAAACCACGTTTCTTTAGAAATACAACTGGTCTGCATTACTTTATCATAAGTTGTGGTATTTCACCAGATCCTACTCAAAACATGACAGTTACAGATGTCTGAGTTATGGATTCAACTCTCCTCTCACAAGAGGCATCTCCATTAAAGAAGCTTTTTTTTTTGTGCATGATGTCAGGTATAACGACAGTTAAAAATGGTAAAAAAAAAAATTAAATAAAACAGCAAAAACATAACAGGTAGTCTTCACATGCATAAAATATTTCTTAATTTTTTCCCCTTTCAGTTTACTAGGCTGAAGAAAAGCAGACATAAGCAATGCTGTAAGTTCACAACTTTCCTCAGAGCTTTACTGAGGACTGGCACAGGACCTAAGAGACTGGAGTCCTATGCCACCTATTAGTTTTGCAAAGAAAGATACCCACATCTATCCATACAGCAGTACATATTCATAAACAAGTTATTGTAGGGAGCAGGTCAAAGCCTACCAAAGCAGCGACACCAGCAAGAACAGTTGCCTTCAGCTGTCACCCACCTGAATGAGGGTCTCAGAGCCAAGAATCCTTGCAATTCAAATTCTTCTGGAAGGGGAGTTGCTGGTGAATAGACAGCAAATAAGAGAAGGAAAGCGTTAATGCATTAAGTACAGAATCATAAGACACCTTGGCAAGGTCATTAGACACTTTGCTGCCTTCTACTGACATGCTCTGCTGTACTGGTCCACCCTGCAACCTGAGAAGCTCAAAAATGATTAAGGAGATCACAGTCTGCTCAGCATAAGAAAGCAGCGTTTGCAAAGTATTCATCTGCACCAATACTGGAAGACAACTTGTTCCCCATTTACCTTTCAATTGCAATTTCCCACATCAGAAAAAGCATGCATCATTCTGAGTTTTTTAAAGCACAGACGAAAAGTATTCTTACCACTATTATTGGATAGATCTTCTTCATGAGGCTGGAAGCTGTTTAGAAGAGAAATCAGCCAGGGCCATATGCTGCAAATAAGAAGACAGACAAACTAAGTGAAAACTACAAAACCTGAAATCTACTCACCTTACCAACAGATGATTGAAATCTATTACAGTTACAGCTTTCATTAATCCTTTGATTCTCAATAAAAGCCTTTTCCTCAAGTGTCAGGGAAAAAGATTACTGTCTTGAAGAACCTGGCATTTTTAGAAAGTCAGTCTAAGGTTACCCAGGAAGCCTGCAGTATCATGTTCATGACCCAGCAACTCAAGAAGCTTGCTATGAACTTAACTTGACAAAAGTATTGCACGAGCAAAAGTTGAGAGCAATCTGAACTTATCTGCCATCCATATTTTCCAGTGCAAAGCTGCCTACTCTCAAAGGCACAGTAAATCAATCAGTTTGGGAGCAAAACATGTCACTGAGATACACATGCTGTTCTACTAACATGAGCAAAGCACTGTGGCACTGAAACAGACACCAGAAAGGTAAGAAGGTCTAAGTAATGGAGATTCAAGTGCGGGCTAGCTGGCATCAACCCAACCTTGCACCAGCAATACCAGCACAAGCAAGGACTGGAAATTCCTTACAAAGGCCCTGGAGCAAGTAATTTAAAAATCACAACCACCACTGCATAGCTGCTTAACATTTAACTACCACTGACAGGCTGCTGTATTCATTTATTTTAATTTTTTAAAGCTCCAAGCTAAAGTTTAAGCGCCCTTCTTCAGCTTTAGTGATGAGCATCATATGCCCAAGAAGGCAGCAGACAAACTATTTCAAGCAAGTGCCCACTGTGCTACTAGTGAAGTGAGGATTTCTCCTCCTCCAGCCAGGCTTTCAGACATCAGCCAGCACCTGGGCTGAAGAATGCAGCATGCACCTGGAAGCCTGAGGTCAGCTGCTTTCCTGTGTGGCTGCAGGGACTGGAAACGTTTTGTTTGTACATTGATTCTGTATGTAAAAGCAATAACTCTTTCCTGTGACTGATGAAAAAACAAAAGGAGGAAAAAAGGGAGAACAAGTCTGTTGCAATGTACGGTAACTTTCAATCTTTCAGTACAACATCTGAAGAAAAACGAGATTTCATAATACGAGATCTCTAAAGTAGAGTGATGCAGTAATGTGTAAAAAAATCTAGATCCAGTGTGGCTTCCACAGTGTAGGTTTGGAAAATCCATTTCTAAAGAGCACACATCAATGTTGATATGTTGATTTTTCTCTTCAGTTCTCGCCTTCAGATTTATATCTGCCTGTCTAGCTAAGCGCCTTTCCTACTTCAGATGCTCGTTCAGTCTGCAGTAGGGTTAATTCTCCAGAGGAAAAAAAAAAAAAAAGCACAGTACAGGGACAACTGAAGGTATAAAAAGGATTATTTCTCAAACTGAGAGCACAAATAACTATGAATTCAGAGTAAGGAAGACTTTTCAAATAATATAAAACAGGCATCAGTTCAATAAGCAGAAGCCAATAACGGCAGGTTTGTACATGAGACCTGCAGTCAAATAATGCCTTTCATTAAGGATTTACAATAGAAATAGAAGAAAAACTTTCGTTCTCATGAAAAATGGGGAAGACAGTCATCACCCTGTCCTTTTAGAGCCAGCTAGGGTAAGGACTACCACCCTAATGCCCGTTTTGACAAATATTAGCAGTATTTAACTTGAAAACAAGTTCAGCTGTACATTACACAGCTGTTTGCTGCCCACTTCACAGTACATTTAAGCAATGAGTACCTGGCATTACGTGAGAGTATCATCTTACCACACCACAGCCCAGGCACCTTCAAAGAGGACTAGTTAACCTTCAGGGTAGAGGGATCTACTCTGGCTAACTTAAAACACACAATCACACCTGAAGATTCATTTTGATACTCCTAAAATACTACCTGCATCTTCTCTCTGCAAGGACTACCTCATGTCAAATAGTCTTAACTAATCCCCACCACTAAAACGGTGGGATAAAGCCTTCCTTTAGAATATGCATACAGTAAATACTTACTACCTCCTGAAAACAATTTGTGAACTCTTATTTTCTCAATGTTGCCTTTGGGAACTCTGGAATCAATGTTTCCAAAGCTCCAGGGGTTCATGTTCTGCACAGGAGCGTGAGTCTCACCAGTTGTTCAGCAACTGGGGCCCCTGCTCCCCAAACATCAATGTGCAGGAAATGCAAGCCACTGCCAGAATCCTATCTTACAGCACACACTGCCTTGAGAGAGCTGAAAGTGCTGTGACACATTGCACAAGATCAGCTAAGCAAGATGCTTTCACACTATTTTCCTTCCAGTGGTCATCCTATGGAAAAATATTCATCCAACTGTGTAAGTAACAATTGCTCCAATCTGAAGTAACATCTAACAGGTCAGAAACACTTCACTGAATTGCTATAATTCGTGAAAAGTTAACAGGCTATAAAGAAGTTGGCTAGTTTTCAACTATTTAAGCCTAAGTTTGAGATTAGAGGCAGAAGTGAAAAATCAGCAACAGTGCAGAACAGTAATGTCTGCACTGACATTTCAAGACTAACAAAATCAATTTGTTTCCACGATCATGAGCCAAACATTTCTGGATTCAAGCTCTGCCTGAGCTGATGAGTTACTGCATGAAATTAAGGCAAGTATTTTCCTGCCACCTACCTCAATAAATCTGAGAAAACATTATAACAGACTTGATTAAGGGTACACTCAGTAGTTATGCTGAAGTTAAACATTATGAAGTAGATCCCTCTGATCTTAACTTATAAAAAGTTGCAAGCAAACCTAAAGCCTACTAAAGCACTGAATTTGCTTATGTAGCACAGGTCTCACGTAGCACAAACCTCAATGTTTTACGAGTTTTTTAAGCACGCCTACATTCTCTATGATTTTGTTGTCTGTAATGACAAAGTCCAGCATCAGTTTTCCTACTACCAATCTGTGCATCAGGCATTATTACCTTAGACAATTAAACGTATCAAAAGAAAGATTAACACTCACTACCGTCTTTCATCGACTACTGCCTCCTGGAAAACACTGGGCCTAAGTTTCAGCCAGTCCATGGAAACCTTCACAGCTGGAAGAGGATATGCAGCCCCCGAGTCCTCCTGGTAGTCGTTTTGTAAAGGGCACTTGCACAGAACTCCAAGAAAGGACACTAGAAACAGCAGGAAAGAAAAAAACAGTGCAAGAATAACACTTTAAAATTGGTCAATTCTTTTGATAAGTCAATAAAATCCAGTGAGGCAAGCCCAGACCAGAAAACACTTATTCATTTATTGGAAGTGGTCAACTCTCAACCATCTATCTGCATTTTGTTCACTTTCCCATGTTAGCAGGCACACAAATTCATGGAGCTAACTCTGCAGGTAGGCATCTGTTGGAGCACATCGGCTGAGAAACAGCACCAGACCACAGTGCTTTCACAATGAACTGCACGCTGGCATCTGGAGAAATTCTGTTATTCAGAAATTCAGATATTTATGAACAAGGCCAAGCTGAGCATAAGCCCTTTCAGGTTAAGTAAATCAGCGATAGTCAAAAGTCAAAATAACAAAATAGCAAAAGTCAAAAATGCTCTGCACTCCTGCTTAGCATTATCAAGGGCACAGAAGCAGCTGAGACCTAGTCTGAGTCACCAGTGTGGCAAATAAGTTCAGGCAAATAAGAACTGGCTTCATCTAAAGCAACTTGCACCTCACTGCAGCCAGTTGCAGAGCAGCCCCACAAACGTGGTACTACCCTTGGCCAATTCTGATCCAACTTAGCATCCAGGTTACAACTTTCCTTCAGAACCAGGACAAACACGCACAGCTCTGCAAAGCTTCAAGCAGAGTAAGTCCAGGGCACCAAATCCAGCGTTAATCAGCAGTGCTAGACATGAATGACTGCACAACCACCTTGTCTTGACTTTCCTCCACTTGACAACAAATGACTGATGGATAAAAACGAAAGAGAAACACAAAAGCCAGCTAATTCTCATACTTACTGAAGAGAGCCAGTAGCTGGGTCCAGCAGAGCTGCTCATCCTGGCTATAACTGTGCTGCTCCGTTTCATTGCTGAAGTCTCGCAGGTGATGCAGTTGAAACAGATTGATAACAGTAATATGTACCAACTGCTGGGAATTGAAGGCCTTTTGGAACAACAACCTCTGCAACAAATATATACAAAGCATGTATTTTTACATAGTGAAGCACACTCCTGAAAGGATTAGTAGCTGCTACTGCACTGCTTGACTGCTGTTCCTACCAACGCTCCTGCCCTCAAGGCAGCGGAGGGCAGCGCTCGTTCCAGATTGTTTTCAGGTCATCACTAATAGCACAGCACTAGGCTTTCCCAGTGGGACACAAGCAGATGCCAGCTGTTAAACTCAAGGTTTTTGCTCACACAGGCAACAAATCAACAAGCCTTTAGGAGCACTTTTCTTTCAGAAAGTGTGACTTTAATGTGCAATTACAGCATTGCAATGCAACTGAAAGAACTACAAGGGCATGCATGTCCAGTGTATTTTTCAGTCTTTCCAAGAAACGTCAGTGGTGGGGTGACATTTAAAAAGAAAAAAAAAAACCACATAAAAATTTAACTATTGTGTGGTTATGTATTAAAGACTAATTCCACATCTAACTTCATGGGTCATAGAGTGCTGTGGTTAACTGAAATGGCACAAGCTATTTACAAATGCATTTCAGCAACTATGCTGTAAGACACCTTTCTCAGAACAGGAAGGAAATGCTTTTTTTGAGTGCTACGGGGAAAAAAAAAGATATCCTAAACCACAACTAATGCACTCTGTTCAGACAACAGTCAGTAAGGCAAAGTGCTTAACCAGTGTAAGCATCAGAAGAAGGTTTGAGCTCTGCATGCAGCCTTCATTTAAAGGCACGAAGCACTCGCTAGTCAACAATTCAAACTGCCACTGCTGTCAAGAGCCTGGTCGTATACTCCTGTCTCTACATCTGCTCTCCTCAAGGTTAACATCAGCCACACAGCTGAAGTTATCCACCATACAGGCAACTTCACACCCACATTCGACTCATCTGAGTCAGAGGAGTTGCTCTCTAGTAAACTAAGTCTTATGCTCTGTAACGTAAACAAAAAAGTAATCTAAGCTACAAAGCAGGGCTCAATCAGCTCTATTTTAAACACTGTGGATCAGTTCAAAAAAAATAAAGCTCCTTCACATGCCTGAGCAGTGCTAACAGGTATTGATTATATGCATTGTGGAAAAAGCAGTACTTGCTCAACAGCCAACATCACACAAAGAGATATAATCATTTAATTTTGAAAAATTGCTAGTGTTCAAACAGCTAACACTCAAAGCTCACAAAAGTCACAAGTTGTTTGTTTTGATTCCAATAACTGTTTGAATCTAGGTCTAGCAGCACGATTCAATGCAAAATTTAACATAAACTGAAACAGTGAAGACCATTTGTATTTCTTTCTGTTGCTCAGACCCACTCCCTTTTCTTAATCTGGAAAAGCTTCTGCGTTTGCTCTGCCAAACCTATTCATGCTCTCTGTTCATTTTCTACTAATGAAGATGCAGAAGAAGCTGAAGCTGTTTCCAGAAGCCAGGTAACATTTAATACTATATGTCCACTTTGAAATTGTGCTACCTTGTATAAATACCTTAAGAAAGTTCCCTTTGTTTCAGTCTTTGCTATACTGTTCAACTTAAGGAGCTGGCTACATAATTAAGGGGCACTCCTGGATTTTCCAGAGGAAACATGTTCTGAATAGTTCTACTCTACATGCAAATTAAGGTTGTACTTTTAAAGGCAAACCACTGACAGGAGAGACAAGTTGCCTGAGAAAGATTAAAAGCCATCTTAATAACCAGTGGGAGTGATGGCACACCACCCAAAAAGGAAGCATTCAAAATTCTTCAGGCAATTGAGCCAAGACTTTCCAGATTAATCAAGTACTTTTCACAGGCATCCAAGAGTCATCCAGGTTAAAGAGCAGAGAATCGGTTGCACCCATTGATTCCGCCATCAATATGCTACATGTCAAAAGGGAAAAAATCCTAGTATTAGCACGAGTCAACAGAACTATCCATTGGGAGCTGTGATGCAAGCCTTCCATTGGCTACTTGAGCTTCCCATACTTTAGCATGTGAAAAAATTATTACTGGACTGTAATTTCAGAACTGCTGCTAAAAATATTCTCTTCAATATACTAATTAATATTTGTTAGCACTCACCTTGAACTGTTCTTCCAGCTTTTCTCGAAGAGGGCTCAGCTTCTCCAAGCTCTTACTCAGGTACACATGGCCATGGAATTTAATAAATGCCTTGATGAAGTCAGACACACTCCATCGAGTCTTCACCTCATCACGACTGTAATCAGAAAAGAAATACCTGGCTTCAGTCTATGGCATTGGACAGTTGCACGTAACATTACAAGCCCTCTCTGTGAAATTTAAGAAAGGAGGAATGTCCACACAAGGCTGCTTTTCCACATTGGCACAATATGCTTTTTTCCTGCACTCCCTACTGATCCTCAAGAGCATCCCAGACACAAACTATCCTTTGTTCCACACATGCATGAGGATGCTCTGACTGGAAAGGGGTCAAGGAACTTCTGTTCAGTTTCCACTACCAAACACAAACAACTTCTGGCTCTCTATCTGAGCAGAAATACAGCATGCTTAGCCTTACCTTTCCAGTGCTTTAGAAAGTGCTTTTTGTAGGTTAGTGGAGGCAGCTGGGAAAGGAAACTTCACAGCAATGCTTCTGCAGTAGTAGAAAATTGTGGTCAAGTGGTCTCCTTTGGAAGAAGCTAGAATAGCCAACTGATTATAAGGCTGACCTAAAGGAGAGAAAAGACAAGTTGTCCAACAAGTTGGTATTGACTGAAGCGTGCTAGATCTGAGCTAAAGGCTGGTCACTTTAAAAGAGAGTCTAAAGATTTTAGGACTTTTACAGACAAGGTTCAAATTCATCTGCTGACCCTTTTTCCCCAGTCTAACTACCAGTAACACTCAAAAGGAAAAGCTCTGAAACTTGTGGTGCTATTTTGTTTTTTTTAGCATATCCTTCAGAACTGGACAAACACACCACAAGATTTTTTGATTAAGTAAGATACTTTCAAAACTAGGCTTCTACCACCAACATATTTATTATGCTTTATTTGGGCAAGATCTAATCCAGTTTTACCTCATGAGACAAATCTAAACGTCCATGTTTTTTGCCTACAGTGCAAAATTTCTTAGTTACAATGTGAATAATTGTTTATTTAAAATACAGCTAAAAAATTGAATCATTACTTTCGGCAGCCTGGCTCAAAAAGAACTTATCCTTTGCACCATCTCTACATTTTGTGCCACCATAACTCAATACCTACAAAGCTTCATACCTAACTAAAGAGGCACTTAACATGCACAAGCAACTTGAAAACTCCGATTTTAGCTATAAAACTCTACAAACTGGAAATGTGAACAAGCAATAGAAGAAAAAAATGCCACTGGTGAGCAAGATTTCAGTAATTGTACTTCACATTTATATGCTACAATACAGTATAACGTAGCTGTAGAAGCCTGAGTGAAGCAGTGCATTATCTTTGTTGTTATTAAAAACTCAAAAAGGAGAAAATTGATACAGATCAGGCAAACACCTATTATCTAAATGATTTACCGATGGATGAGGCTTTGTCCTACAATTGTTTTGGGTACTGAGGGGTGTGCAGAGAGGTTTATATAATAAACACTCAAGCTTCCAAACACAAGAAAAACAAGAAAAACAGATACTGATTTTCTTCCTACTGAATTATGAACCTAAACAGTATCACAGACTCACCATTAGAAGGGACAAGCTGAGCTGCATGTCTGTAGTAAGACTCTGCCTGGCTTGTCTGATTCCTATACCGAGCTAAAGAAACGAAAAGAGTACAACAAATTGAGACCAAGCAAAAGCAACTTCCTTGCACTTACTTGAATACAATCCAGTCTACCTGAAAAGCATTTTGTTATTTCAAAAACAAGCATCAGAACCTACAACTACACCAAAAAGCAAGAAAATTCATCAAGTTAAATTTTAAAGTGATCATTTCTCCTCATGTCTTATTGTCATGGCTTATCCGTTTTTATTTAGAAAGATGCTGTGTCAGCAGCAACACTTCCAGAGAGCTACAAATCTTTTTTTCACACACAATCAGCAACCAGATCTGCTTTTAGGTTATTACATAAACAATGGCAGATTCCTGTAAAAACAGAACTTCCTACAACATTTAGCTCTACTCTAAAGGAATAAGCCTGTTGAACTTAATGTAAAAATCAAAACCTCAATTACTAAAGGCTGGATTTCTAACCATCTTCTTTGTATACAAGAGATTGAAAAGCAATGCTCTGAAATGGAGAAGTATGCCAACCTGCTGCAACAAGTTTTGGTAGTAGTTACTGGTTTCAACATTTCATCGTGCCTACCAGCTATAACATGGACTATGCAATTAGCATGCTAGAAGAGAAGATTCTAGCAAATCACTAGAAAGCTACCCTTAACTGTCTCCATGCATTAATGTGTAACACATCAGAGAACTCTAACAATGCTGCTTTCCAGACCTTTTCTCCTGCAGCAACCATCAGCCACTGATTTGCAGCACATCTGCTCTAGCAGCTGCACATTACCAGCATAGATTCCTTGTCATGAAAGTTGAACACAGAGGCAGAACTCAATGTCCCATCTCTTTTTGCTTCAAAAACTCACCAATATCTCCAAGGTGGACAAGGCAGTGCTGGCAGATGTAGGAGCAGGAGCTAGACTGCGGCTTCACTATGGCGCTGGTGTGCGTCTGTTTATTGCTAATGATTCCCAGCTGGGAAGACTTCACACGACATGGCAAGTCTACATTAAAAACTGTGCACAATTCCTGTAATAACTAGGAAAACAGGTCTACTTTAGTAGCAGTTAGAGACAGTAATCAGAACAGCACTGAAACAGCAGATAAAACCGGCACAGATCATCACTCAGAGGCATGGATTAGTTGAATGTATTTGAGGTGAACAAGTCTAGATTACTGAAAGTGAGAATCTGAATTACTTTATCTATGTGGAAGACACAGAGCTTCATATTGCTCTATTCTTCCCAGAACCATGAAGAGAATTTTTACCAGAGCTGTGCATCTCAAAGCAGTAAGCACCTCAATTCCCATGCTACTCAATTACCAAGCATCAGTGGAGATTGATTATCAGAGGTTTAAAACTTTTGCATTTGTTTTTAAAATAGGGACAAGCAGTCTTTTTGGTACCTACACGAAGAGACACCATTCTCTGACAACTACAGAGAGGTATGCAATTCACTCTCTGAAAAACCTTGTTCCAACAGAAGTGGCAGCACTCCCCAGGCTTTAACCTCAGGAAGAAGCGTGAACAAAACCAAGTTTTCAGGCAACACAAGGCAAAAGCAGCTGAGTTGTGCCATTGGATGGACTGCCAAGTCAGTAAATATTTGTGCTAAGCTAACAGGGAGACTCAAAGAACAAGGCAGTAGCTACTTAATCAAATATCTCAAAAGCTGATTCAAGGAGAAGTTGAACTTTGCCATTCTAATTAGTGCTTTTGAAGTTTTTCCTAATGAACGCCAGGAAGCAGTGTAGAAATGAAAAGTTTTTCTACTGTGTTACAGGGTTAAAAATCCAAGTAAGAATTGACAGACTTTCTCCCAAACTCTATCTCCAAATAAAATAGACCTGTGGCAGAGTCCCACTTCCAGATAAAAACATTCAGAAAGCCCAGGACTGATAGAGATGTGCACTGCCAACAGCTAAGATTGAATGCACTGCTTGTTTGCTGCAGGAAAAGGTTTGTGTTAGATCTCCTGCCCCATCTACTCTGTCTTTTATACAGTAGATAAAAAATCCCAAACAAGAGCAATCTCACAGATGAAAGCAGGATAAAAGAGAAATTTGACATCTTCCAACACGCTGAATCACGAGAATTCATGCTCTCTTTCAAAAATGTCATTTACAAAGGCCTCGCTGTTGGAGAGCAGGTATCACGACTGAGCAAAGTCTTTAGACTAAAAATGGAACGATTAACATCAGGGAATACACCCCAGTCTGTGGTGTCATACAGAAGAGTAAAGTTTCCTGAAGCACTACTAGGAAGACAAAGACTTTTGCAAGACAAATGGTATAGATGGTTGACAACTCCTGTCAACCACACCACAGCCTGCCCAACTGAATGCCTCAAACAAGAAGCATTCCAAAAAAATAAAAATAAAAAAAATCCAAGGGAAAAAAAAATAGAAATTCTGGGGAAAAAAAGGAGTTGCCTTGCACATGTTCAGAATCAAATCCAAAATTAATGAAGAAGGACCTGAAAAAAGCAGCATCTACTGTGCATGTTGGAACCTGAAGCCAGCACAAACTAGCCATGATAAAACATTTAGTCCGGGCACTACCTGAGATACAGGTGTGAGCAGTGACAATGTTACTCGAGCACATGCCAAAAGAGGAAAAAAAAGAGGCAAGTTAGCTTTACAAAGGCCATTATCACACACCAACTCCTATTCTTCACAATCTACAAGCTGAAATCTAACATCAGAAGGAGTACAAGGCAAAAAATGGCAGCAGTGAAATACATGGAGATGCTTTTGAAGTGAACTGAAAGCTCACAGAAGGTACCCAGCTCAAGGGCACTCATCTGTGTATTTCTGCTTACTGGGAAGAAGAGCTTTATCTGAAATGTTCAATTCTAAATAGCTTTTGACAAAAATATAGAATTAAGACTGACAAGGTGCTTGTACAAGCTCTGACTGAAAAATGATCAGCAAAATGTTACATGATGTTAAAAGCAAAACAATGCTCTTGGGGACAACCATGCTACCTAAACGCACAACTATGGTAGACACTAAGGTATTATCACCAAAAAAAACCAAAACAAAACAGAACAAAATCAAGCGTTGCATTGTAGATAGCTCCTGGAAAACATTAACTCAATGCTCACCACTGGCACAAGAGTTACAATGGAAGGGACACAGAACAAAGCATGAAGCGTTATGTCACCATGCAAAGCCTCAGTGCACCCACATTTTGGGATGAGCCATTGCTAGAGCAGTACAGGAGACTCGACAGAGGACAGCCAGAGCTTTGTAACAGACCCACACACATGCAGGATATGGCTGAAGCATGCCTGCTTCCAGACTATGCAGATGTATCACAATTAAGAGATTTATTGCAACTCACCTGTGTGTAGAAGCCACTAGCTGCCTCTAAGAACAGAGAGAGGTTCGCCTGAACTTCACTCCGATTTGGATTTGCTCTATTTTTCGCTTGACCCTGTAGCGTTGTGATCTGATTTTTAAAGGCATGATTCCAGCTGAAAATAAAGTGTTTTCCTTTATATTTTGGAAGTGCCTTATGCATATATCATAAGAAATAGGAAAGTACTGTTTAATTACATAACATTAAAGACGAAAATGAAGTGTATTAAATTCAGACATCATTTAGAGTAGAAACAACACATGTGCAAGAATTACCTTTCCCCACCTCTCATTACTACAGAAACCAGTCCTGACACTGAAGAGTTAACATTGCAACAGCGTAAGTACTTGCTTGTAATTGTTTTGTTTTAGGCAGCATGGCTGTCCTCTTAAAACAGGATATGGGGTGTAGAAATCTGAGTTAGACATCGTCCAGCATCTGGAGGCATGGACAGGACAGCTCTGGACAGCCTACTTATCTTCCTTTCCCCAAAGTGCTGGAAGAACCACATTTCTCTTAGTGCAACGGATGCCTGTATCTTAAACAAGGACCAAACTCCGTGCTGTGTTTTCTCGGGCCCTATCTTCCCCTGACCCATAAGGTATCTCTCTGGATGCTGCCTGCTTTTCCTCTTCTTCCCAAATATAGCTGAGAGCTTACAGTTAGGGTCTCTGACAGCCATTCAACTTCTGTTAGATCTTGCTCAAAGCTCCAAGAGACCGCATTAGGCAAATTTCCTCCTTTCTGGAAACCTCAAATATCAAGTCTTCCCTGTTGTCAAGGAAGGGCTGAAGTTTCTTTCCTCTCTGTTCCAAGTCACTCACCAAAATCCACCCCCTGCATGACACAGCTGCTGCTAATTGCCAGAAGTAAAATACTCATCTATGGAACTCTCTTAATCTACTCTGTAGTGTATGTTCATGTTTCACACGTGGTATAGCTCTCACTTCAAAGGAAATAAGTCAATCATTTCATAGGAAACAAATCACTTCTCTGTAAGCTGTGGGGCCTCCTGCTCATCAGCCCACACTACACACACGCACAAATTTATCGATGCACTTACAGGTCCTGCTCCACTTTTTTATCTAAAGCGTACTCCAAATCAGTCACCAGCATTTTCTGATATAAGTCCTGTAGAGCTTGTCTGGATGTCCAGACTTCTGCTGGACCCAGCTTTGAATCTGAGGAACAAAAAGCAAAAACAGACAACAGGTTTTTTGTAATACTCAAATCTGTGGAGTCATTCCAACTGATTTTTCACTGATCTACCAAATAACAAATATAGCACAGTGTAAGGTATCCAGAGCCAAAAACCCACTTTTCCCAGATTCATCAGAACTTGGAAAGAGAGAAACTACAGAGGAACCAGGGATAAACTGATCCTATAACACAAGAACTAGAAATGAGCAAAGTCAGCAGCAGGAAAGTTCAAGAAACAAAGGGGTGATTCCCCACAAGTTCTACGCTGCAGTACTTATCACTGGATGCATTTCAAAATTCCATAGGAGCCTGACAAAATTAGTGGAAAAGAAATCCATGAAGTGAAACTAAATAGGAAAGTCCCTGAGCTAGTCCTGCTTAGGAGAATGTTGCAGGGAAGTACAGTTGCATGCTTGCCATTTTCTGAACTCTTGGGTAGCCATCTGCTCTCCATCACTTGAGGGCAAGTGCAAACACAGTCCCCTGCTATCACAAATTACACAATAGTTTCCCAAGCCTCATAAACTCACATGGGCTGGGGCTGCTGGAGCACAAGGGACAAGCACTGCCCCAGGGAAGCCATTCTGCTGATGGTGCAGCCACTCCTGCTGGGCTGGATGGATCCACACAGTCAGGATGTTCCTACAGGGACCTCACCAACCTGCTCCCTGCGCTACCAAGGTGCTAAGCTGGCTGAGCACCTTCTTTAGGCAAGCTGCTTGACTGGTGTGGTTGATACATTAATATAAACCATTCCTTTTTTCCATAAATAGCTACAGCATAAAAGTTGGCTTGTAGCATTTTGTAGCAGCTACAGGCTGTACTTTGTAACAACAACACTGCAGTGTTCAGACCAACATTTCCATCACCCAGGTTTCCCAAAACCAGCAAGATTGTTTCCCCACTGCTGATCCAAGGTACTGCAGCAGTCCGTGATGGTCTGGACGGGAGTTTCTTTCTCATCCCCCAAAAGGAGAGCAATAGGAACAGGAGCTCTGTCTCCAAATGCTTTTTAACATGCCCCAAGTCAACTTTAAGAATACATGTATTTTAGATACAGAAGAGATGGGCTCAGCTGTTTAGACTACATGATATTCATTCACACAACATAACTCTGCACAGAGGATCCTTAGGAATGGTAAGCACAAGGAACATACAAAAGGACAACAGGAACCAAGTATCATTAGCTAGATTCACTACATAACAAAGGCAATTACCTGTCATGTCAGCCTTCAGGACTTCTGCCTGCCTGTAAGAAAGCGATAGAACAATAAATTAAAAAACAGGGGTCAAATTATGCTAAACCACATTCATGCAACAGTGAGCACAGAAAGCAGGGCCAGCTCCTGAGAGGCTGCCTACAGCCTAAACTGCCACATAGCCTACCCCCTGCGTCAGGGGTTTGAGTTACTGTCATATAACAGTATGCTTCCTTCTGTTTTCAGACCATAATAAAAGTAAATCATTCACTTTCCCGTTTAGATTAAGTTGATTTCAGAAAAACATACAACCCTTACACAGTATTTTCATGTTTGGCTGGCAGCAGCAGCATCCTACCCGATAAGGCACGCCTGCTTACCTGTAACTGGGCATCCGAAATTCACTCTGAGTTGTCACACATGAAATGCAGCCAGAGCACAGCAAGCTCCCACCAGTGCTGGTCAGCACAGTGCTGCAGGCCCCTGTCTTTTTCCTATGTGAATCTATGCAAGCATCAGAGCAAAGGGCACAAGCTTTCCACACCAGACATGGAAACCTCCTAGCGTATGAAAGACTAACTTCCTCCCTATAAAAACGATGACGAAAATAAGTTTTTCAGGTTGTTCTGGGTTCCAGCTCCTGGCCACAGACAACAGCAAAGGTGCTGAGATCCAAATTAGGATTAAAGAGACCATACTGGTGTCAGTGCTCCACTGGGAAGACGTATACTGGGAAGCCCCGTCACAAAGGCTCTTGCATTTAGTACAGTCAGAAACACGTCCAGCAACTCACCCTGCTCATCAGGAATGGGCTCGCCAGCCTGCAAGCAATGGGATGCTCCCAGGGCTGTAATTACATTTGGAACATCCTAACCAGAGTCAGGAGTAAAACTGCACTTTCTTCATCCACTTCTCAAAGTTTAACCTATTCAGGACCATAACATTTGTAGCTTATTTCTTCCAATATTTTTTTTTTCAGCTCCTGATGACAGTGGGCACTGGCAGAAGAGACCACTGGTGGAAGAGCAAAGAGAAGATTGGATATTGTGCCAGGAGAAAGCTGAGAGCCTCCCAGCATTTCTGTCTCTTCCTTGTCAAGCTCCTCAGCCCTACAGCCAATGAAGGGCTCAGAAGATCCGAAAAACATGGAGCTGACCAAATCCTGTGATGCCATGACTTGGACATCAGAAATGTCACTGCTCAGAAGGAAAATCTGGCTTGTTTTCGAGCAGCCAGCCAAGTGGTGCAAAGGGCTAGCCACACTGCACCACCTGCCAGTTTTGCAAGCCTTTTGCTTCAAGCTCAGCATGAAGCTGGCACTGCCAAAGCCACGAACCCTACCAAGGCTCAGCCCAAGCAGGATACATGGCATTGCTTCAGACAACAACAACCCCAAATTCTCCAAATTTGCCTGGAGGCAAAGTAGCTCTGCCCAAGAACTGCTCCTCCAAAAACTACCAGGGGAGAACTACCTGCTGCTATTCTAAATTTCAGACTTTTTACAGGGGAAAGGCAAACAGCACCATTATAAAGGCTATTCTTTCCCCTGAAAGCTTTGAGCAGCTGTTTCTTGGAGAATTTAGATGAAAAGAGCCTCAACCAAATTTGTGCAGCTGCTGACAGATGCTCTGTAAATGTGTCACCCTGCCAAAAGGGCTCAAGCTGCCCCTGCTCTGACTGAAGGAAAACACACCTGAACCTTCAATATTTCTGTATTACTACAGAGCAACTCATCCTCAGAGCTACTACTCAGAGATTTTTGCCAAACTTACAGAAATAAATGTTTAGATCTAAATGTTTAGACCTGCTTTGGACAGCAATCCTCACAGGACAAGTATCTTTAATGCTAGTCTCCTCACTAGCTGTCAATAACCCTGTTTTTCTATTTTATAAACTTGGAGCACGCTACACTAAAGCCATAATCACTACAGTTTTAATAAAATGCAGAGAAGTTACTTCAATGCTTTCTTGAGGCCAAAGGAATTTAGCAGGTCTCACACTGGCATGCTGTGTACTTCCACACAGGGATAACCTCTAACTCTAACAGCTGCATCCGCAGTGCCTAGGACAGGGTAAGAGGGCACTGCGTACCAGCCCTGCTCCCCATCGCTGGCCAAGCATGAGTGTTTGAGGGAAGAGCACTGCCTGCTCCCTGCAGAGACTTTACTGAAGGGTCTTCGCTGGTGCCTGGAGAAGGCACACACCAGGGTTCGCTGAACCTGCCAAAGTGTCACACGGTGCACATGTGCCTAAGTTTGCACTTAGAGATATTGTCAGGCATCTGGTAACAGACCTTCATGTCCATAGATTTTCTTGACCCAGCTCACATTGCATCAGAATGACTCACTCTGCTGCAAAAATGTGTTGTCTGCCAGCAGGCTTGGTGCAGCTTGCTTATGTTGTATCATTCTAAGACCATCCTCAAGCAGCTCCTGGCCTGGCCTGCCTCAGCCCTTCGGTCTTCAAGTGGCATCTTCCTGACCAGCTTGTCAGCCCAAAGCCAAAAAAGCACAAACCACAGCTCATCAAATATCATATTTCAAGCACCTTTGTTAGGACATACAGCTTGATACACCATAATGCTATCCTGTTAAGTTTCGTAACCAAATACACATTCGACCCTGTGTTTTAGCCAAGCTTGAAAGTCACATACAAGAGCTTTCAAGTCAGCAAA
Organism: Penelope pileata; assembly: GCA_013396635.1. NCBI lineage: Eukaryota > Metazoa > Chordata > Aves > Galliformes > Cracidae > Penelope > Penelope pileata. Next base: position 438,574 of record WBMW01001713.1, read on the forward strand.
GTAGTTCAACATCTAAAGGAGTTTTCACTCCATTCAAATACTTGAAAAGCTTCAAAACTACTAAAGATCACATCCAGAACTAACGAGATATGTTTTTTTAAATTGTGAAGGGATAATACACCCTTCACAAGTTAAAAGTTACCTAAAAGTTAAGTACCTGTAGATGACAAAAGAAACTTTTCTTAATAACCTGGCAGTATAGAAAGCCTTATCATAGAGTGATTAAGGCTGGAAAAGACCTCTAAGATCACCAAGTCCAACCATCCTCCTACCACCAACACTGCTCACTGAGCCGTGTCCCTCAGTGCCACGGCTCCACAGCTCTTGGACACCTCCAGGGACAGGGACTTCCCCACCTCCCTGGGCAGCCTGTGCCAGTGCCTGATCACTCTCTCTGAGAAAAAGTTCTTCCTAATATCCAACCTGCACCTCCCTCGGAGCAACATGAGGCCATCACCTCTCGTCCTGTCGCTGTCACCCAGGAGGAGAGGCCATGTTTTCCTCCAGCTCATGGGAACAGACACTACAGCACTCAGTCTGAAACAACCCACCTCATTTAGGAAAGAGACACAACAGGCGCATTCTGTATTCCCTTTTTCTTATTTTACCATTCCCAATCAATCAAGTTTTCCCTGAGAAAGAATGGAAAACAAGTCATTTCCATTCAATTGATGAATGCCACAGAAAACAAACCCCATAGATATAGGGTTACCTCTCATAGACATTTTAAAGCGTTCAACCATCACACCGCGAGGCTGAAAGCTACACTAGAAGATCATGTAGTCCTACTTACAGTTTTACACCGGGGCAAGGTTGCTTAACTTGTACCTAAATTCTAAAAAAGCAGCCATATAACCTCGTTGGGCAGCTGTTCTGTTGCTTGGGCTAAGCCAGGAGCTTCTTTCTGAAACCCCAACCCAATGAATGGATCAATTTTACTGTTGCCCCCAAACAAATTATCTGTTTCGATTTCTCATTTTTGTTATAATTCAAAGCACTAACAATAATAAAAAAAAAAAAAATCAGCTTTGCAAGCACCATGCTGCAACTCTAATCGAGCAGCATCAGTTTCATGGAAGCATAGTTTTGCTATGAGCTTCATTATCAAGCACAGCAGAGCAAGTAAAATGAAGCTCAAGTTTGCAGAGCAGCCGACCTGGGTAGCCCAGCTGACACACACACTGCTTCTGGAAGCCAGACTGGCCAGAGCCAAGCTTCATTTACTCCACACTCCTTCATTTACACAGTGAGGATGAGCCAGGTGAGATCTGCCGTGGCACAACAAGTCCTACAAAGCCCAGGAAAAGCCCTTACCTCGCAGAAACACTGAGCACAACGCGCTGCTTTCCACTACGCCTGAAGGGGAACTCCACTCGGTTTTCCCCTGGCAGCCCTGAAACATCAGCAGCTATTTCAGTTCCCTTAACAAATCCCAGCCACACACTGATAAGGAACTGAAGATTTTCAGCACTACAGTGGGTAGCTGGGCATGTCAGAGCAACCCAAATCCAACTGCTCGTTCTGTGAATGCTCTATAAACTTAGAACTGTATTAAACAGTCTGGGTGGTTTCACTCCCAGCATGAATTCATATTCAGCACTTCCCCTCCCCAGAGGCAGGTGCAGAAATTGCTCAGCAGTCAGAAGTGCCCATGGCTGCACAAACCCAAGCAGAGATGCACGACCCATACAGAGGCTCGCTGAAGGACAGGGCTGCTGAGAACTGTCCAAATTCGGGCACTGCCAGAAGGCTCTCCTCCTTCCAAAAGGGAGTCAGGAAGTAAGTGGAGGAAGTTATTCAGTTCGGGTAGAAAAGGTCAATTTTCTATGATAGGAAACTAAAAAGAAAGTGAAATGCACTCAACATCTTTAAAATAAGTTATTACTAAACATTAAACCTTCCAATAGGTGGAAATGCTCACAGCCAGAAGGAACTCCAAAACAACACTCAGCAACCACTATGATTTTCCTCAAAATAGAAGTTAACCTGAACAAAAATTCTTAATGGCTTAGTACCCAAGTCCTGTATTTTTCAGAAGCATTCTTGAGCTGATCCAGGGGAAGGCAGCAGGGAACACGAACACCACAGGCACTGCACAGACATCTACTGCAGATGTAGGGGAGAAGGGGGCTGCTCTGAAGCCCCCAAACATCGCACCCAGGAGAGCACTCACATCTGCAGCTCAGTGCTGAGCAGAAGTTACTGCACGATATAGAGGGTTGACAGCTTGAAAAAAGGATCTTCCCTCCAATTCCTAAGAGCAACCACTAACACTTGCTGAAACAGCTTTATTAGCAAGTTTGAGAGGCTCTCTGGGCACAAACCCCTTACAGCTAGCAAGCTTTGCCACAGCTTGGCTTTTGCAAGATGATTTAGAAATAACTCTGACTTCCCTGAACTGCTTTGTAGACAGTAACTACATCACTACGATCTGTCAAAGGGAAATATGGCAACGTCAGGATTGTGTACAAACTGAGGGATTGTACAGCTGAGTACTGGGCTACTTGTGGATAAACTTCATCTTTGACATTTTCTCCACTTCTTAATTCAACATCACCCAAACCTAACAGGCTCCAGTTAGCAGCCCAATGTGTCATTTCCTGAAAGGGCAACTGGATGGAGGCAGGACTTCACTCTGCTAGACGGAGTCTGATATCAGTTTCTTATTTGTGCATAGAATTTACTTATTTACACATGCAACAGATATGCACTTTTTTTTTTTTAATAAAGCAGCTTTGTTTTTATTGATGAAATCCTTACTGTTCCACACCTGCCAGTGTTGCCATGTCACGTAAATGTCCGTGGGCTTCAAGTGCTGGAGCCGCTTGCTGTGCACACTGGCAGGTTTTGGTGATGTCAGCTCCCAGCGGCCAGCAAGAGGTCTTCAGGCTGAGTCATCCACTTACAGGCACCACATGCCTTTTGCCCTGACAGTACAGCCTTCATGCACTTCGCAATGATTTTCCTTGAGAAACACCTTCAGCAGACATCTTCCTGTCATTTCGATGTGATAACGAGCTTAAAGCCTGTTACCACCCTTACAGGCAGCTGAAGGCAGAGTGCAGCTGACTTCTTGACCAGTGGCTTTATCAGGTTATAGCTGCAGATCAAAGCCACGCAGTCAATTAATTCAGCATCAACACAACTCTGCAAGTAAAAAAAAATAAAAATTTCTGCAAGCAGATCCTAAAAGCAAAACAGTCACTACCTGCATCCAAACCCTCTCCACAGGAAATTCTGCTCTGGGACCTTCTGCTCCCACCACAGGCAGGTGGCAAGGTGAGAAAAGGGACAGAACAGGATTTTTATTTCCTACTTTTTATTTTCTCTTCTCCATCTCCCCCCTTTCTCCTAGTCCAGGCCCTATTAGAAGCAAGTCATAATAATTACCTTCAAAAAGCAACGACCAAAAGCAGCTCTTTTCCCAAATTTGATCAGAACTGACAGTCCTCATCTCTGCAGAAGAGCCTAAGCACCCTCAGTCAGCTTCACTCAGACTCAACTTTTTTCCTCTCTGGTTTCGTAGAAGCCAGAAAAAACTTCCTCTGACCCCAGATTTGAGAGAGATGTGTCCAGAAGGCAAAAGCTACTCCAAGAGAACTTCCTAGAGGCTTGCCCTCCTCTTCAGGGGCTGGAAACACAAGTCTCCATCCCTGCTCAAGGAGTAACTGGGCAGTATCAGGGCTAGCTCTTGGAAAGCTCAGCTGAGTTTTATAAAGGTAGTTTTAAAATATCAACCACGGTGTTTGTTAACGTTCCACCCTGACCTACTTGTTGCCTGGAATACTGTTTCACTGGAGACATACAGGAGAAAACTCATCTCTGCGTGGATGTTGCTCATGGGTAAGGGGACGACAGAAGCACAAAGCCTCCACCCATGCTTCCCTTCTCTTCTCCACGAGCTGACCGTGCAGCTCCTGAGCTAACCACGACCGTGCTTTCACTAGACAAAAATTAATAACAAATCACCAAAGGGCCAAAAGCAGCAACTATTATAAAAAGCATGCTGAATGGACAAATGGAGCTTTTAATACTTGTGGCACAAAGACATAGAATCATAGAATGGTTCAGGTTGGAAGAGACCTTAGAGATCATCTTGTTCCAACCCCCTGCCATGGGCAAGGACCCCTCCCACCAGACCAGGTTGCCCAAAGCCCCATCCAGCCTGGCCTTGAACACTTGCAGGGAGGGGGCATCAACGACTTCTCTGGGCAACCTGTTCCAGTGTCTCACCACCCTCACAGGGAAGAATTTCCTCCTTATATCTAAATCTACCCACATGATTTTTTTTTTTTTTTGAGTACCTTTAAATGGAACACTTCATCTTTTTACCAGCATCAGGAACACAGCACTGACTGACAACAGGTCAGTTTTGCAGCTGACCTGAGGATAAGTCAATGGCAAAATGTTTAACATAGATCGTACTACCTATTTGTAGACTAGAAAGTTCATACTAGCCACTGGACAAGCAATCTTAAAGGTGCAATGACAAAAAGAGTTCCAGCTTGCCTTGCAACCCACTCAGGCTGCTCCCTTAGAGCTCTGCAGGTTTTTGAGGGAAACACCCCAGAGCTGCGCTCGCTCCCAGTCCCCAGCAAGCAGCCTTCAGCGAGCACACCGCAGTGCTGAGTTCCTACTGCCCCCGAACCAAGTGAGACAGGAGGGGGGCACCTGAACCTGACTTTCCATGGTAACTCCCCAGGAGGTTTTGAAGGTGAGCAAGTAACAAAAATGCTTTCTGAACAGTTTTATCCCTGCGACACTACCGTCCTGCGCTCTCCCTGATTAGAGGGCACACAACACCAAGGTTCAGCTGTGAGAAACACTTAGCAACACTGGTACTCATACATTACATTACAGTTACCGACTTACAAAAATTTTCTTTTGTGTTAAGTGCCAGCAAAACACAGACACTATATGTAAGCTAACAATATTTAACTTCTTTTAATAGCTTTTGCATTATGAAAAACATGTCTGGAATTACGGAAAACAAATCAGGGCACTCAGACCAGCAGGTCCCCGGAAAGTTCTTCCCCTCCGCACAGAGGGCATCCCCTGCGGCTTGAGAGGAAGCTGAGATGCTATGGCCTAATGATTCTCTGATCCTATCAGGCCAGGCTGGATGGGCAGCCAGCCCATGGCAAGGGTTGGGGCTGGGTGGGCTTTAAGGTCCCTTCCAACCCAACCATTCTATGGTTCTTTGATTCATTCTATGATTCTATGACTCCCTTCCTCCCAAACTGCCTCCAAAATCACCCCTTGCACAGTAGCAAATGTGAGCAGGAGGAGGAAAAAGAGCAAATACCATAGATAGCAACACCACAGGTGGCAAAAACTCCAATTAGGATGAGCAGCCCCTCACCCTGGGCTCAGGCTGAGCACAACACGTGCAGCAGCATTCAGTGCTCCGAGCAGGCACCTTCCAAGCACTGGGCTCCACGTCTCTATACTCAAGACCTCCAAAAGCAGAAGGCTTAAAGCAAAACTACTGACACTTAAGTTATCCGTTGAAGCAAGTTTTTGCCCAGCCACATTCATTTTGTTAACTCGCAATTATGTAATCATAGAAATAAAATATATCCACACAAATATGTAACTTACATAAACAGCCTGTCGTGAGAATTAAGACATTTTCCAATGTGAAGGCATACTGCAGGGTTTGCACAGCTACGACAAGGCACACTCACACCACATCTGAGGACAATTCTCATTGCAAGCTGCATCGCAGAAATTATTTGAGTCTCTACCTCGGAGCTAAATGCAAGCAGCACTGCGAAAGCAATGAAATGGTATTAAGGCTGAACACCAGTCAGGAAAAATTCTATCAGCCATTCATGATAATTAAATGGGTACGAAGTGCATCATTGCCAACAGCTTACAGAAGCCTCAGCAGCAGCTCCCCTTCCTTAGTAACGCACAGCAGATGGGATCACCTTTCCAGAGAGAAACCTGTCACCACCCAGCAGCCACAGCTGCATGCCCGACCTCAAGCTCCCACCCCACCACACAGTTAAACAGTAACTCACCTTTCCTGCTTTCCAATTAATGAATTAGCTAGGAGCAAGCTTCCGAGCAAATTTATAACTTCCACAGTTAACCCTGCTCTTGGGGATTAAACGTTTTTATAAAACTCTTTGTGTTTCAAATGTACATCTCAATACCTTGGATACAGAGCTATGGAGAACCCTGCCCTCAAGCAGTCCCCGCAGAGCAGAACTGCTCGTTGCAGTCACTTCCCCCCTGCAACTGCTGAGGAAAAGGCTCCCTAGCAATGGGTAAGACTTCCAGCCTGAAGAACAAACAAATGGAAGGGGTACCTCACCTTTTGGCATCCTTCTCCTCACCTGCTGTTATTCCTGACAAACATTAGTGCTGCTTGCTTCTGAAATCCCTGGAGGCAGACACCTGGTGACCCCAAAGCTGCCTGTCCCAGTGACCCTGCCCGTCCCTTTGCACATGGCACTGTGCCTTGCTGGACAGAACCACGGCGTGCCGTGGGTCCCTGCTCCACCAAATCCCTCAGCACACACTACAAGGTCCATGCAGCCTTTGTCAGTTGGGGGAGAGGCAGGGACTGTCTTCACTTGCTTAGCCCAAGAAGATATTTTCTTGCTCCATGTGCAGCAAAGATTCAGAGGAGATCGTGCCAGGAAAAGATTCAGCATGTCACTGCATCATGAAGGGTTCTCAGCATCTGTGCATGCTGTGCCTGCTCAGCTCTGGCATTTCACCTCACAACCACATGAACTTGGACTTGTCACCATACAAATGTTTTGCATGTAATTATACTGTGCATTCAAAACAAGTTTGAAATTAGAACAGTTTTGGCACGCTGTTTCAGCATTTGACAATAAAGCACAGGAATGACACGAATCATGCTGCTCTAACCCCAAAACCTGAGATCCGTTTGCTCAACAGCGCTTTCAGCCATACAGATAAGACCTTCTGCAGCTGAATCCCTCCAGGCTCAGAGACCTCCCTCAAACACAAGATTCTTTTGGGCCACAACTGAAAACCAGGACCCTAGGATAGCAGCTTTTAGTTTTGTAGTCCTTAAAGAATTATTCTGGGAGTTAACAGGAACAGTTACATGTGATATGTACAACTTTCCTTAATGCAAAGGGTACAGAATTTTACCTGAATTTGAGACAGTATCTCAAAACTTTGAATACACAATGTAACGTTACAGGTAGACACCAAGCATTCCTTCAGCGCTCACTTCTACCCAGCAATCTATGGGGGAAACTACCACAGTAGTCTGCAGTTGCCCAAACAGCATCAGCAAGCATTTGACATCTTTAAAAGATGAATACTGAAAAAATCTTTTGGGATAGTTTCAAGCTTTAGAGGTTATTGCAGTTTTTGAGATGAAAACCAGCACAATTCCCTACAGCTGCCTGTGCCCCAAGCCCTGCAACTCCTACAGCTTCAAAACTCGGTCTCTAAAATGAAATAGTATGGGCACATACAAGCCAGGTGGAAAAACTGCCAGAAGTTCTAATGTGCTCTATGTGAAAAGTGTCCAAATTAAGGTATTCTGCATTAACTCAAATAAATACTACAATCCTTATTAAGCACTTTATCACTTCTTTTCTAGTTAAAGATTTTACGCACAGGTTCAACTTAATGCATACTGATGGCATTAAGACAAACTGAAATACCCTCCAGATTTGAATTACAAGCTTACCCAGTATCTTTCAATCATTTCAATTATAATCATTAACCCATACAGAAAAACAGACTTCCCTGAATCTCACTTTTATCCACGCTGAAATCACATTCCCTCTGGTTTCTTAGCAGCTGGATGTTGAAGCTCAAAGAGCTGCTACAGTATTCATAGTTGTATATACAACATATACCCACATGCATATTAAGTGTGAGAAACTATTTGGAGACTATTCTTATTGTCATTCATAAAATCCAGACCTGTTTGTGCTTTTTTGTTGTTGTTTTTCCTGGGGAACAGCTGGCTGGATCAAGCCCTCCTCCTTAGGAGTTTTGTCACTGCATTGCCCTCTGCAAGTACTTACAATGCTTCAAGACAGACAGCTGGCATCTAGTCAATAGCCAAGAGAAGTCTTGTCTCAGCCTTCTTTCTCCCCCTCTTCACAGGCACAGATAGTTAACATTTCTGTTTTTAGTCATTATGAGGCTGGTCTGGAAAGTACCCCAGAGACCCCCCTCAGTGCCTCACGTGCAGCTCCAGTTGGGAGTTCAAATGCTCAAAGGCACCGCCAAGAACATAACACTGACTGCAGAAGGAACTGAAGCTGGAGTCTGTCAAAGGTTCCTTGCAGGCTAAAGGAAACCCTGGTTTAAAAAAAGATTATCACATGGTCACAGCTGTTTGACATACAGCAATAGCCATGTGCTTTCCTCAAATCACAGCAAGACCAAAATGGGACATGGCAAAGCAAATTCCAGGAGACTTTCATTGCAATAGAAAAAAGTAGCAGAATTTCTAGGACTATCAGAAAGAGGACAGATAGTCTTCCCACCTGATTTACCACACATTCATCCACTTCATCTCCTGACATCAGCTGTAGGGAAGGCAGACTGCTGTGAATAACACTGTACAGACCATGTGGGAATCCAGGGAGCCCCTGCAACAGGCTGGCTCTGAACCAACTGCCCTCAGCAGCAGCCTGGTCAGACAAACAGCTGTCATCAAGGCACCAAGGAATGCCAAAGCAGGTCTTGTACAAAGCCTCTTGATGCCCCAAAGGTATGTTTTATTGTATCCAAATGAAGAGTCTCCTCTCTGTATAAGGTTCAGTGAATTTAAGACGTTTTTCCCAAGTTCATTTGGCAGAACTAGCCTTAAAGGTTTCACTGGAAATACATTCAGAATGAGTTTCTCACTTCCTAACAGCTAGAGAGCAGCTTTGAGACAACACAGCCACATCATGAGTGGGGCCAGACGGCTCAAAACAGACAGTGCTTCAGAGAGGGGGGAAAACACACAGTATCAACTTACACATACCAATAGTAGATGAAGCAAAAGAAGTGTTCAATAGGGCTGAGCACCAGAAGGTGTTTTCAACAACACAGACAACAAAACTAAAGCATGAGAACTAGACTACTGATGTATTAGAGACATAAGTACTTTCAGAAAAATGACCTTTTTTTGCCCTAAAGGTGGAAAAGAAAATTAACTCTAGCAGGACTCCTAAGTACCTCAAGGGTATCTCTGATTTGAGTCCCATCAGTGAAATTCAGCCTGTTGCCCACGGCAGTGTAACAATCCCAAGAGACTCCTCCTCAGCCTTCTGGTTCCTTACGATAATCCCTTGGGTGCGGAAGCCAGCGTGAATAATCCGAGAAAAGTCCTACTGGAATACAGAAAGAAAAGAGAGCAGGCCTAACGTTACTCAGAAAGCCCTGATTCCATCCCAACTCATAGCATTACATTGGTCTGAGAGGGTAGCTGTGGATATAGCTTGGGGAAACTGGAACACACAGGGACTGCTTAAGCCATTTCTCACTCATTTGGTTGCTTAGGAAGTCCCCAAGCTCATGATCAGAACAGTTCTTCTTAAATTCAAGTGGGAAGAGCAGCAGTGCCCAGGCAAGCCTAGGAACAGGACCTAAAGGCAATGCTGGGAGCAGGCAACAAAACCAGCACAGCTCAAAAAGAACTTCAACAGGACACCAAGTTCAACAGCTCGAGTACTTGAGAGGCACGTACAGAACAAAAAGCCACCAGCCCTCCCTCCTGCATGAACCAGCGAGGAACTGCAGCCCACGGGGCAGAGCCACATCCCTCAGCACCCCATGGGTGCTCAGTTAGCCCTCCACTCCTGTGGACTGCAGCAGGATGAGGAAACAGCTAAGGTGCCCTTCCCTCAGCCCTCCCTGCACCCAGAAGAACTTGTTTTGTTCTAAGCACCACTGGAGCCTGTGACCTCCCTGGTAACACATTAAAAGCACAGGACCAAAGTATGCAATTCTACCAATGATTTTAAGGAAACAGGTCTGTGCTTTTACTCCCCCCTCTTGCCTGATAGCCGCTTTATGGCTTTCAAGTGAGATGAGGACAAGCCTCAAGTTCAAAGCAAGAAAAGCAATAACTAATGTCCTCCCACATACACTTCTTACCTGCTGCTCCACCACTCCTTACTGATGAGGCTGCTCCTACACACAGGCCTCTGTGGCTGCCATGAAGACTCAAGAGCAGTGCTGAAGGACCCCAACTCCACAACCCCCAGCAGCTCCTCATCCAGCAAAACCAGCTGCTCCACCACAGCAAACCTATCCTCCTTCCCCAGCCACCACGCAGCCTGCAATCATTCCTCTTCCAGCCTGAGCTCGGCTGGCTGGGCAGGAGCCAAGGCACCTTTCCATCAGGTCCCTGCCTTCTCTGGTCAACCTAGGCGATGCTAAACTGTGACTGCAACTGGGAAGCATCTTGATGTCCAGAAACACACGCAGCAGCCAACACTGCTGAGAAGCAGGGCAGCTCCATGTTCCATAGAGACAGATTTAAATGAATCTCTAGGTTGTCAGACATAGAAGTCAGTGATATGAATTCAGTGCCCAGGTCAGCTTATTCAGAAGCAAAAAAAGATCTCATTGGATTGGGTTACTCGTTATGAAACTGCTAAATGGAAGATAATCTCAGGACAAAAGATTCTATGAGTGGCTTGAATATCATGGTATGCTTTACATTGAGTACTTAAAATAGCTAAGCATTCATTAGTGGGCAAGTGCACTGAAATGAAGAAATGCATAAAAACCTTCCAAAAGCCTGTATTCAGGGGAAGGGGCAGCCTGCTGAAGGTGCTGTGTGCAGTGTACGTAGCCCCATTGGCACTGCAGGGAAGCATCACCTGCTCTCACTGCCACAGCAGAACCTTCTCCTTTTCAAAAAGGATCAAACTGCGCAGGAATACGCAGGTTAGAACAAGAACCAACTGCTGCAAGAGCCATCCCTATAACCAAAAATGAATAAATAAATACAGCTGTAGCTTTACTTACACTAACCTGCACTTCTAGGTCACTGGAACACTGCTTTGCAAGTAACCTCAGTGCAGTAACAGCATCTGCAATGAGCTGTGCTCTGCAGCAACAAAAGAGGGAGACTCAGCCAAGACTGAAAGCTGGGGTACTGTTTGTGGCAGTGATACCAGCCAGGGGAAGGCACGCAGGGCTCACACCTCCTAGGAACCAGGGCATCAGTTCCTAGTGCTACAGGTCAGCGAGCGCTTAAAGACAGGGAGCACTGCGTCATTAGAAGCTGCAGTCTCACCCTGCCCTCCCTCTTAGTGCCTCATTCCAGCTGCACACAACCTCACCCCTCTTGTCAGCACCTGTGGTAATGATGAATGGGATGGAGGAACCTCCTCACATTAAACTACACAGACAGAAAAACACAAAACAAAAAAGCAGTCCACCAGAGACCTGGCCAAAAGCATACACCATCAAACCAGCGCTGAGGGGAGAGGGTGAAGGGAGGAGGAGAGCTGCTGTCAGGAGCAGCTCTCTAGATGGCCTGACTTTTGTCAAGTATTAAGGAAGAAGGGCCAAGCTGTGACTGTTGCAGCGCTGTCCCCCCACCTACACTCACACAGCCACCACCCTGCCAGCTGCTCCAGATGAAACGGGCCCACCACCTGCTGAACCACTCCTGCGTTCAGATCCTCATGGGATTCTGTCCCTCTGCAGATAGTTAAATCTTGCCAAAACCATTTGAGAAAGAGAGACAGCTGACAGGCAGGGTATTCACACAAGCCTTCAGACCCCAGGAAAAAAACAGGGTAAGAGCTACAGGATGGTGTGACCTCAGCACAAGTTGCCCCTGGGTGGCAGGAGGATGCTCAATAATGCAAAATCCCCTCCGGGGGAATCACTTAACACTTTTTTTATTCTAACTTTTTACTTCATAGGTCACCACAAAAAGCCTGTAGATCTGTAGTAAACAGTCACCATCATCAGTTTCATTTGCCTTTTTAAACTGCTGCTCTCTCCTGAAGTGTTACTCATACTAAGCATTGGCAGTATCTCTAGTCACAAATTCTAGAAACAGCTTGTATGGAGAAAAAGAGACAAGAAAAGGAAGGGAGACCTTCCCTTTGCTTTCCCCCAGAGAAAACACCATGCTAAGAGGTGTCTCCTGAAAGGCCAATGCGGTTTTCTGACCTCTCTGCTACTCTTCCCCTGCTTAAAATCCAAGAGTAAACAATGTGTGAAAGTACCATTAATCATTGCAGAACATTAAAAAGCCACAGGGACAACTTCCCAAGACCAATGGGACACGAAGACAAATGGCTAAGGACTGCAGACCTACAGCAGTGAGGTCTGAGAGACCCCAGGGCAGTCAGGGCCGCAGCACCCGCCCCAGAGAGGAGCTCTGGGGGCTCCTGGCCACAGCACATGGCAGGAAGATGAGCGTGAGTTAAAATACAGGAGGTTCAGACTGAGTGCAAAGGAGCTCTCTTCCACAACCACGACAGTAAAGCAGCAGCATGGGCTGCCTCCAAAATTAGGGGCTGTCGAGACCCGGCTGGATCAAGTGCTGAACAAGCTGGCGTGGCACTGGAGCAGGAGGCCAGACAGGGACATCCTGAGGTCACCTCCAGCCCCAGCGCACGCCAGGCAGCACACTGCAGTTACACATTACTAGACTGCTAGCACTGAGGTTACACTCACTTCTTCCTCCACGTGCTCTCAAGACAGCCAACCAACCGACTCTGCCCGTCTTCTTGGGACTCATTCTGAGCTTCAAGCAGCACTGGTTTGTGCCTGTCAGGCATTGACAAACACCAATTCTACATCATCCCAACCACAACACGCTCACGTGGAAAGACTGCAGCACTAAATTACCTCTGCTCCTGCCCTCCTCCATTAACAGTGAAGAAACTTTGCAAGAGGTGTGTCACAGATGGGCAGACAGCAAAGGAGAAACCGTGAGGAGACACGGCCAATGCAAACGTTAATGGAGCTACTGATGAGTCTTTGAAAAGAGAGCCACAATTTCAATTATTAAAGCAGTCAAACCTTTAATGAAGTTGGTTATGGCCTCATCATAAGACTGCAGGAAGCTACCTACTGGTTTGTCAGCACCAGAATTTCTAAGCAGTGTTCAAGCTCTGTCATTCAGGGGCTCTTTATGCTATGTTTACACTGTGCTAAAAGCCACAATTTCCCGGGGTGATGCCACCTTTAACTGGCAACTGGAGTCCATGTCTTTGTAAAACGCAATCCAGACAGTCTTATCTCAAACTGCTACACTTCTGAATCCAAGGTAACCACATTTTGAACATGAACCTATAAAATTGCCAACAAAGATCATTTCCTTATAGTAAACAGAAGTGGGCTAGATGAATTTAAGCTCAGTCCTGACTTATGGCAAGGAAGAAAGGAAGTGTTGGGAAGTTTTGGTGGTATTACACCAGAAATCCTAATGGTAGCATCATTTGCTTACCAGTGCCTTCTGTATCTTAGCAGGATACACAAAGTGTTTAGTGTAATACTGTCCCACAAGATCAACTGGATTTATGGGATGTACTTAAAGATGCCCAAAGCAGCACAAGAGACATGGGTACATTTTTAGCCAGACCAGATATACCAGGCCTAGAACACATTCACCCCAACAGAGGTGTGAACTGCATCTCTTTTCTAAGAGCCCCTGGAAGGAACTTTCTGAAATTTTTACTCACCTGAGCAGATCTAATGCAGATCTTTGTGAAGTGACTCCAACAAAGACCCCAGAAAAGCACCCAGGGAACTGAACTCAGATGAGACAGAACGCAATCACGTACTCTCGAAAGGTGACCTTGAAAAGGGTATTAAGAAGAGGAAAGCAAAAACCCCAACGCTATCTCACAGCCCAGAAGGATGACTTAAAAAAGGACTCCTCACAACTGCAGAAAGGCTGGGGATGTTACGTCTGACCTTCTTTGCTCTTTCTGGAACACTTCAGCAGGAGTCTCAGCTCTTGCATTCCTACTGAAGAGGCATGATCTTTTAAGGATAGCGTTTTAAAACATGATTTCTATGTATATATATATATACACACAGTCATATATATATAGGAAGCGAGAGCTTGGTAGTGGAGGAGTTAAGGCAGTCTGGCTAGAACTCCTTTTCTTCCCTGCTCATTCTTTCAGTGTCTCCTGATTCTTGCAGAGTCATTATTTCACGAGTTATTCAACCATTACATGGTCACCTTAGAAATTCAGCTCTCTGCTACCTAAACTTCAGACAGAAAGAGAAAGATTTTTCACAGAAACATTTCCATCACTCGTAAGCTTTAAGAAGGGGAAGAGCAGCAGAGACTAATTGCCCTATATAATTATTCAGCAGCATTTTGTTAAGCTCCCCTTTTGTCTAATTACACTTCACCATCACAAGCAGATCGAGCTTGCAATGCTGAGCATGAAGGAGGATGCCCTCCTCTGCAAGGCAAACAACTAACACAGCTGGCTACGAGAGTGTGAGGCCCTACTCCCTGTCCTCCTTACAGCTTGGGCTGCAGTAATCCAACTCTCAGCAGCTCCATTTCTGCCCTGTGCAAAGCAGAATGAAATCTACACAGTATCGCTTCTGCAGACATCAAAGGCATCCTGCAGGTTTAGGGAAACTGCCTCCAAGCTTACCCTCTGCACAGAGAGCTGAAACACACGTTCTTCAGAGGGAAAATGTGCAGGTTACTGGCTACAGACTGCTTAGAAAGTTTTGGGGGGTGTCCCCCTTTATTTTTTTGGAGGAGATAAGGCTCTTGGAGACAAAGACAGGAATATAGCAGCTCTTGGTGACAAAGACTTGTCATATATCAGTGCCAGATGCTCAGCCCTGTTGCATTAGACACTCCACTAACACAGGGCAGTGAGGAAAGGAGCAAAGGCTGAGCTAAGCTTCTGGAGAACAGAGTTAGCAGAGGGAAGTGACTGCTGCCCACATGCTTGCAGGCAGGGAGGCTCTCCAGCTCAGGGTGCAGGACACAGAGCGCTGGGAGAAGCATGGTGGAGCAGGTGGCTAGGCACAGTGGGCCTCAGCCACAGAGGCAGAGACAAGGAGAGGTAGAGCATTACAAAGATATATATCAAAGTCTTTAGTTGGTAGAGGAGAGCTAGTTATAGGGGCTTGGGAGCTTTTGTTCGCGGAGTAGCTGGGAAGAAGGAAGAAGCCAAGCAGAGGTTAGAGGCCTGGTGGAAAGAAAGGTGTGTGAGCTTGCTGCTAGAGAGATCACCTGCTGCTTCTGGGGTGGGGAGGGGGAGGTGGGGCTGAGCTGGGACCCGGAGCACCGGGGAGGCAGGCAGCAGGACAGGATCAGTCAGAGATGGCCCAGGGAGCACTACGGAAATAGGAAAATCTGCTACGAGTCACCCTAGAACACCTGCCCCAGCCTTAACTCCCCAGAAGGAACGAGCACGTCCCTCTGGCAGGGCTACACCCCCCGAGGCACACGGCGGGCTCAGGGCCGCACGCACCGAGCACTGCGCAGCGCTGCCCGCACGCTGCCCGCAGCCCGCCCGGCCATGTGCGCCGCGGCGCCGCCTCCTG